>VXAB01011531.1:0-116928 GCA_013399175.1 Odontophorus gujanensis
CCCCCCCCCCACGCGGTACTCACCCCCGGCCGAGCCCGGCCCGCAGCGCAGCACCGAGGCGGCCAGGAGCCGCAGCAGCAGCAGCAGCGGGAGCGGCGGCGCCGCCTCCATGTTGTGCCGCAGCAGCAGCTGCCGGAGCGGAGCCCGCCGAGCGTCTCAGGCAGGTTCCATGCTCGGGGCGCTGCGCTCGGCGGGGACGGAGGCGGGAAGGGGGAGGGGCCGCGCCCGGCCCTCCTCCTCCTCCTCCTCGTCCTGCCCCCCCCCGCTCCCCCCTCCCTGGCGGGGTGTGATCTGCCTCCCGCACGGCGGCCCGGGGAGGAGCCGTGCACCTGGCGGGGAGCGGCTGCTCGGCTCGCGCCGGGGCTGCTCGTTCCTTCTTGGAGAGATTCGTCTCCGCGTTTTGTTTTCTCACTCAGTGTGCCCATACCTGCTGCTTCACGCCGGAAAAAGGGGCAGCCGTTTTCTTGCCTTCACCTTCCTCCTCACGCCGAAACAAACAACGGGGCTGCGCTGCAAAGAAAGGCACTTCTCAGCATGCGGTTTGGTTGCTTTTTCCTCATCGAGCACGCTGCCTGTTGATACAAACACGTTGCCAGTGAGAAAGGAGTAGAAGCTGCACTGGGACACGAGGCCTTGGAGACCATGCCAGGAGCTGAGCTGTGCTGGCTGCCCATAAGACATCCCGCATTTTCCTAGGAGCCTCCATTTTCCCTCGTGCCGACACCAAACGTGTCGTAGGGAAATAAAGTTGCTACAGTCTGTATACAGGTGGAATCGACAAGGCATCCCCGTGTAAATCACAAGCTGCAAATCACGTGCAAGCACTTACCCAATAGGTGTTTAAAAGTTGCTTTTCCTTTCAGGGGTTCACCAGACAGTAGTCACCTCCTAATGGATTTGCCTTGCTGTAGGTTCTGCAGTCATGATTGAGATTTCTTCTCGGTGCCCCATGGATCCTTGCCCATCTCAAACAGTGGAACCAAATGCTCAGGAATTCTTCTGGGACCTGATAGTTACCAGGTGCAGACTCCCCTCCAGTTTCCTTTCCTAAGAGGGGTTTAATGTTGGGATGGTGTTGAGGAAGTTACAGCATCTATGGTGCTGACCTTCACATCAACCCGCTAAGGAAAATAAAGCTGCTTGTTCTACGTTTGTGCTTGTTTAAAATGCTTATTTTAGTGAGGGCTGATTCCAGGTGGCATTTAAAACCTGAAGAAATCTCAGTTTTCTTCAAGACAAGAAAAACAGCAACTGGTCCTTCTTGATAGAAGTTCTGCAATAAACCAGAGCTGCTGTGAATCACTAATGGTAAAACTTTGCATGAAGAGGTAAAGATTGACTGAGCGACTTCAGAGACCAGCATTTTTCAAAGTAAAGGAGTAACTCTCCTTACTCTGCTGTAAGGAGAGTTATTGAGACTGAGAAGATCTGCTGGTGACTGCTCAGAGACCCACACAAACCTTTGCTGCTATTCACAGGCATAGCCCACAGGGCTTCATACCATGTGGAAGTTCATCCTTTGCAGTAGCACAGAACTGGAATGGAAATTTATTTTCAGACAGTGCAGTGTTCTTCTTTGGCACTCCCCTTCCTCCTCCAATTAACTGACTAGGAGGCAGACTCCAATCTGAAACAGAAAGGAGGGAGGTCAGGCTATGGAGGGAGGCAGCTAAAAAAGACAGACTTAGCAGATTCTATATTTATTGGATATTAAGTTTATGTTTCTTTGTGACTTTAATAGCAACACCTTTGGTAAAAGGACAATCATCACAGTCTGGGATGATGGCAAATCTAGTAGCAACCAAGAGCAAAGTATTCCTCCAACCACAAAGATGAGCTTTTTTTTTTTTTTTTTAACCCATTCGTATGTTGCAGGGGTATTCTGAGAAAATTAAACTTGGGCAGTTGTGAAAAGAAGCCTGACCTCCACACTGAGGAAGCTGCCTCCCACCTTTCCGCCAGCCTTGCAAGAATTCCTCCAGCAAAACCAGGGAAAGCAAAGCTGTGACATTCCTGAAACATCTAACATACATTTGTTAGGAAGTAAAAAACAGGTTAAAAATAGCCTTGTCAGGCCTCACATTTTTTCCCCTTTTTCTCACTGAAAGAAAGAGGGACTCGCTTCAGAGAAGGTTATATGCTCCCAGCACAGAGCCAAAGTCCCATATCACCTAACTTTTCTTCTGTAAACCTGAGCAAGTCACAGTGTAGCATTTCCTCAGTTTCCCCTACATAAAAGGGGCAGGGAAAATTATTTTCCTTTCATCCTTTCTGTGTAACGTAGAGAAAGTCACAGCAGGTTTGGGGCCTGGCTGTGCAAAGAAGGAAGGGGAGAAATGTAGACTGCAAGCCCAGCACTCCCCCCGGAGCTGCAGGCAGGCCAGCTCTTGTTTTCTGCCATTGTTGTCATCCCTGACAGAGAAAAGAGGGAAGTGCAGAGGCTTAGAAGGGAAAACAAAGGGCCCAGCTGTATCTGAGCTCCCAGGGATGTCCTCCAGGATAACCTTGCCATCCCACCACAGCTGGAAAACTTGGCTCGACTGAAATGCTCTAAATGCTTTCTACATATTTACTCCTTCTGGATTTCTCTCCCCTACTCCAGTTTACAGCATCCTCCTCTCCCAGCTGCCAGAATTGTCTGAGCTCCTGTAGAGCTAAACACTTAATGACAACTGCAGAAGCCCCTAAAGTGAATTTACTGCCTTATAAACGACACACAGGTTTCTTTTATGGCAAATATCAGTACCACAGTATCAGCATCTTTATTCCTCTTGGGCAGCACTGTTTACTGAAGACAAAGTCACTAGATCCAAACAGGTTGAGAAAGTTCTGTGGTGATTTGTAAAAGGGATGTAAAGAGAATAGTAAGAAAAAGACAGCAACAAAAGTTTCCTCCTCCACCTCCAATGCCACAAGACAGTTACTTTCCTTTTCTAGCATCTCAGACTAGGTCTTCATACTTCCTCATCCAACTTTCAGATAGGAAGCAGCCTCAAGTTAAACATAGATAGGGATTTTTAGTCCTTCTCACCCTTTATCACAAATGAACCTGCATAAAGATAATCTACAGTAAGTTAGAAATGATTGAGAAAAATACTGTCTGGATGCAGGTTCTCTCATCTCCTCCAAAAAATAGACACAAGGAGGACAACACATACATACAACAGCCATAGTTGAGCTTACACCCCCCAGGAAGACATCCGAAGAAACCTTAGCAAGGAGTGGATGAGGTCATGGACTCATCAGGGCACACTTCAGAAAGCTTGGGCCATCCACCAAACTCTATAGGCAGCACTCAGTGGCTTCTCCAGCACCAGTTGCCCATACTCTGCCTGTTGGTAACAGTAACATTTTCCCTCTTTTATCCATCTTGCTGGTTCAGACCATCATCCCCTGTGAAAGGTAGCACAGCCCAAGCAAGGCCTACCAAGCAACAGACCGCAAAATTTGGAGACCGAATCAAGAGATCAGAGTACTATGGGACACAGCCCTCCCAGAGAAGTGAGCTAAAGGAGAGGTGGCTGACAGGTTTGCAAGAGGAAAACTAATATTAATAAAGTATGAAAAGTGTCCTACTGGTATCAACTGAAACAACACTGTATTCTGTATCAGTGAGATGGTGAAAATAAAGAGCCTGTTCCCAAAGCCTCCTGCAGGCTAGCAGCCTCAGGAAAAAGGGGCTGGCACTGCCTAAGGAGGAGGAACATGTCACCATAAAAAGTTCTGAAAACATAAATATAGTTCAGTGGGTTTTTTGGTGGCGATTCTTGGACTCTGAGCACTTTTCTGGTCATAGCTACACTCCCTGCTGTAGCTACCAGAACAGCAGTCATCACATTTCTCCACACTGAGTGAGCAAGAGTTACTGTTTAAGCCTCCATAGCAGCTACCTCTGGGGAGCTGCTTATAAAATTAACCATTTCTGGTGTTGGAGCCACATTTTCTATCTAGTTCTTAGTCAACAAAATTCTGCTCCAAAGAGAGGAAAAATTATCCCTTTGGTGGCAAATAAGGGAACCACGAAAGGAGAATGACTCTGTCTAAAGAGACACTAAGTCCATCCCAGTTGTCTTTGTCCTATGCTTTTTGTGAAGAGCCACCTTTTATTACAGGCAACTCTAATACTTCAGTGGAAATCTAAAGCGCCAGCAAAAATTAAAGGAGTCAGCACAGAGACAAGTATTCAAGGAATACTGTAAAAATCCCCAAGTGAAACACATAAGAAGACATTCAAATAAAAATTCAACTACAATACGTTCTGCCTGCTCCAGACTGTAGGGTTATTAACGCTGGCTTGTGCTGCATCTGAGCAACCAACCAAGTAGTTCAGTCTGTGCAGCTATGCATCTCCCTTTCTGCAGGGCTTGCAGCAACCTTAAACTTTACATTTGCACACCCATTGCCACAAGCTATTCCCAGAGGCCTTACTACAACAGGCAGAGGCAGGTTTCTGCAGCCTCACTCCAGTGCTATCTGTCACATGGGAATCGCTTAAGGAACATCTTAACTTCAGTCATGACGTAGGATAGAGCGTACCTGAAGATTCCTTCTCCAAATGCAGCATTCATGTGACAGAGTTCGTCTCAAGATAAGGGGAATGGCAAGAATGGATGCTGAATGCATCAGAGAAGTGCTATGATTTAGTCTAGCATCTTTACGTGCCTCTGTGCTGCTTCAAACATCCCTGCACAGCACAGGTGTCCTGTACCAAGCAGAGCAAGAAAAAAGTTTCAGAATCCTTCAAAAGAAGGAAGTAACTCTGTCTCATTTTTGGAAGAAAAAGCATTATGCACTCAGTGTTACATACAAGCGATCAGTCCTTTCCTTCTATCTGCCCACCCATGGTAACTGGCTTTTCATCACAGCATTCAATTCATTGCAAACTGACGTTCACATACTTGCCTTCTTTCCTCTGTGCACCACAGGTTTGATGCAGATGGCAAAATTCCAGACAGTGGTTGCAAATAGAATCTCCATACAGTCACACTTGAGCTGCTGAGGAGCCCACATTTCTGGGAGTCCAAGAGGTAAACCTGGAATCCATCTGTCTTCAGAGACACAGCATTTATTCACACAACAGACAGGTCCTGCCTCACCTTATCACCAGTCAACCGTGGTTGATACTCAACATCTAAAAGAATACTATACAAATAATAAAACAGAATTAAAAAAAATAAAGTGATACTATAAAAAATAACCAGTCTGTGTGACCACGGGTAGCTGCGGAGTCCGCAGCCTCTGTAGTGTGATTACCCTTTCAGTGTACAGAGGAAACACTGCAAAACATGATGGTCTGTTAACACGTGCCTGTTACATTCATTCCTATTTTAACTGACAAAGTTCACCCCCACCACTAAAAGCATCATCAAGTCAAGTGCTGTAAGATTAGAAGACGTAGAAATAGTATCAGAATGAATAGGGGCTGACATTTGGACTAGATGATCTTAGTGGTCTTTTCCAACATCAATGATTCCATGATTCAGAACAAAACGGTGGTGAGATGCTCCCTTAACCAGGTTACAGATGAGGTCACAGATAAAGGCTGACACGTGCAGCATGAAAAACAATTTTTTTTTTAACTTTTGCAAGGTACTTAAGATAAGGTCTGTTGTAAGCAGAGGTGAAGCCACGCTCAACTAGTTACTGCCTGACTAATTTTTGTGGGCGGTTCAGATGCCAGGCAAGACTTGCTCTGTCCTGGCAAGATGGAAATGCCTCTTGTACGCAATGGGAAAGGCCCCACGATATGGCTCAGAGCCATGACTATTTAGATATTAAAATGGTGGATGTCGAAACTGATCCTGAAAACAATCTGTTACGTGAACTCTACTTGCTGACTGCTTGCTGACAGCACTTGGAGTGGTTCTTGATGGGATTACGCTGAGTGCTCCTGGCAGCTGCCAAGAAAAGGATGTGGAAGGTAAGAGAGAGGGAAAAAGAAAAGGAAGGTGACATGTAAGGGAAATTTTGCAGGCAGGAATAAATGGGAAAGGAGTGGCGATAAAGTTTTCTACAAGATTTACACAGGCACTGATACACACACAGTCACTGCATTTAGCATTTTCTTGAACATGATCTGCTCATCACTTTGTAAAATGTAAGAACCTATAATATGCCTGTAGGGAGTCTCCTGTCTGGCAAGCAAGATGACTGAAACTCTGTGCAGAAAGATGAAGCTATTTCCATGGCAGAGCATCAGTGAGAGATGTGCCTGAAGATCTGCAATGGAGAATAATTTCCCGTAGATGGCAGCATTGGTGAGCATCATCAGCTAAACCGCTGCTTCGAAGGGGTAGTCGAGCTCATACCCATGGTTTTATAGGAAGCTTTTGTAGAATCTTTCACTGATGGGAAGCACGATCATTAATGATCCTGGACTCTTTACAGCTCTCCTTTACAGATCTCTGATAATGAGTTGATGCTTAAACATAGAACATTTGCACAGTACAAATAGGTGATAGACATGCATTTTGATAGAATGATACAGCCCACTACACACAGAGGTTCAGGAATGTGATGCCGAAGCATCACTCGGGAGCTCAGAATCTATGGACTGGAATTTAAATTACTTAGGAAGCATTGGCATGATATCAATAAATTAAAATAGAGAGGATACAATGTTCTGCTTGGGTACTAGAAGAGTTGAGGTTTTATCACTTCTTGGACTTCCATGAGATCAGAACAATTGCTTAAGTCAATGCATTAGAGCACTTTGCCAAAGCGGAAAATATGACTGAATTAAGGTCTTGGTCCAGAGAAAAATGGAGTCTTCACAAGCAACTTCCTCTAGTTCCCTCAATTTACTAACTTACAGTCTCAAAGTTAACTTTGATTTACTGATCTTCACCTCTCCTTTCTGGGATTTCCTTTCGACCTTATTCTCCAAAAGATTTTGTAAAGCAAGTGTCTAAATTATTCATCATGTATGGTAATTTAAGAATACAGATGGGCAGAGGTGCAGTTTACGCCTCTGTAAATTCAAACCTCAAGAAAACAGCTTAAAAAAAAAGTTATAAAACTTCAGCCAAACTGAAGATGGAAACAGTCACCTTTAATTGTCAGGGAAAGTAACAGGCTAGAGAGACAGGAATGTCACAGAGCACAGGCTGTCCCACAAGTTATTCAGCCACATGAGGAAAGATGCTGCAGATGAAAACTCCCAAGGAAACACACCAGGAAGCGAAGTCCTCCCTGTTATATGATAACAGTGAAGTAGGAAAGCAAGCACATTGAGAACAACAGAACAAGAAAGTGTCAGAGTACCTGAAGGCCTATCATCTTTAAATAAAGGGTAACTAAGGTACAAACTATCTCACTGTAGAAGAGCCAGGGATAAAAAGACCAAACCATGAGTGTTTCAGCAGAGAAGCAGTATATAGATAGTGGGACAAGTGACAAAAATTACAAACAAGGCTTATCTCTGTACACCTGTGCTGTTGTTTTTATAAAAAAAAAATCAAGGAGGCCGCAGCAAAAAGTAAAATACAATCAGCACGGTGAAGAATGATGATAAATAGTACAATAGTAAAAGGAAAACAAGTGAGGAACTGATTTATTATGAGGCAGTGAAAGTTCTCATTAGTTGCCACAAAACAGCATGGTTTGTAATGGGTTTTTTGCTTCAGTATTTCTAAAAATAATATCACTGGATCAGGCAGTCAACACAACAGCTACACAGACAAAACCTCACACCAGAATCCTTAAAGAATAAAACAGACACGGTACATAGAATTAATACCATCCAACTGAAAGCTAGGAAATTTAAGAGAACCTTCAGAGCCATTACTTGTGATCTCTGACAGTTCACACAGGACTAAAAGTGCTTCTGGAAGGCAGAAGAGCCATAAAAAGAATGTTCATCTTCAAAAAGGAAAAAGGGAGGACTCAGAAGTATGACTTGCGTAGTTTAATTCCAAGAGAAAACAAAATTAGCAAACCATTTGGAAGTACCTAGCAGGAAAATATGGGTTGGATGAAAATACCACAGAGTAGCTGTGATATTCATCAGAAAACTGCATCAGTAGCTGCAGTAGTCATGAGGATTGGCTGGTCTATAGGAAAGAGAAGTGAGAACAGTATTAGTTTCTGTAAAGAGAAAAGATCTACCCTCCATGCCCTTCGTAAACAGGTTGAGAAGCTCAAACCAACAGCAAGGGAGGTCCAGTTTTGAAGAAAGGGAAAATATTATAATAATAAGGATAGTTGGAATAGATGTGGCAGTGAGGAAACAGCCCTAGCAGGGGTTTAAGCAATCCAGTAAGACCCATAGGATTCATTGCACACTGTCAGATCTGCCCTGAGGCAGTGGCACAGAACAATCTGACCTCGAGGTCCTTCTTCTCCCTTGCTTATCCTGATTTTAATATTTTCTTACAAAAGCATTATGTTAAGTTTCTAACTGAATACTCATCAACAAGAAAAAACATAGCAAAGATGTAGATAAGACTGTAAGTGATGGAAAAATCACCAGATGTTGATGTTGGCTGCCATGAAATCTATCACCCAGACAAGGCTGTACTGCTTAATAATTTTACAGTCATTGTGCTTAATTCCTTTCCACACAGGGAAAGAAGCCACAAGTTTGAAATTCTCTGCCACTCAATGGGCTGATGTTACCCTTTGGGTTTGCAGGGTGACAAGATGCCCATCCAGCCACTGCATATACTTTTCCCTGTGACCTCAAGCTTCCTGTCTCCAAGTCCCATTTATTCTCTGTAGATAAGGACTTCTATCCTTTACTCTGGGACTGCTCTTTAAACCTTACCCAACTAACAGAATGGCTTCAGCAGGACAGTCTCCAATGCCATCCTGGAATAACAATGTTTTCAAGTGCACAAGTAAAGACCATCACATAACACCTGCACCAGAATCATCAATTCATTAGTGAATTCATTAATTCAAAAGCTTCCACAGAATAAAATCACTATTAATCATTACCTAAGTGCTATAGGGCTTTTAGAATGTATTGCCAGCTCATATGAACAGGCCCAGTTCAACAATGGTTGACAATGCACTCTGTGACATGAGAGAAGCCACACTGACATCTCTTATTATTGTGATCAAACACTATAAACCCTGAAACAACCCGAAACCAAATGGAAAGTAAAGGGAAAATACAAGAATAAAAGATCCTTAGCAACTGGACAATAAAAAGTCACAGTGGAATGCACAAGGTGGCTACTTGAAAACAAGGAGCTTGCACTTTGTCTGTCAAGACTGAAAGATCAACCTCAAGAAGGAATGCCAGGGGAAAAGAAAGAAAAAAAGTCTATAACGGAGCAGTAGCTCCTTGTCTGAGACAATTAGTAGGCATAGGTTGCAACAGGTTATTAAGCAGATTTGTTTTGAGGAAAACTAAATGTTTTATTTCAAGCTTCCAAAAACAGTCAGATGAAATGTGACCATAAGTCTAACTAGTATAATATATCAGAACTCATCCTCCTTGAACTAAAACATCTCTGAATAAATTGCAATGCAAACATAGCAAGTGATCACTAAATCTATGGCAGTTCATTTTAGTCGGAAGCCATGGAATGCACTCAGTGCTTCGCTCTTTGGTTGAATGGAAAGCACTCAAGTCACTTGCTTGGAGAACAAAGGTGTGGGGAAATCTGCCTGTGCGCCCTCTCTGAAGTGGTTGTACTTGGAGTCTTGTCTTGGAGAACTTAGAGAGGAAAAGCAGAGAAGCCACATCCTGTGGAATTTCAGCTGACTGGGAAGCAGGAGCCAGACTAGCTCTAATTCTTAAATAGAGTAGCCTGTTTGGGGGGCCAAAAAGAACAAAGACCTGGAGAAACAACGGCCAGGCTCTCAAACTATCCTCCTGAAATTCAGCAATGCTGTACTGCTGCTCCTTTGGCAATAAGAGCGGTACATGTTCTATACTATCTCCATCAGAAGCAAGGACACAGTGCTCATTGCTTGCCTTGTGTTCCAGCCCACACTACCTGTATGGGAAAATTGGAATCCTTGTTTTCTACATCCCCCCTCTATTTTTAAGCCTTCTAAATCATTAATACTGGTTATTTGGGAGCTTAGGGAGGGGAAATAGTTGGAAGAGTAGAGAAGGGGAAAAGATTGAGTAAAGTTGCCCAAGTTGTTGACTTTGTTGTTATGATAAAAATGAAAAAAGCTCAAGTTTTTAGCACTCAAATTTCTGAGAAACCCATGATGTTGGAGAAGTAGTGTGTGCTCATCAGCCTTCACTTAAATATTTACTTTGGCTCCATGACTGCCTCTAACTCAACCTCTTGGCACCACGACGCCCCTGTAAGAAGCCAAGACCAGACCCCCAGTAGGAACAGTGGTCATCAGGATGGCTTTCTGGCACTGCTCTGAGTTAGTCATCAGCTACCCTGCTCCCCATTATCAAACCAACAGGGAGCAGACCAGCTTTTGGTTCTAATATTATTTTCCTTCTGTCTGCACTAAGAACTCTCCTTTATTTGTTTGTTAACTAGAAGAACAGGAGAAGTCTCTAAAGGAATTTACAGACCGTGAGTGCAAACCAGTCTGGACTAGGTGGGAACAAAGAGAGTTGAATTTAATGACCAAACACATTGGTACATGGTATTCTTGTAAGGTGGAACATCATCAGTGCTGACTCAGAGTCTTTCTAAGAA
Source organism: Odontophorus gujanensis (assembly GCA_013399175.1). NCBI lineage: Eukaryota > Metazoa > Chordata > Aves > Galliformes > Odontophoridae > Odontophorus > Odontophorus gujanensis. Next base: position 10,623 of record VXAB01011531.1, read on the forward strand.
GCAAAAAATCATACATCCCCTTCCCTTAAGATAGGAAGGTAGTCAGGAAGATTGAAGTGAAATATCCCAGTATCTTTCACATCTACAATGCAAAGAGCATCACTGCCTTTTCAAATGGCCACGGCTGGTCAGAAACGGAACTATATTTGCAGGTTATGTGACAATATTCCACACAGAATCATGGAATGGCTTGGGTTGGAAAAGACCTCAAGGATCATCAAATTCCAGCTCCCATGTAACTTTCTGCTAGTCAGCTTTTTCTCTCTCCTCCTAAAAGCTTTCAAATCTTTTTTGTCCAAACCAACAAACAGAAAAGAGTTCAAAGATCCCAAATTTGTTGACTGAAGTTTGATTGTAATTGGGCATTGATTGAGAAGACAAACGTCAAGAAAATTATTCCTAAGGTATACACAGGAAAAGAAAGGGACAGGCAGGACCTGAATGCTTATTAGAGACTAGAAAACCTGGTGAAGGCTGAACAACTCTTGACTGCAGTACTGTTGTTTCCAGCCTCCCAGATCCTCTCTTCGCCAAGCACATCATTGGCAGCATCACCAGTACAACATCAAACTCTCTCAGCAGCCTGGCTGGAGATAACGGGAGGAAAAGAGGATCTCTGTTCTATTTTCATTCCAGATTGCGTTTGGTTTACATGGAAACATATTTAAGACTGGATATTCATTAAAAAAAGAAGCTGATGCTCTACATGCACATATTACAGCACAGCATCAGTAGATTGCTAAGACTGTTTAGTAAAAAAAGAGCAGAGTCCAGCAGATACATGGCTCCAGTGCATGTGCTTTGCCAGCAGCCTGCTGTATGGCCTTGGGCACATTATTTCACCTTTCTGTCTTCTGTGAATAGCAACTGGTAGCACACATGTATGTGCCAGCACATCTCTATATAGGAGTTACAGATCTCCTCTCCACATCTCTCACCTCCTCTTCTGCCCTTCGTCCCCACTGGCACAAATCTTTGCAGAAACTCAGCCATAAGTGCTAGCATTTCTGATGCAGTGAAACTAAGCTGGCTCGACAGCAGAATTTAAAATATAATTTAAGAATCAAACAACACATTCTTCAGCACAGACCATAAAGAGACAAGAGTCCGCTCCTGACATAGCTGGAAACAGCACTGCAGTTACTGCCAGGTGAGTTCAGCAATTTCTTGTTTCAGTAGAGATGGGAGGAAAGGGCAAACCCTGTGCCAAACTCACTCAAGTGCAACCTAGGCTGTTCAAGTGTTTGCCAGGATCTTCCAGTCGCAAACTCCTCTCCCTCCACACTCATCACTGCCTGCCTTTTACACCAGCTCTACCATAGCACACAGGGATCCTTGTCACCAAGTCCTCCTCTTGCTCTTATAATGAAAAACAGCTGTGGCAGGCATGTCCCAAACAAAGCCTTACACATTCCTGGTGGAACTGCCTCCTCACCGCCAAAACCCCCAGACTTTATATTTACTACAGAAAACTCAAAAGACAACCACTTTTCCTCCTCCAAGCTGTAATTTCCTCTCTGACAGGCCTGTCAAATTTAAGATTTCATGTACTATTCTTATCTCAAGTCCCTGCTTCCCCCCTGCCCCACCGCTTAGCAAAGCTGACATCCCTCCAGCACCATGAACGTTACTATAAGTAGCTTCTGCTAAGCAGAGCAGCACATTTTTCCATCTATAAAAACACCACAGAGGGCAGTTTGAAGTAGAGATAGGAAAATCACTGTGGTGCAAAGCAAATCTGAATGAACCTCGCTAGAATGCCTTACCAGGTGGAATCCTGTTTAAAACAGGCAGGTGATGAACATCTTTCCTCTCTGTTTATTTTGGTAGATTGCTCTCTGAGGAACCCCAAAAAACAAAAATCGATCTGAATCTCTCTACCAACTGCAGAGTGTTACCATCTGTAATCTCTGCTACTCATCAGAGGAAAGAATAACCATATGCAAGCCATTGATGTATCCAAGACATACTGATGGTGCCTGAAATCACTCAGTATATTTCTATGCACACTCTTGTCATGCAATGACTTTTAGAAGTTAGGGGAAAAGGAGTGGTCGCAAGTCAGGGAAAAGCACAGGCAATATACTTCCCATTTTTCTCCAGTTGTCCGATTTCCAAGCCAGAAAAATAAGTTATTTAGATTTGTTCTAGCAAGAAGCAAACAACTGAGAGAGAGCCTGAAAGCAGAGCCAAGCAAAGGAAGGTCAAAAAGCAAGCTTCTCTCCCACAAGACCTTCACTGAGGACATTGCTCCTCAGTAAGCTATCTTCAGGAACTAATTTCCTTAACACTGGAATTCTTGTGGCTTAGAAAGACAAGTGTTCTACCAGCCTGACAGCCAACAACAAATTTTCCTGCATTTTAACCCTTACCTGGTTATCCTTCCCAGTCCAGCAGCACTGCCACAAGACCAGCATGCTCGACCTAATGCCTTCCCAGAGTAGATCAATGCACAAATAGAAGAGGCCTCCAAAGTTTCTCCTCCTCTTCCACACAGCTAAACTAATAGTGAAATTTAACTGACTTGTATATCTAACCCGCTAAGCTGAAAGGGCTACAAAAAGCCAACATTTCCTGTACAACCTACTGCAGGGAACCTGCTTTAGCAGGGCGTTGGACTTGATCTCCAGAGGTCCATTTCAGTCCCTGCAATTCTGTGATTTCTTCACCTTATCTTACAAATTAAGAGTTCAACACAAACAATGTTTTTTGCAAAGGAAAGGCTGTTTCTGTTGTCATCTCTGTCCACAATGCTCATTTACACGCTCAAGTGACTTAGATGTGAGGGGCTCACTTGGGACAGACAAGCTTGAAGGACTGTAAAGGACCTCATTCTCTCAGGTCTGCTTCAAATATAGCTTCAGTTTTTTAGATCAAGGAGGCAAAGAAAAATCTCCCCCACCACACCACTTCTCAGAGGCTTCAGCTAAGCCTTTACATCTGGAAAGATCCATCGGCTCAATCACACCACCCTTCACTTCCAATTACATTAAAGGGGCAGCCAAACTAGGTTAGATGAACTTTTAGCCTTTCTCCTTCCATCGAGAAGCCTATTAGGATTTCTGTGGTTTAAGGGAGCCAGCTGAGAAAGCATATGACACAGGTTGCATATGGAGCAATCCTTCTTCAGCCACACCCTCCATACTCCTGCTGGTCAGCAAATTACTCCTATATCCCACAAAGGTCAATCCCATCAAAGCACCTAAAAGACATAGGCAGCAAATACCAGCCCTCACTAGACATGCTAGAGCTTGTACTTGCAGCAGTATTTTGAACAGGTAAGACCATCCCAGACCCACCTGAAACTGTCTCAAGGTTCACCTTCCACTGGGGGCTCTCAGCTGATTTAGTGCAGTGCCCTCCCAACTGATTTCCACAAACTAACATCAAGCCCTGATACTTGTCATCTTTCAGTAAAAGGAGTACAAATACATTCTAGGTTTTAATGCCACAGCACATGGAGCCAGCTCATTTCTTTCCTAAAACAAATCTATTAGTAAGATGGGATCAGGACAAGCCATTCTACACTGGCAGGGAAACACCATCTCCTGCTCAGTTGACCTCTGGCCGGAACATTTGCTGCAGCCACAAGCAATGTGCCTACCCCAGTGCCTCAGAGTAACCAGGTGGGTGGCCCTAGAGAATGAGTGAGTCAGAGCTAGTTTCTGGCCACCAGTTGGCAATCAAACCCAATTTTAGCAAAATCTATGTAGGATGCAGTGGTCAACATTCAGCCTGTGATTTCCTGTGTTACACGCAACTGTATTATCCTTAATACAGAGGCAGGGCCACTGTATGGTTTTTACATCCCCCTGCTTATATCATCACCCACACCCAGCTGTGCTCTATGGAAGATTCCCAGCAACTTTCCTGAGGTCAGATATGTAGAACAAGCAATGAGGAGAGAAAAAAACAAAGCCCTTTCATTATATTTATGGACATAAATACAGCATTTATTTCAATTAAACCAGACCGTAACATTACTGAAACAGAATGATGAAGGACTGTAAAGAACTCAGAATTTAGGTTTAGTACAGCAACACCCTCCAGTAATATGACTGAGGTGAAAGAAGTGACAAGTGAGCAAGCCTATTTATGGATGACGTGAGCAAAGGGATGTCAGAGAGTACAGGTGCAGCCATAATCCCCAGCCTTAGTTTCCCACTGTTGGGCATACATATGTGCCAAGAAGGTTTCAGCCCCGCACAGTAGGATTTTGCCTTCCCTTTCTCAAATTACAGTGTCCCCTTCCCACAGGGGATTACTTAAGCAGCTGAAATCTGTGGTTAATTTGTGCAGGAAACTGCAGCATCTCAACCCCTATTTCAGGAGGAGATTTGTGGCATCACAGAAAGACAGGAGCAGCTGCTGCTGTATTCTGGGAGGAAACTGTGCAGGATGTTTCCCTGCAGGAAAGTAGTTATAGAATAGACTGAGGAATAGTCATAACTTTCATAAATGGTAAGCCTTGGTTACGCCAAACTGTATAATCACAGCAGACCTCTTGATTTTCCTATTACCTTCATGACTTACCCAGTGAACAGCCTCCCCTCTGAATTTTGTAAAACCCCACGGAATATATTTACTATGTCCTTCTAGCAACAGCCTGTGGAGTGTCCTGGACTGAATGCTGGCACCTCCACTCTCCAGAGCAGCTCCTAACAGCTACACCTGCGGGTCACTTCAATAGAGCTACAGCTCTGCAGAGCTCACTCTGCTACATCTGGGGCAGAGCTGAGATGGTAGTGCTGCAGGTTTTGGAATAGAGATATTAAAAACAGGCAAGTAAAAACGAGTGATAAAACAGAAGTGGAACAGGAGACTTATTTACAAAAACAAAAGGAAAAAAAAAAGGCTGTTTTGCTTCTCTGAATGACTGCTATGGTGCTTTGCTCGGCTACAAGAACTCATTTCTACGCCAGAGGTTACTTGATCACATTCAATCCCATGGCAACAGGTCACACTAGGAAGAGAAGTAAGCTATTACAACAGTCCACACTGTGACACCAAGTGTGAAGTTCGTGGCAGAATGCAGGTTGTCACCCAACCTACAGGCAGCCACTGGAACTCAAATGAGTATGGGCCTGTCCTGGGCACACAGCAGCACCTGGAAATGTTTCAGAGCTGAAACAGGAAGCCAAGTCCGCTGAGAAATTCACTCTCCGTCTCCCTCTGGTGGCTCAGAACAGCACGATGACACGAAGCGTGAGGTTAGTACAGAATGCAGGTTGTCATACAGCTGTCCAAACCTTACAGGCAGCTGCTGGAACCCAGCGGACCTTTTCACCTTTAGGAATCACAATTCCCAGCACTTCTACTCATCCATAAGCTTTAGGATGAAACTTGTGATCCTCAAGTGATTATTAGTTTAGCTAGATGGTTTGTCCAGAGAGGTGGTGGATGTCCTGTACTTAGAGACACGCAAGGTCAGGGAGGATGGGGCTCTGAGCTAGTGCAGACATCCCTGCTCATTGCAGGGGAGTTGGAACAGATGGCCTCTAACAGTCCCTTCCAACTCAAATGATTCTAGGATTCTATGGAACTATTAGGGGGAAATACCAAAGAGGATGCAAGAACTGGCAGGCAAGTTTGGCTAGGGCCCAGCATTTAATTATGACTTTCTCTTGTGGAAACAGCACTCAAAGTGGATGAAAAAGGCTCTCAGCCTACTTTATTAGAGCCCAAAATCCTGAATCCTCACAGTTCAAGCTCACAATCAAATCTGCAGGACCTAGACCAAAGCACAAACTAAACAGGAGACAGATTGATGTGATTTGTCTAGAAGAGGTCAGTCTTATTCTAGGACTACAGGAATGATATACACTGGCACCAGACAAGAATTATGCCACAGGTCTTTGCAAACACAAGCAATATGGAGGGCATGGAGAACATTTGCTATTTCTCACGATGGAAGAGCCAATGGGGAAAGGAGGCAGTAGTGGTTAAACTGTCAGGCGAACACATCTGAGACAAGCTGTGGGAAATATGGCTTTTTGTGCAGATAGCACGTAAATTGAGGAACCAATTAGAGCATTGGGGTCTGTAAAACATGATGATATAGATGCAGCCTCCAGTTCAGGAAGTTTTTAAAGCACTGATTGCTGAAAGCTGTGACAGTCTTACGGTATAAGCACAGCGTGGTTTGTATATTTTCCCTATTCACTACATATTAGCATGAGACACCTGATACTGGGCTGAACTGTTCTGTATGACCACCTATTTAAGCACCTTTCTACAGTTGCAGGTCTCAATGTTACCTTAGCAGAGTTTTAACCTCTTCCACGTCTCACACTCACACAAAATGTAAGCTAGTTAAAGGAAAATGAATAACATTGATATTCTGGGAATTACAATGCCAGTCAAGAGCTACACACAGACTGATCAGTTGCCTAACAGGCACCAGCTAGATAACCACAAAATCATATGAGGCTCGCGTTACTCACAAGGCCAGATGAGAAGGCTGCAGGAGTCACTCCTGGCCTTATCACTTCAGTCCATGTGAAACAACGTGCTCATCTCTTTGCTTCTCACAGCTCTACCTTCCTCAGCCCCTTCCACTCCACAGTGCTTGCCCATGCCTTCGGCAATAACACCGTAACCTCTTACACCAAAACAAATTGATGGGCAGCTGTAGTCACCAACAGCTGTAAACACAGTCCCTCTCACCACCACTGTGCTCACTTAATTGCATCATGCTGCCCCTCAGAGCACACACGCTGTCTGCTCATTGAGCACAGGAAGGATGTGGTTCACCAAGAATCTTTTTCCAAATTCATCCCAATTGCTCAATTAATTACTCTTCAGCTTTGACATGAGGAACCAGTTTGAACCTTCTGCAGCAAGTCTATTTTTAGTAAAGCATCAATTTTCTCTGTTTTGTTATCCCTTGCTGTGTCAGTCCTGCCCACACAACAAATCTGGCATTGATCGCTTGCGGTAGACAAATATTTTGGCTTAAGCTATGAAAGAGGCAAGAGGAGGAGGGTAGAGAAAAGAAATCCACGTAACCAGAAAGAGCATCACTGTGAATTAGAGTTCACATGGAGAAAGCAAAACTAATAGGAAAAAAAAAGGGGGGGTGGAGGGTTAAATATGTACTATTAATACATAAAAACTAACATGTTTGAACATACAGCTACAGAAGTGGCAATCACCTCTCAGCTTCTGCCAGTGCAAACTGAAATTAGTAAAATCCATGGGCATAGGAGGGATACTTCAGTTTTGGTTGGTGTCTACAGTGTGGCAGAGACCGCTCTGTGTACTACCCCAAATCTTCCCCTCCTACTGAACTATGGACCTGGATCAACAGGGGAGGCAAGACTGATGGATTGTTTTGTGAGCACTTTGCACCCTCATAATAATTGCGGACTCTGAACAGTTGCCAGAAAAGGGATTGATCTTATCAGAAATCTCACCTCTGTGCTAATTGCTTTCCTGCCTGCCTGAAATGAAAATAAGCAGAGGGTACTAATGGAACCCAGACACGTTCAGAAAAAGGCTGCTCTGAATGCTGGTCCTGCTACTTGCACAGCAAAAGGGAGGAATGCAAAATGAGATGTCCTCCATACCAACATCCATCCAACTTGTAATGACATTAACACCCAAAGTGGTTCAAAGAGAACAGCTTTAAGGCACAATCCAGCTCTGCTTGTCTCTCCATGGGTGGCACCAGCTATCACACAGCTCCAGCTGCTGCCACCCATCTCATCATGAGTCTTTCAGGAACTGAAACTCCACGTCCTGGCCCTTACCCTGTTCCTCAGAGAACACACTCTTTCCTTCAGAGGTCACAACACAAACCCAGAGAGGGACTAACACCTCACACTGTTTAGACTGTACACCTTGCACGGCTGGAAGATGCAACCGATGAAGCAGTACAAACTGCTCCATGCTGCAGTGACTCTGCTCCATCACCAGTCTGATCTTCACATCCCACCACCCGGGTCTGTGGGTCATTTTACTTTGTCACTCAAGCTGGACAAGGTAAAATAAAGCTGTGTGACCCTGGAACTGCACGCCGTGCAATGGTGAAAGGCAAATGATCTCAAAAACCACAAGAAGAGCTGGAAAGCACAAAGCCTTATAAATCAAGGCCAATTTAGCAGCCAAGCCCAGCTTCCAGGGCTGCTGTCAGCAGTGGGAGGAACAGCCTCACAAGGGTGTTGTGCACCACCTTGAAGCCTGCCCTGGAGCCCCGGGCCAAGCACTATGTGCCATCCACTCCCTAGGTGCGGCTGAACCGTGGTATCACTGGCCCTTGCCAGCTCTGGGAAAGGTTGCTGTGCTCTGTGGGAGCCCTCTCCCAGCCACCTCCTCTGCAGTCAAACAAACAAAGAAATAAATCCAAGATAACAGCAGCAGATTTTCACTCCAGATCCTCAAGTTTCCAGGCTAGGAAACGTCAGCTCAGCACATTTTGGTTTTTTTCCTTTCCTTTCCCCACTTTAAGTAGGGAAAGACTGATCTGAATGGGATTCTGCAAAGAAGATCTCGAGCTTGTAGAAGGCAAGAGCAAAACAGTGCTCTGAGCAGCCTAACATGCCCTCACATAGAGGACACCTTCATAGTACAGAGGGAGCATCCTCTGTTTAACAAAGGTTGCTCAGAAACCTTCAATTGAAGTTTTCAACCGTAGCCTCCCTCGGTCGGCTTAGACTGCCATCAGTTCCTCTTAGGTCCTGTTTTTCCCCACGCAAGCATCTCATTCCTCCACACCCCTTCTGCCTGGCCAGGCTGTACATCCCGCAGTTTGGATCTCATTATGGCCGCAAGGAGGCTACGGGTTCACAGCAGAGCTTAACCCAAAATGCCCAAGAAAACCAGAGATGCAAAAAGAGATCACTTGCCACATTCAGATGTGCACTTATCTTGTTCCCAAGGAATGGCATCTATGCAGAACTGCTGCTGTGCTACCAACTGTTCACATGGTGCAATTTTCCCTCTGGAGAATGAGGGCAAGGTTCTGGAAATGAGCCCCCCACCCCACCCTGTGCTAATCAGCCCATCTCAGTGGGGCAGAGGCTTTGGCCTTTGCCTCCTCCACAGGCACCACACCTAGAATATAATTTCTATTTCAGAAGGTGGGGATTTTTTTCCTCCCTTTTTCCCAATTTTAACCTCTTGCAAGGGTGTGCAAAGTGAATAATTCCAGCTGAGCATTCCTTACCTAACAAACTTACAGTTGGCTTCTTAATTAGGAATTTAATAAATGGAACTTAATTATCTCTTAACAAGATTGCTTTATTAATGCTCACAGCCTTCAGGGCTCTTGATCTTGTCAGATCCCAAAAAGGAGGCTGAGTCAACATTTGAATAAGCAGCTGCCAATAACATACCTTGTGCTGCTCGAGGTGGCGTTTGCATTTTTAGAGTATTCCCTTCCCAGGTTGAGCTCTGTATCTTCTAACACTGCTTTGCTCTAGGAAGCTTCCTTTCTGCGTGAGGTGCAAAGTGAAGAACCAACTATTTTTGACAAAGCTCACAGCAGACTAGCAATTTACTGGCCTTGCCATAATCCTGTTGGAGCAATGATAGTTTCCTTCACATTCTCGAAGGAAACCTCAGTTTTCACCAGGAACCATCTTTCTACACTTCCAAACAACTGCTGCACAGTGCTGCTGTATATTGTTAAGATGCATCTGTGTGAGACTCTTGCAATCTTCCTAAGTACCTGAAGTGCCCATAATACACTCCTTGGACATCTAGCACCATTACTGCCATTAGTATGTATGAGAAGAGAAACATGCATGGACAACTCTTCCTAAGGTCACCCAATCACGGCTGTTCTCAAGTAGCTTTTTCCAGGCATGGGCAGCTTCATTAGGTTTTAACCTTCTCAGCTGGAATTCTGCCCTTTGGGTTGCTGTCCCATATTTTTGGAAAATTTGGTTCAGCTGTTTTTCAGTTTTAAGGCAGTAAGCAGGCAGGGAAAAATGCAACTGTTGCCATAATTTAAATGTTAAAATAAATATTCTGTCACCTCATCTTGAGCAATCCTTCACTTTACTGAGAGAACTTCTCAAGTTGGCTCAGACAAGCACTTGTTAATTTTCCAGCAAAAACACATCTCAAATTAGCTGAATCACATCAATGCCTACCGAGCTAACCTACCCAGAATCCATTACTTAAAATCCAGGAGCAAATCCAGAGATGAGTCTCTTAAGCAACATCACTCAATAGCAGCAGTGGTGATAGAGGTCCTGACCCCTTCAGTGCTAGGAAAGATTTTTTGCAAAGCCTGCTCTTCTGAGAAGAGGAGGATGGTTTAAAGGAAAGGTTGCTTCCAACATCAGAAGAGAGAATGAGGCTGTCAGAGAACAGCTTGTTCCCAAGATAAGGAGCTCACCCAATGGTGTTAGGAAGTGACACAGCAAGGTTCCCTTCTTCAGTCTCAGAAAAGATCTGTCTGAAGCAGATGGGCTTCACAGGGACAAAGTAACTGGGATAGAGAGGAGTGAGTTACTGGAAACTGTTGTAGTGAAATTATCAAGGTGGTTCTTGGATCATCCCAAACCAGGAATGGGAAAAAGCAATGTTAGGATAAAGCAACATTTATCTTTCTATCCAGATAGATAATAGGGCCAAAGCACTTCCAAGCAACAACCGCAGCATGAAGGAAAAAACACTTCCCTTCCCATTCTCCCTTTACTGATAATAGTCCCACCAGGGTCAGCTCAGCTGTAATACATATCTGTGAAATGAACCAATTCCAACTCACTTGAAGTTTTCTTCGTTGTAGTTGAAAAGCTACAAAGCAAGCAACATTCTCCCTCCCCAGACAAGTTGGGCTGCTGAATACAGAGCATAGCAGCAGAAATAGCTGAATCAGCACAATAGAAAGCTGAACGAAGTGGGTGCTCCTGTAACAGAGGACACCAAGAAGGTGGAGTTGCTAAACACTTTCATTGCTTCAGTCTTTACTGCTAAGACTGCCTCTTGGAATCCCAGACCTTGGAGATAAGAGAGAGTCTTATGGGGAATGGAACGCTTCTCCTTGGTTGAGGAGGCTCCAGTCAGAGTGTCTAGGCAAACTCCACCCACAAATCCGTGGGTCCCAAGGGGACACACCCACGTGCCAAGGAAGCTGGCAGAAGTGACTGCTCAGCTGTCTCAGAGAGAGAGAGCTTCGTTAGGAAGCTTATCTGTACTGCAGGTGCTGTACGGCAAAACACGACCTTGAAGTCTGGGCGTACTGCCAGTTGTCCTGGGATATTTGTAAACTTTTTTGGGTGCTGCTAGCTTGTTTTAGAAAAGGAAAAAAAATGCTTTCTCTTTTAAAACTGCTCTTAAAGAGACTGCATTTCATCAGTTTTTCCCTTGTAATGCTCAGAACGTTCTGGGACTTAATTAAGTTTGCCAGTCTGATTCATGGAGCTTGGTCTCTATATGATAAACCAAAAACACTGATGGACATACCTACCTGGCTTTGGTATACAATGTGGCATTCAGTTCAGGAGGGAGTAACTCCAGATGNTAGCGTAAGGCCTTCGGTTTATCGGACACTCTCTCTTGCTCATTTTATTTGATTTATTAGCTTTAATTACAATTATATTGTATTATATTGTGCTATTTTGCTTTCTGATATCTATTTAGTAAATTAGTTTTCCTCCTCAGATCGTTGCCGCTGTTTTGTTTCTAGGCCCATCTCCTTTTTTCCCTTTTCCCTTTTCCCCTTCCCCTTTCCTGGGGCGTGGGTCCGTGGGTCCCCCGCACCAATCGTCACGGAACTGGGCCGAACCTGCCCGTAAACCGTTGACAACAACTGTTCACTGTCATCTTTGAAACGTCATGGATAACAGGAGAGGTGCCTGAAGACTGGAGAATAATCAGTGTCACTACAGTCTTCAAAGAGAGCAAGAAAGAAGAGCCAGCTAAGCACAGGCCAGTCAGCCTCATCTCAACCACAGAGAGGTGATGGAGAAGCTTATTCTGGATGTCATCACCAAGCATTTGTAAGAGAAGAAGGTTACCAAGAGTAGTCAACATGGATTCAGTAAGCAGAAGTCACGCTTGACCAGTTTGGTAGCCATCTGCAACATCGTGACCTGCCAGGTAGATGAGAGCAGTGGGTGCTTTGTACCTTGACTTCAGCAAGGAGATATTCAAAATCCATCTGAACACCTTCTTGTGTAATCTACTATAAGGAACCTGCTTTAGCTGTGGGGTTTAATGAGATGATCTCCAGAGGTCCCTTCCAACCCCTCCAATTCTACGAAACTGCAGTAACCCCTGGGGAGACAAAGCTAGAAAATAATTTGCATGAAAATCCACAAGTTCTGAGACCTTCTACTCAGAAAAGCATCTCTCATCTGTCCTTTCAAGACATGCTGAGCCTCAGTACCATGGTCTCTCTCCTGTGATTCAAAATACCCAGCATTTCTTACACACAAAACAACTGGAGCCTTGTACACATTTTCTCCTGGCCTGCCACAAAACGAAGGCGTGTTTCCTGGCAGCGGGTTTGTTGCTCTTCTAAACTGCGCCGCAGGGTCTGTTCAGTGTCACAGCCAATGCAGCCGGCTGTGGAGCAGCACACTGAGGAAATGTCCTGGAACAGTTTTATTTGGAGCTGACATCTCTGATGGTGAGCTGATGCCTTGTGGAAAGCTCCGAAGCAGAACTAACACTGCCTCTAGAGCACAGCAGCTTCTGTTCTCCCCCCTCCCCACTGTGGATTGTTCTTCTACAAAATCAACAAAAACTGTATTGTTAGGGGAAAGATGGGGGAGAGCAGTAATCTGGAAACCAGAGGCCCAGCCACTTCTCTGGACCTGCCCACTCTTGTCCTCCCCCTAAGCCAATTGCCAATTTTGTTCTGTACATAGTCTTCCCTTTCTAGTCCCAGTCCACCTGCACTGTACTGGTCACAAGCTCTTCAAGCAAAGCGTGCCATCTCAATATACATCAGCCTTCAGCCTGATGCAAAGAAGAGCACAGCTAAAATATTTAAATATGATTGAAGATCAGCTAATGAAAGCCACACCATGCTTGGAAGGAGCTTGGTCAGCTTCTCACCTACATGAAGGCTAAACATTTCATAGCACATTCAGTGTCAGCAATATTAAGGAAGCACCTCTTGCTCTTCTATCCCAGAATCTCAAGAACACCTATGGTCTGCCAGGGACAAGCACAGAAGAATGGGAAGGGGACCCTATTGTTAAGGTGTTCCAGACCAGGTAGCATGGCTGGCACTTATCACATGTTTACAGGCACCTGCACTGCAGGAAAGTGGCAGCAAGTGATCCATCAGGAAGCAAGTTTCAATGGTGCACTCGACCTCACTGCATCTGGGACAAATAAGATACAGCCCTGCTCCCATCCATCCTACAGTGCTGTTTTGCCAGCTGTTCAGGCTCCTGTCTCTAAAAAGCCTTACAGGCAAGAGGAGAACCTGGCGCTCACCATCTACCTGGCCACGCTCTCTCTGCTTATGCTTTCAGTACTCTTATAGCTACAGCATCAGTCTCTCACCCCCTCTTCAGCTGTCTGCAGGCAGCAGTGAAGGTCTCACAAGCATCCAGTCACTGCAACACACAAGGAAGAGGAAGCTGTTATCAGGCCCCAGTAACACAAAACAGCTGGTGTTGGGCCAGGGCAGCACTGCTCAGCCCTGCTGCAAGCTTAGCAGCAGTCGTGGTCACAAAAAACCATAGTTCGAATCTCCAGTGAACAAGGAGGCACCTCAGAGAGGGTTCAGTGCAAGCAGCACCCAAAACCTTCTTTTTCCTGAACTGTTTCAATAAGTCAGTCCAGACCCTCACCTGCCTGGACTTCCACTCAGCACACACTTCTCTCCAGGCTCTGCTGGCTCAGAAACAGGTGATGCTATAGAGCATCCCCAACACTATAGCTGCAGCTAAAGCACACTGGCCAGCATAACATCGCAGTGCAATGGAAAATACAGCAACGACAGCAGAATAGCAAAGTCCTGGGCTACAGCAAGTGAGGATTGGCTCAATTGCAGCAGCTGCAAGCACAGAAACAAAGGGAAAAAAACAAAACCTGCTTACCTTTGGAAGGCCTCGGGTAGGTAAGGATCTCCAGCAAAATCCCCTTACCTCTACTGCCAACCCTTACATGAGGTCTGGGAAGGGGTGGATCCTGGCTCCTCCCCTTCCGGTCACTCGGGTACATTGCGCACACCTGAGCTCCCCTGGCTTGGCCCTGCCTTCCACCAGGTACTCTATCACTGGTTCAAGATGTGATTTACCATTTCTGCTACAGTCAGACGCTTTGGAAATCTTGCAAAACCCACTGTTTCACAGCAGTGGACTTGCAGCCGAGGCATTTCAACCCCAGCTCGTCTCATGGGCTGCTCCATCTGTCCCAAACCCGCTCCCAACTCCACCATTGCCATTCCTACTTGGCACCACATGAAGGTAAGGGTCTCTAATGAAGCCCGCATAAAGACGAAGAAAAAACAAAATGAGGGTAATCTGTGCTGGGGGAAAAAAAACAAAAATATAGCCTTCAGCAAGGCTACCACATCACTGGGAAGGGCAAAGAAAATGGGAGATAGTTTGAAAACCACTAGCCCCAGAGGTAATCTTGTACAGCAATGCTTTTACCAGAGTGCTCCTGAGACCTCCTCTCTCCCATGGCCTACAGGTGGTCTAAGCCAAAGACTGCTCAGAAAAAATTCTTGTGCTGTCAGAGGCTAAAATTGTCTATGCAGGGGTAGGTTAACAATGCAGACTTAATCTCCAGCTGACCCATACAGTATCACAAGGCAGGCAGGTCAGTTCCAACCCAGGTTTCAATTAAGGAACACTTTGCGGTTAAAGTTGTCCCTGCCTGCTTTTCCTTCAGGTTTAAAGTTCTTCTACAATACAGCCGCTTCTAATGCAGGTTTATTGTTAGTCTCCATCTACCTTACGACCTCCTCAGCTCACTGGAATGACCAGAAAACCCAATGAGAAAATAAAAAGCGCATGGTAGCCCAGGAAAAGGTACATGGCCATTTGATAAGTAGGGTTTAGTTTTAATTAGTGATGCTAAAGGGTTTTGGGGGTGCAATAACAGCTCAGAATAAGGAGTTGCCTCCCTGTAGCACCCTAGTAAGAGGCCATCCCACTTGCAGACACAGTGGAAATGCACAAAAACAGGAAGAGCCTTAAAGCAGAGCTAGGAAAAGGACAACTTGATGAAGTGAACCTTTACACAGTCCTATGACCAGAAACTGGCTCTGTGACTCTGCTACATGGAACAATCAGCAAAGCCCAGTATTTCCAGCTAGCAGCTTAAGTCAGCCAGGTAACTTCTCTCCAGTGCTAACATCGAGGACCTCAAATGCTTCTCTTCTGGTTGTTAATCCCCTCTGCTGACAGCTCTGCACAAATGCCCGCAGAGGTGTGTTCCTTTTCATCCGTCCAGAAATCCTGCACACCCTGAAGCATGAAGACTAATAGCCCTGCACAGTTGAGAAAATACTGTTCTTCATGGGAACACCTGGTCTTTCTTGTCCTTTACCATGCCCACAGTTCTCTTCAGCTGATCTGATCTCTTTCATCATTCATTACTTCTTTACAGAAGAGTTCTCAGGTCATCTTTCCAGCAGCTTTTCAGTACCTAAAGGGGGACTGTAAGAAGGAAGGGGACAGACTCTTTATCAGGGGCTGCTGTGACAGGACAAGGAGAAATGGCTTCAAACTAAAAGAGAGGAGACTTAGATTGGACATAAGAAAAAAGTTTTTACAATGAGAGTGGGGAGGCACTGGCACAATTTGCCTTGGGAGGCAGTGGGTACCCTGTACTTGGAGACACCCAAGGTCAAGCTGGAGGGGCTCTGAACACCTGATCAAGTGTAGATGTCCCTGTTCAATGCAGGAGAGTTGGACCAGATGGCTGTTAAGGGTCCCTTCCAACTCAAATGATTCCATGATCCGATTCATCCTTAGGATTTGTCCTGTGCTACAATAGCCCATGGGTTGCTGCTCATTCCCTTGGGAGCTCTTTACAGCCTGACAGCTCTCACTAACATTTTCCAGAACTCCCTGCTGGTTAACAAAACTGCAAACACTCAAAGAAAAGGACACTCTGCTCAGCCCCATGCATGCTGTTGGCTTATGGCTGGTGAAACACATGGGTTGTCCCCATGCAAGCCACATGCATGTGCTGCCCATGTGGAGCACTCCATCCCTTCCAGGCACTGCTTCTCTTCCCGCTCTGGTTCACATGCGTGTGGTTTTAAAGCAATGAGATCATCTTTTGAAAAAGCATTCTGCTTGGCTACAAACAAACCCCAGGGCTGCATGTGATCTAGGAGCAGTGCAAAGGCCGTGTTAATGAGGCTCACCATTTCCTCCAAAATGGGATGCTCACTGCATGTCACAAACTGCTCAGGGACCAGACTCCTCTCTCTTACAGAAGAGTCCCTCATTTAGAAATATGTCAACAGCATATAAATTTGACAGACAACAGCAATAAAATTGCCTTCAACCCTTACAACATCCTTGCAATACACTTCGACCCAACAAATAGAACGGTGAGACAGAAGAACTGACTTTTATCCTACAGATTGGTTAGCTTTCCTCTCTGGAATCTCTAGACATTGGCTTGTAACATGCAGCACTACTGCTGTCTTTCACTGTTGGGAATATTCTCTGAGATGCACAAGGGGGGGAATTTGCATGCAAGTACACATATTTGTGCTCAAAATCACCAGGTACTAATACTCAGTAAGAAAAGTTTATACAGTCCTGTCTGCACGGGTACTTGTACACAGCTTAGCTGCGCTGACCAAAGGTGAGCCATATTTCTCCAAAAGTGAACCTATAGCAAAAGGAGGCACACACAAGGAATCACAGTAGAACTCAGTGATTTTAATGCCTCTTTCTAGGCACCTTTGAAAGCTCTCACCAGCAAGCTGTACATGTCCTTATTAGCAGGGGAGTTGGACTAGACAGCCTTTATGGGCCCCTTCCCACTGAGACCACACTATGATTCTAATCTGAGCAGTATCTGAGACCTCTGATGAATTATATTCTAGTACTTGGTTATCTCCTGACATGTTTTTCGTCCCATCTAGCTCTAGCTATGAATGGTCACCTCTAAACGAGAGCAATTTCAGGCTGACTGAACCTCTCACCCTTTCTTCTCCGTCCCCTACTTTCACAGGAGTTATGCTGGAGGATTTAAAAGTGTTTACATTCACAAGCATTGGGAATTTCATCTGCTTCCACTAAAGAACAGGAACCACTTGCCCAAGTTCATGACCCTCAAACCGACATAATTGCTTTCACTTGCCCCAGCTTGAAGGGGTTAAAACATGCATTGCTTTTCGTAAAGATAAGTTATTTGCTTTTACAAACAGACTGCACATTCCTGTCCAAATAGTTTTAGCCCGTTTATTGGGAGCAGCAGGATGTGGGGCAAGTTCTGTGCACCAGCAAAGGATCTCTCCCTCGAACCTATTTGGTAATGCAAACATAACTCCAGCCAAGGCACAAGCAAAGCATCACCCAAGGCTAAGCACGAAGCCCAAGATTAGGCAGAGTCTCTTTTCCCAGACCCTTTGGGATTTCCCTGCCGGAGGCATGCTGAGCAGGCAGGCTGCAGAAGAACTGCCCCGCAGCACAGCCTGCTGGCACAGCTCAGTCAAAGCAGCGGTGCTCTCAGCACTCCATCAAGCCTACAAACAACACAGAAAGACAAGATTCTAAAAAATGCTAACACAGAGCATAGGATAATGATAATAAGCTCCTACGCCCTCCTGAACCACAGCTGGGTTAAGATGTTTTGACACAGGCTGGACAATTACATTGAACAGAATAAGTGTGACTGCATGAGATCAGGTTTATCTGGTCCAAGGACATGAGAGTACAAGGATGTTGGCCCAAAATACTGTAGAGCAAAGACCAGTTTTGCCCATGAGAAGCAGCTGTTCAGCAAAACCAAAATAACAAAGCAGAGCCCTAACCTTGAACTACTGAGACGTTCTAACAGATAGGAGTCATTCTAGCTCTAGGTATTCCTGTTGTTTAGCCTGCTTTATTTTTTCTAGAAAAAATTCTAGAAAAAATCAGGCTTACAGGCCCATATTTTGTGAAGGATGATACTATTTACTTTCAAACACATGGACCAATTGCAGCCAAGTGCAACAAAAGTAATGAAGTTTCATGAGGCTTTGAGCCCATAGAGAAGAAACAACCAGAGCTGCCTTGGCCAGGGGAGATACTGTTATTGTGGACTTGCCTTTACTACATACCAGAAAACCCACAAAGGAAGAAGTCTTTAGAAATGCTTCAGTAAGGCAGAGCTCAAGTTTCCTTCTTTAATGCCAAAAATGAGCAACCATGAGACAAATCCAGAGAAACCAATTCCACACATACCTGTTTCAAAAGCTTCCCATGTGTTTCTTGGCTACCTGTATCAGATGTTTTAAAAGATAACACTCAAGAGTCCAGCTTACGCTTCCCTACTCTGGGCACCACGTGGCATATTACAAACCCACAGATTCAGTCTACAAGTTGCTTGTTCTGATTTTTCCTTTAAACAGTTTAGTACTTTTTTTTTCCTTTCTTCTCTGCTACCTAGACCAACATACTTCTACAGACAAGTAAATAGTAGGGAGGTGGTACTAGAAGTAATCATATCTAAATTTAATTCCAGGATGTTCCTGTTTTATCGATAAGAGGCCATGCAGCAGGCTGAACTCCAGTGTGCGTCAGATACACTATGCTTCACAGCAGCAGAGTGTTGTTTTTGGCATATAACTTGGTAGGATCCCAACTATTGTTATACTACGAATTCAGCAAGCAAGCATTCAAAAGGAGTTGCATTTCCTTGTTTAATGTACTTGCTGTTAACTACTACTGCAGCACTCTACCAAGAAAAAGGAATATGTTCTGGGAGGCAGGCTGCCACCCCAACAGAAAGAATGGGTTTGAGATAGAAACAACCAAGTGAGTGTTTGCTGCTGGTGGCCTCCAAAACATAAAAAGCCAGGGAAGCTCTCATACCTTCTGAGTTGTGTATCATGCCACTGCTAGAGCAGAGCCCTTCAGAGGACCCTATATTCACCCAGCATCTACAGTCTCACTGTCCACTCTCTCCCATGTCCATTGAGTGGCAGGATGCTAAAGCATTATAAAACCAGCAAAGCTGCCACATCATTAAAGTTGGTTTCAATGTATGAGCCCCAGAATACATTTGAGTTTTAGAGACAAGGCTCCAGACAACTATTTTTAATGCATAAACCAAGCTTGTCCCACAAAAGCACTGGGATGCAAAGAAAAACTTACTTGCCGTGTCACCAGCTGGCACTATGCTTGGAGATCATTATGGTTTGCATGATGATCTCTACCTTGTGTGTAAAGCTGCAACAGGCAAGACATGCTCTAGTGCTCCAACTTGCACTAAAAACTTCAGTTTCTGCTGATACAGTAATCCACAGCTGGAAGTGCCATAACTTCAGTTAAGAACAAAACATGACAAGCTGTGCCAGTACACAAAGAGAGCGAGATGTAAACATACATGGGGCTGTGGGAACTGCAGAAAGCTTCTGATGAGGAGTCACCTTCCTGTAAGAACCTGTCAAGAAGCCACAAGGAATTTTATGATGGTGGTTTCTTTAAGCTGGATGCAGTTGTTAACACCCTCATTTTGTCCATGAGAAACTCCTTCAGACTTGTAAATACAGTTGTAACCCAACGCCAACTCTCATAATTATATCATACATATTTAAATTATCCCTGAAGGGCTTTGTTTGTGTTTTAATAAACAAACCCTAAAAAGTGTCTGTTTTTAGAAAATAGAATCTTAAGTAGTGGCCCCTTCTCACTCTGAAAAATCAGTACAGGGCTCTAACATCACTTTAAAGAGGGGAACAAATACTTAATGCCACTTCATAAGCTTCTGCTCCACTCCACAGAATCTGGCGTCTGACTTCTGTTCTTCCCCAATGAGGAGATCCACGGAGACCAGCAGAAATAAGGCCATAGTTGGTGTGAAGCTTATCCAAAAAATTCCTTTTTCCAAGATAAGCAATTTCAATTCCAATGGTTTTGATGTTTGCCCTTGTGTAATGGCTCATGTAACTTGGGGAAAAAAAAATTACTACAGAACAGCTGTAACACCAGCTCTGCACGTAGGAAGGCACTTCCTGCAGAGAAGAATTCACTCACACAGCAAGAAATTAAAACAGAGAGCACTATTGCCTGGATTCACCTTTCCTAAATGCAGGCATCTATTTGAGATGTCTAAATGACAAGAAGTAGAGAACTGAATCCAAGGTAACACCCAAGTCTTTACTCAGGAGACAGCAGGGAGCTGAGACAGCTCTTATCTCAGTATCTTGAATGCAGTGCAAAGACCACATGC
This sequence comes from Odontophorus gujanensis, assembly GCA_013399175.1. Classification (NCBI taxonomy): domain Eukaryota; kingdom Metazoa; phylum Chordata; class Aves; order Galliformes; family Odontophoridae; genus Odontophorus; species Odontophorus gujanensis. The sequence continues at coordinate 30,942 of VXAB01011531.1, forward strand.
TTATGTCTGTGGTTTGCATGACTTCAGCAGGTGAGTCACTATTTAGGTGAAACCTGAGATCTCTATGTAAAGATAAGTCTCTGGACTTCGCAGTTGTGAAGCATCTGCCTGATGTCTGCTAATAGCTCAGAACAGTTGTGCTGACTCCCAGGAATCTCAACTGGCTGCAACTCCCAAGCTATATGGAGGGATGCTCCCAACACTGCTGCATCAGATGCATCAGTCTAGTTAAAAGAAATACAATGCACGTTGATCTGATGTTTTGCTAGCAGTACACATACTTCACTCAAATAAGAGCAAAATTAATCACTGAAGAATGTTTGCCAAAAAATCAAGTGCTTTCTACTCTTTCTCAACAGCAGGTCTGAGATCAGCTGTGTGTATTTGTGCAGTAAGAGTTCCAGATCATTAGTGACTCTAAGCTGGTCCACAGAGCAAGAAAAGAGTTTGATGCTCCATTCATGGCAGTTAAGGTGAGCGTGTCTGCATACCTGGGAGACTGGCAGCATAACACTCAGAAAAAGCAGAAGCCATATTTGGAAAGGTGATCAACATTTTCTGCAACAGTTGCTTTTCCAGCACAGCCTTCTAAGACCCTGTAGTTGGAACACTCAAGCAGAGCTCAGTTGCTCAAGCCCCAAAAGGCTGCTTGTCTGCTGCTAAGCTGGCAAGGACAGGAATGAAAACAGAAATGCAAACAGAAATGCAACAAGATGTGCCCTACCAGGGCCCCATTTATTGAATGAATACAAAAATATGATCATGTAAATGCAGAGGCATGGTAATCTGCTCCATGGTGAAAAGGTACCTTGGGTTAACAGTGAGCAGTGTTTGCAATGCCTTGTAAACAGACCTCTTAACAAGCAAGAAGCGTACCAAAACATGACACTGGATTAGAAGTTCCCTGTTTTGGCAATACTTCACCCTTCTCATCTAGCGAAGAGAGAGCATTTTGTAAGAGCTGAGAGCATCCTTTGCTTTGTTTCCAGAGAAGAGCACATGAAGCCAATGAAACATGATGAACTTGCACTCAAACAGCGTAAAAAGCATTGTGTCCTTTTTAGAGGATGTCATCTTACCCCTTGATAGGTTAGCTTTGCATTGAAAAATAATGGCCAAAGCTATTGCACATTATGGAAAAGTTTTAAGAATGACTATTTTTAAAGCAATCTCTTGCAGCTGAATAAAAAATAGATATTTTTTTCTTAATACAGTACATGGCATTTCTCCTACATTGCACCAGAAGTAACTTTGGAAGCACTTTCAGTTTGTGTTATAGGCGAATGGGGAAGACAAAGTCGGGAAGGTTTTCAATCTCCTTTCCATCTCTCAACCATTACTTTATCCCCACCTTTTCACATCTCTGAGTCCACATACATTCCATTGATCAGGTAATCCACTTGCGTATAATCCTTCTTTTTGTAACTTTCGTAAGCCTGAATAATAAAAAGAACTATAACAGTTATGAAAAAAAACGTACCAAATAAAAGCACTGCAAGAAGCAAACTCTTATCCACCAAGTACTGAGTCAGAGGCTCAGCAGCAATGAGAAGATATTCATTGTTTGTGCCCTGAGTTTCTGCAGTGCTCAATGCTGTCGTTCCAGGGGCGTTCACTGGAGCTGTGGTTGTATGCTTAGTAGAGGGAACGTGAGATGTTGACTTCATTCCATGCTCAGTTGTAGCTTCTGTTGTAGGGCCAATAGTTAAAACCATGGCATCTTTGGTAGAACCCTGAAAAGATGACAATTCACTCAAGGATGTTGGGGTTGCACTTGTTTTTGGCAACATTACAGTTGTTGGCTTCTCAGAATGTGGACTCACAGAGGGGGTGAGTGCAGCAGAGGTCCGGGCACCCTGCTGGGTGGAGGTGTTTAACGGTGGGCTTGGTGTCTTCAGCCCAACTCCAACAGAAGTGAGGTTAGTGGAACGGGAAGTACTCGCCGGATTAAACTCCTGTGTTCCACTCACTTGAGTACCTGCTTCAGAAATGGCAGCAAGGGGAGAAGAAGAAGTGGGAGAAGGAGGCAGTACTGAGCCAAAGCTATTATTTCCTAAGTTTTCAGCAGTGATCGGAAGCTTGGTGACGTTGCTGGAAGTGGAAGCAGAAACATTGGCAGGAGTGGGGGAAAAGACAGTGGATGACATGGCTGTAGTCTGGAGACTTCTAGAGGCATTGGAGTCTTTGGTAGTTGTTTTAGAAGTTGCAGTGAGGACAGTCATACTTGTACCAGTCGATATGACTGTGGTAGTGCTGGCGGTCACTGTGGTGGTGGTACTGTTGCTTGCACTCGTTGAGTCAGCAGCAAGCAAATGCCTCAGGTGTATCCTGTAAGCCTGAGTGGTTGAAAAAAACAGGTTTTCTCTGTTGCGTTGTTCAACCTGTGCATTTACCATCCTCTCTTTTTCCTGTTGATAGGTTTGGTGGTGAAACAGGACAGTGTCCCTTTCCCCGAAGACAACTTCTTTAAAGAGAAAAAAACAATGAGTTCCCTAAAAATAAAACACTGAAGCCCAAATCTGACCTCATTCACACATGCTTGAGGTGACTTTTGAGTGTTCTGCCTTGAAACTGCAATGTTACTAAGGCTGCCCCAATTATACAAGCAGTCTGCTGCCTCTGGCACAAAAATCCTGGCAATTCCAGAAGAAAATGAAAAAAACACAATGGTAAAGCATTTTTCCTTTCTCTTAAAAAAATATAAATACATCTGTTATGCCTTTATTTTTCAAAGGACAGAGTGTGAAATGCAAATGCCCTGGATGAATCTTGCCTTTAAAAATGGAGAGGCCAATAAAAGTTACCCAAAGGCACATCGTGTACATGTTCGTGCCAGAGCTGTTATCAGACAAGTAGAACAATTCTTCCAGTTTACCGAATCATTATGCAGGTATTTCACAACCTACATTCCCTTAAATGAAAGCCAGTCAAGGTCTAAATTTAAAGCAAAAGGATCAGATCCTGGATTTAGCTGAAGTTTGAAGCATGGCATTACCTCCCAGCAGATCTTTGATGTCTTGTTCCCCAGCATTCTGGCACACACTTAGCTGGTCACACTGCAAGAGAACGCAGTGACTCTGGTAGGATATAGACCAGTTGCACTGATGGTTACCTAAAAACAGCAGGAGATTGGTAATTGGTTAATAGTCCTGGTAAAACACACACAACCCTCAAAAACCTGCAGGCCAGAAAAGACTTCACCTTAAGTCAGATTCTTCAAAACCTTGCCTAAATCCCATTTAAATGCTAGCATTCAACTGGATGTCTTAATGAAGAAAAAAGTGAGTTGCAGCTGAGATGAAAACTATCACACACAGGAGATGGCTCCCATCTTAGGGCTTGAAATTACAAAGAAATTTATTCTTTATCTGCTGAACCATGATACCACTGGCCAGGGGAGGCATCAAAGAAATTACATTTCATTCAGTCAAATCCCAGCAAATTAAATAAGATCACTTAAGTCATCACAGAAGGAACTTTCACTCCTGGCATCTCGTCTAACTCTTTAGCTTGTTTCTGTGCTTGTCTGCGTACGCACGGCCAAGCTCTGAGAAAGCAATGAGCATCCTCCAACCAGCACTGATAAACTCATGTCTCAAACACTGTCCCCTGTTCGGGGCTCCTCAACATACAAAAACAGCATTGACATACTAGAGTGAGTCCAGGGGAGGTTACTAGATAGCTAGGAGGCTGGAGCACTTGATTCACAAGAGGGACCTGAGAGGACTGGGTTTGTTCATTCTGAAGAAGAGAAGGCAAAGAGGAAATTCTCATTGCTGTCCCCAACCGTCTACTGCAAAGGAATGCCTCTGATGAGCCAAGTTCTTCTCAAGAGGCAGCAGACAGTGAGTTCTAACACAGTAAATTCCATCTCAGGATAAAGGGAAAAAAGAGTTTCCACCTTAAGGGCAGTCAAACTGCTGGGCTGGGAGAGTGAGAGCAAATATGCCCTCTGTTAGACCTTGAACAGCCTGATCTAAGCTGGTTCTGCTTTGAGAGGGGTTTGGACCAGAAATCTTCAAGATGTCCCTTCCCAACTTAGTTATGCTACGTTTCTACATTAATATCACTATACAGATCACTTCAGGGATGGGAAATAACAAATGTTGTAACATGCAACCACAGGAGAAACAGAGAGCACTACTGCCTCCCTGTTGTGTTGCAACAAGCAACCACAGGAGAAGAAAGCAGAACACGCAGTTTGTGATGAATCACGTGTGAGTCCAACTGACCACCCGTCAGATGAAAGAGAACTGAAGTGTACAGTAGTAGCAGTAGTTCATTTCCGTGTTCTCATAGAAGTGTAAGAAAGGGCCAAGAACAGGCACGTGGTACATATGGCTATATTTAAAGTTCTTATCTACAAGGAGAGTTACCTTCACTGAGGATATTAAGGATATGAGAAGCTTGAACTTTTCATAATAAAAGATATTACACTACACTACATTACCAGAAGAGTTTGGGGAAAAATTATGAACTTGAAGAAATCCCTGTACCTACAGCTGAATGCGTCATTTCCTAATCCCACCTTCTCTTCCTCTCTTGATAAACTGCACTAGAAGAGAATCATAGACCATTTACTACTGTAAGACGTGTCATTTCTTGCTTCTTGGGTAAACAAAAAGCCATCACCATACTTTGCATTAGCTACATATCTAAGACAGTTCAAATCTGTTCAGAAAAGGATGGATGGAGTCAGCACTGTTACAGCACTAGGATTTCTGCTACTATCAGAAATGCACCCAGCTGCCCCCAGGACAACAAAATACTCCAACAGAAGTGGATTGATAGGTGCTCCCTTCAATGAGAGCCTGGAGCTGAAGACCAAGGCTCCAGTTGATGTTTCCAGTGCAAGACTCTTGCTTCACAGTCACTCCTCTTTGCTCACTTCCAATTACAAGGCAACAGGAAAAAAAAGAAGAAAAAAGCAGAAACCAGAGGGACAACAAAAGCTGTACAGAGCCATTCAGAAAGGAAATCAAGCAGGCAACAAACATTAAGATCTTGCCATAAAAAAGTAGCTTATTTCATTTTTAACCCTGCTGTCACTGGAAATAAATCCCAGATCCTGAAAGGCAAGCAGAAATCAAATGTACACACATACTGGGGAAGCAGGGAGCAGAAATATTTGCTCTTGCAGACATACTGTACTTTATCTTACCTAGGCTCACACAAGACCACCCAGAATGATGTCCAGGTGGCTCTGCTCTCTGTCCCAGACTGTTCAGACACTAGGATTCCCAGCCCTGGACCAGCCACCACAGAAGCAGCCCGGGAAAGTGCTTGAGTGTTGTTTGTGATGGAAAAGGAGTAACAGAAACTTATTCCCTTCCCAGTGTGGGTTTACCTTGCTCATCAGGAATCTGAGAATCCTCAACTGGCAGATCCTTGCCAAGAGCTCAGAAACTCTAGGTGTTACAAGAAGGCATCCTTGTGATATCAGCCTGGCTGTCAGACATCCATTTACCGTCTCATCTCCACCACAGCATCACTGACACTTTGTAGGTGCTACAAGCTTTCACACGTGGTTAGATAAATTAGGGTCCTTAACAAGGATACCCCTGAAAGACTTGTTTAGGAGTTCAAGACCTGTTCGGAAGTTTGAAGACATCTCAGAGGTAGGCACCAGAAGGCCCTCACCTTCCCTGGTCTTGTTTAATTCTGTGCTTGATATCAGGATAATTAACAACTCATTTCTTCTAAGGAGGAAAATAACCACGCAAATACCAGTGAGCAAAGACTACTCGTTCCAGTGTAGCTGTCTACTCTACAGCACTGTTCACCTGCACACAACTGGTAGCATGGAATAATCATCCTCCATGTCAAGTGACCTAACACCATTTGCACACTACTAGCGCATACTAAGTGCACATGAATGCTGTTCCTTGCGAAAGCCAGGAAGGCCATAGGAAATGACTGTTCTGGATTCAACTTAACCAAAGCTGTCAGAAATTATTTAGAACCAAAGTACTGCACAGAGAAACCATACTTGTAAATGCCTGCAAAAAAACTGAAAAAAAAAATTAAAAATAAATAAAAGTTATCAGGGGAGCAAAAGAGACCTTTAAGGAAGAGAAAACCCAGCTGGAATTCCTGCCCAGGGACAAGAACCTTACCTGAAGCAGCTGGGCCTTTACAAGCCTGCCTGCATTGCTTTCCAGTTGTCAGCCTGTTTATTCGCACTACATGCACTCCTCTTGCTTTCAGGGCAGAAAATCTGTTTTCGCATATACAAAAGGAAATCAGTAGGAAGAACACAATGGCAGTCCACATCTTAAGGGCTGGCCTTGCAGGGAGGTTTCTCTTTCCAGGAGCCTGCAGTACAGGAGAATGCTTTCTTATATCACCTTCAGATCAGCTGCAGTGCTCCTGCAACAAAAGAAAAAGAAAATGACTGATTTATATGAAAAGGTTGCGCTTGAAGTGCTTTGCTAAACACATTCTTATCAGTAGGGCAGAAAAGAAAAGAAAAGCACAAAAGGCAAGTAGGTATCACTGCTCAACATATGGTCAATGAAGCAAAGGCAGGGAGAGGAAAGCATACTCCCAAGTTCAGCATCTTTCTTGGGGAATGGTACTTTGCTCTCGTTTTCTCAGATCCCAACAGAGAACAACTCAACTCAAAAGCTAAAAGCTGCAGGTTATACTTTATTCCTTTATTTTCCTCAATGTCTAAAGGTGAAGAAGTTTTAAAGATGTGAAATTTATCTTCTGTAGTCAAGATCACCACAAAGAGCAGGACGAGCTTTGCTACCTATTGCTCTGATTTCAGCCGGCAGAGTTTATCCAGCTGCTATCAAATACCCAGAGCATACAAAGCCAAACTCAGCACCCATCCAGCACAGATACAAAGCCTTTGGACTCAGTCTGGAATCCTACTAAGCCTGGGGACAGCATGAAGAGATGCTTTCACCAGATCCCTGGTAATACAGGGATCTACAGATCTTGCATATACCCAGAACCCAGCCCTACCTTAATGCTAAGTCAATCACAATCAAGTATCAGGACTGGTTCATGCATGCTTTGATTTTCCTGCTGATTGTCAAAATTGTTGATTCAAAACACTCCACCCTCCAACCAAGAAAGCCCACGATAATATTTATTACCAATCCCAGATAGTGACATTTTGATGCCTTAATGAAATTTTCTGAGTTTTCTCCTTACTCTAGTTTCCAAAGCCTTGATCAGGGTAACAGAGGTTTAAACTCAGAACTACCCTGCCTGGAAGAGGGTGAAACACCAACAGCTATTCCAGATTGTGCTGGGCTACCAATAAGCCAAAGGTAGAAACAAATCCTGACCACAAGATGCAGCGCATCCAATTCATCATCTCTACTTACCCTATAAGTTCTTCAAGGACATGCCATGTGCTTCCCAACGCACCCTTCCTGCTTACTTTATATGTATTCAGGTTATGAAGAGCTTTTTACAGGTAGGTTTCTTGCTCTAGACAGAAATTCATGCCTGAGTCACCCCACCTGGCAGTCAGAAGCATTTCAAGCCCTAGCAGGAAATGGAGGCTCACCAGCCCCATCTAGTCCTGCCAGTCCAGCTCAGCTGAGGGGAGAGTTGTGCACTGCACAACTACAGCCCTATGCAACAATCAAGATGTTCAGAGCACCATTTGTCAGCTTGCCACCTCACACAGAAACAGTTGCAGGGTTCTTTGTTGGTTGTTTATTTTTATTTTTTCAAGTTCACAGGTCACCAGCAGAGATTCAGCAAGCAGTACCTGGCTCACAGAAAAAGCAAAAACAGATCTTAAAGATTCAGCTTTCTATCTGAAAGAGTCCTTCTTATGTTTGCAATATCCACTCAAGGTAAGGTGCAAGAAGGCTTACAAGAAATTATATTTTATAGCCTAAGTGTCAACAGGAGTGAGTTGGTTCTGCAATAATATATGCACTTACTCCTCTGTTCAGTCTAGAGAGGCTCAAGGGTGACCTTATTGCTCCCTACAATGACCTAAAAGGAGGCCGTAGCATCTTCTCCCAGATAACATTGACAGGATGAGTGAATAGCCTCACAATGTACAGGGAAGGTTCCAGTTGGATATTAGAAAACATTTCTTCTTCAGAAGAGTGGTGATGCACAGGCTGCCCAGGGAGGGGGTAGAGTCACCATCCCTGGAGGTGTTCAAGAACCATTTAGATGTGATACTAAGAGACATGGCGAGGATGGGTTGGTAGTTGCACTTGCTGATCTTTGTAGTCATTTCCAACCTTAATGATTCTGTGACTATAAGCGTGGCTGGTCATTGGACCTGATGACCAAAAGGCTCTGGGAGGGCTCCGATCCCAGCACAAACGGGATTAAGAGCAGATGGTATGGACATACTTACATGGCACATGCAAGGTGCTCAGGAGGTGGTAAATTTGGGTGGTATGGTGACAGGACTACTGACAGATTAATGAAGCCTTCACACAATCCCATACATTCACAGCAAAAGTCAATTACTTACAGATCACTCTCCCAACTTAACCACCGCCTTTTATAACTACAAGCAATAGTCTTTATTTCTCCTTTCCCCTCATGCTGCTAACCCATCCCATATGGTTCCATTTATACTCTGACTCTAAGAAACTCCACTGAGAGTTCACCCCACACAGCTACATCCCAGAAGAGCACTTACTAAAGCTTCCCTTCCCAATCCTGTTTCTACCCAGAAGAAACCATCACCTGCTTTAGTCAGAAACTACAAAGATCAACACTAGCAGTATTAGAAGCAATTTTGAAAAATTGGGGCACAGTCCATCCTTTGAGAACTCCCTTCTCCATATGTAAAGCATCTCCCAAGGAAATTAAAAGTCAAACCAAACCACAAAAGACAGCAAAGGAATAAAATCTGGGGGAAAAAAAAAAAAAAAACGGAACTCTGAGAAGTGTAAAATTTACTTTTACCATCTGTGGCTACAAATCAACAGGGAACAAACACACTGGAAAACCAAAATAACTTTGAGTCAACAACTGAATGACTGATGGCTTTGCAATGTACACAGACATCCAGAGGGCACTGCCTGCTGGGTTTCAGAAGTGTCCCTCCATTCTTGCTGACTTCCCTGAACTCAAGCAAAGGAATCCATTAGGAGGGGGGCGGAGGGGGAAATAAATAAAATCAAAGTGTTGTTTCAAACAACATCCATTTGAGTAGGGTGATGTTGTAAGAGCAGTCCCTGGAATATGAACCCTTGGCTCCAGGCCCTCCCAGTCAGCTTTTTGCTCTTGGTTAAGTAGCTGCAAGCTATGTGCACTGCCTGAACACAGCATGGCAAAAGCAGTGAGGCACAATCACACCAATATGTGGAAGGACAGAGAGAGTGTTAGGATCACAGGTGCAAAGTGAGCAAACAAAGCAAGCCATTTAGGGCAGCATGCACTCCTTTGAGTTGTCAGAATCAGCACATACTGCTCCCAAACTCATACAGCCGTGCATGGACTAGGCATGAAATAAGGTCAGAGAGCTGCAAATAAATCATCTTTCATTCCCATGGAACATCTTCACCTGTTTCTGACAGAAAGTGCAAAGAAACTTTGAGGTTTAGCACGGTTTCAGGTAGGAAGGTACACAGTAGGTGGTGTGCAGCACAGAACCACTCCAAATGAATCCAAAGAAATGAACGTGGCACACAGCCACAGGCACCACGGTCTCTTTTTTTCATACATACCCATACAGTTCATGCTCCCAGGGGCCAGGCCAGACAAGAAAGGAAATGCTTCAGGGAAATAATGTGAGGACATGGTACAGGATCCTGGCATCCTCAGAACAGCAACAACACAGAGAAAACAAGGGTGGAATGCACTCTATAAACAACAAGGCTACTTCTCACATTAAGCTGAAAAGACATAAGGCCTGGTTTCCACTTGCCATTGTTGCTAAATATTTTGTGTGATGTCAGCTATCAGAACAAGTGTATATTTCACTCTTTAAAAAACAGAATGAAACCAGGGTTTGCTAAGGAAAGACACGCACATATCATCCTGCAAATTGAGGTCAGGAGACAGAGGATCACTGCTGCAACCTTGAGAAGCATATGGTTTACCAAGCTTGCCACTGAAGTGGCACACACAGACAGGCCTGGGAACAGAAGGGGCAGCACCCAAGCAAACGAGGCAGATTTCTGAATCACAATTGCATCAAGTGGGTGAGAGGGAGCGATGAGGATAATGGCAGAGAACTACTTATCCTATCAAGAAAGCTTTACTTTGGTATGATTTGTATCTACAACAGTGTCTGTCAGATATCAGGTTGAGGATGTGCAAGAACACCACTTCATTAGTCTGCTAGAGAAATAAAATAGCTGGCCCTTTAGATTGTTTTCAAATGATTTTAACTATGTTATGTAAAGAACTCACAAGTAAATACAGCTTGAAAGGCAAGTTCAACACTCCCATTAAAATGTCCCCCCCAACATCTCCCACTGAGCCACTACCCAAGGCCAGCTGAGCACAGCCAGAGGACCTGGCATCACTCTGAACAGCAGCCTCAGTTCCCTTAGTTCCTGAGCAGAGTTAATGACAAGTTACACAGCTGTTTCTACAAAACGTCCCTTGCTATAAACAGCAAAGGACAAACTGATCAGACCTTGTGAAGGAGGAGTGCTGTGGATCACAGGCAGAGAACATACCGCTGATGACTGGGTCATAAAATCATAGAGGGGTTTGGGTTGGAACTTTCTAGTAGCTCACCATAAGGAGGGAGATGAATAAAACCCACTCATTTTCTACAAGCATTGCCCAGAATGTTTAACAGCACTCAATCATTACATCCACATTAGTAATTTCCACAAAAAACATCCTCAGGTAAGCATCTCCCTGTTCCTTGTCAGACCCTTCCATGAAGAGAAGCACCATCTGCTGTTACACCAGGACATAGGTTGCACGTGCTCTGAAATAAGATGCTGGTGCAAGTCAGGAAGAATGACATTTATATTCCTCCTACTGTCACACAGCCTCTTCAGACTGTAACAGCACACAGCTGGCCATGTACTACAGAGGAGCTGACATACTCTCCTTGCATCAGCTGGCATTTCTCACTGTAGCAGGTAGAACAGGACACAGCATTAGATGGACACTTATGCAGTCCGCTGCTGCCTCCGTTGAGGTTTCTCCCTGCCTACATCCACGAGAAAGGCAAAAACAATCCTACAAAGGCAGAGTCCACAAAGACTCCATCACACTAGATTCTTAAGGACAGGTCCTGGAGAGCTGCTTGAGCTGCTGCCATCTCTGAAGCCTGTTGTGGAAATAGCAGCCATCAAAAGAAGTTTGCAGCTGCTGCAGCAAGCATATGTCCAGCTGCCACTTGTGACCCCTGTAAGAAAATCTAAATGGCCATACAATTAATGTGATCAGAACTTTCAAAACACCCTGCGTAATTGGAACAAACACTTCAAAGACTCTTCAAAAGGCAGTGGGAGCTGCAAGCTTGGCAGAGAAGCTCTGTGATCACACGGAGACTTGGCTGACACATGCACATTCCCCACGTAAAAAAGCACTTCAGCCTCCATGCTGACCAACGTATGACACATGAAACAGGGCCAAGGCTGCGTTATGCAAAGCTCTCTGGTAACAGCAACAGGGAGAAGCAGAGACTAGATGATGCCCAGAGCTCCCCTCCAAGCCCCCATGTTCCAGCAAAAAGAATGGGAAGCCATTCCTATGCAACAGATGGACTAATTGGAGGATCTGAATGGCAGACTTCATGCCCGCAGATGACGTACTGTACCCTTTAGGCTCCAGATTTTCAGTAATTCACTCACTCTTCCTTTCTCTACGAAGAACCCAGAGAGGAAGGTGATTTTAGCGGGTAGAGCCTGTGTTTGGCAGCTGACAAAACCAGAGCTCAGGTTCTTCCTCCACCTCCATGTTCCTGTGAGAGCAATGCAGTGCTACTGACTCACCATCTGAGGCAGATAAAGCAGTAGTGGCTTTTGTGGTTGGCTTTGTTATGGTCAGTTTTGTTCTGAATGTTTATCAGCTTTATCCATCTCCTTTGTCATAGAGTACCTCAGCTCCCACCTGCCCTCTCCACTTCCATCAGGGAGCATGAGGCAGTTTGCAGTTCTTTCTTAACTAATGAGGACTGCATGCTGGCACTACTGAGGCTTCATGCCTATTACAAATCAAGCCTTGCCTCCCACAAAAAACAAATGTCTTAGTCTAAAACACAAGAATCCCTCCCATCACCACCCATTGTCCTTCCTCACTCACGTTCACCCCAATGTTCTGTACTTCAGATGGTGAGAACTACTACTCAACAGGGCTTCTCCTGTGAAAAATGACAGGACAGCTGTTTCATTTGTGAAAATGCAGCTTGTTTCAGAATGTGTGAAACAATCCCATTTTCATATGAAGAGAAATGAACTGCCAAAGGGTAACTGTATAAAGCTGGAAACAGACTATAAATCTGTCATCACAAATTCTTCCAAGCAATGAAAATGCACAGTACAGCAGAAATGCAACCTTGCCTGTTCTGATCCACACCCAAAGAAGATACCAAATGTTCAGGTTCACTGTCATCTCACGGGAACAGGAGATGCCCTCATACAGGGGGCATTTGACACTACATGCTTCTAATTAAACATCTTTCAGCAGTCACCCCTGGAGGAACCACCACAGTAGGCCCCCACTTAAACAGAAAAGCTCTGTCTAGAACACAAGGTTCTGCAGGTCTGCTCAGGAATTTAAGCCCACGTATGACTCTGAGCAGGACTACACAAAGAAGCGACAGTACTCCACACTACAAAAGCATAAGACAACACTACAGAGAGATTCAAGAACACAGAAGAAAGTTCTACTTTTCCATGCAGTCATTGCATTAGGATATTTTGCTCAGTTCTAAAAGGTAAGATTACAGAAAGCATTGTTGAATCTCTCTTTTCTCTAAGGATGTAGGATCTTGGTGCAAATCCTTGAAATACGGAAAATAAAAGATACCTGCCTCCACTGTAGGTCATCATCAAAAGCAAATGAACTAAAATTAACTCCTACAATATAGGAGTCTTCTGTTTTTCTTCTCTTTTTAAGCTATAAAACCCTTGTGAAGTAAAAACAAAACAAAAAAACAACTTGATACAGAAGAGCTGCCAGGTGAGATGCAGCACAAAGACATGCCAGCTTATCATATACCATTTAAACCCCAAGATATTCTCACAATATGTATATTAGCAAAAACCAGAAGATTATTTCCAAGATCTTGATGCCAGGGAGACATTTACATCAATAACAAATGAAGGTTGCTGGCCACAGGCCTCCCTGCTTTGTGATTTTGATAACCTGAAGGACATGGAGATCACGAGGCATGGTGGGTGGGGAAGATGAGCAAACTCTATTTTTCTAAACCAAAAGGGAATCAAATACAATAACAGCTCTCCTAGTCCTTGCTGGCCTTCCTGTGGTAGGTCCCTCATAGCCAGGAAGACTTCCTTAAGACACACCCCAAGCTAAACTTAAACCATTAAAACATAAGAAAACATCTTTCTCTCTCCCTACTCTCACTGATTTCTGCAGCTGCAAAGGCAGAGCAACTAACCAGCACAGGTTGACAACTACCACAGACATCACTTTGACTTTGTACCAAAGGCACAGAAGTGAAAAGTTGCATTGTTCGTCAACTTGTCTTTCATGTTCCACATGGGGTCCAAAAACAGATATTTTTCTTAGTGCTCCCAGGTAACTCCATACTTTCCGCAGCCTCAATTTTTACCCAGCAGTACAGCAATGGAAAAAGAAGATCAGCATTCCTGAAACTTTATCTGCTTTGTCTTCCCATCTATATTATTTGATCAAATAAGACACCTCCACTTCTAAGTTTTGCCAGTGTCCCTTTCAGGGGTGCTTTGCCTTTCGTGTAATTGTTTTTCTAAGCAGAAATCTCTAAGTTATAACTCCTCTCTCAACTTGTGACACCTGGACTGGGAAGCAGGAGCTTGGTCCTACTCCTCCAGAGGTTGTGAACAGCCGACAAGCTGAACCCCTTAAACAGTCCTGGCCGTTGATGTTATGCCAAAGGTATTCTGACCCTGTACCAAAGGGAATACTGGACTAGAAATACCAAAAGAATTAGAAGATCAGCCAACTCTGGTGCAAATATGAGTTCAGCATACACTAGTTATCTGAGTCAAGAGACTGTCTGAGATAGGCTGCCCAAGCATGGACAACAAAAACAGAGATAAGGGCACACCTGTAAAAGTCACACTACAAGTAGAATCTTAGAATCACTTGAGTTGGAAGGGACCTTTAAAGGTCACCTATACCAACTCCCCTGCAATGAACAGAGACGCCTACAGCTAGATCAAATCGTAACTCACTCTCTTCAATACACTGAATGGTGGTCAGAATTCAGCTCCAGCCTTATCAAATACAAACCTGTCTGATTCCATCTGTAATGGCCCAAGGCCATTATAAGCCAGGAACCAACAAGTGGAACAGGTTGTGGCTGAATGAAATCAAACATATAACAAGTGGCTTGCCAAGAATTAAATAATTTGCGCTTGAATTAACATGTACCTCCTGTCTACTAAATGCCACTTTTGCTCCAAATCCAGTTTGCTGCTGGAGTCAGTGCAAACCCGGAATGAGAAGAGGCTATGAATGCTGATGGGTGAGGACACAGGCAGACAACACCAAGAAACAATGCTTCTCTTCCTCAAAGCAAGCTTATGATCCTTGGAACTACACATCAGACAAAGTAATTCACAGTCTGGAAAGCCTCATCAGCTGTCTCTCACAGCCACCACCCACAAACCCACCCTTGCCCTCTTGGCAGCTCTTGTTCCCATCACAGACTGTTCAGCCATGCACAGTGCAGCAGTGAGTTGCACCGGGGGCTGCACCAGGTACACAAGGTGAGCTGACACCAATTCAGGTTTCCTTGATTCAGCAAAATGCCACTTGTGGTAAAGCTTCTGTAATTTCAAAGCTTACATTTTTAGAAACAGAAGCCAGCCCCGAGGCCAGCGCGTAGACTGAGGTCAAACTCTGCAACACAGAGAGGTAGACTGAATCCTGAAGCACCTCTTCAAAAGATGCACTTTGGCCTTTCACAGAAATCTACCTTTAGATTTCCATGGCAGGAGTCAATAGAGCAAATTCCAGCCTACCAAGGATGAAGTCCTACTAAACCTATCACAGAACCAGAAAAAGGTACATTTTATTTCAATGTAGAATAGACAGGTCACATTCCACTTTACTGCTTACACTCTGTTCTAACACCTTTGCTCATTCAGTGTCTTCACCTTAACCTTGTTAACAGGGTGGCAATGTAGGTAAGAAAATACATAAACACAGTAAATCTGCCTTTAGACTCTGTGTTACCTCTTTGATGTCTTCTAATAAAATACTAAAACAAATCTGTGCATGAATTTTATTTACAAATTTTCTTCTACATCCAGTCATCCTTTAAGAAGATGAATCACTGCTATAGGATATCCTGCATTACAGCCCTACAGTTCATTGGATGGCACTCTGTGTTCACTGGATATGTTCAGTGGTAGCAACTGTAAAGGTGAATGCTTGAGTGCACTGTGGGATATACATAATGAATCACAACTGTGGAGCGTGTACTTTAAAGCTAGAAGGAACCTCCGATAATAATGCATTTCTGCAAATCAATGGATTTACTCCAAGACATGTAATAAACTAAGAGCTCATTTAATAGAATGGTTTGCAGTTCTCAGTCTACTCCCAGGGGACCATTTGCCCTCTCCAGTTCGCATTACATCTGCTTCCAGACTCAGACAGGTCAAAGACCAAATGTAGAACATACAAAGCAGAAAGAACGATGTGCTAATAGCACCAAGAGCTACAGCAGCAAGGTGGAGGAAGAACTACCTCCCACCAGCACTCTGTTTCCATTTTATTCCAAAACTCTCACCCAGATACTCATTACAAAGATGGGTCGTCAATACAGGAATACTCTTCTGTTAGAGCTGAATGTACACTGAAAAGACTCCATTGCACCCTGCTCAGGAGCAGCTGTAAGCACACCTGCTTTGAGTGCAACATGGTATATACTTAACAAATACTGTATACAAGGCTCTTCTGCTGCCAGTGGCAGCACTCACCGTTTTTAAGAGCAATTTTTCAAAGTAGCAGCCACAGAAACACAAATCCAGCTTCTGAATGTAAGAAGATTTCTGAACTCAGGAAATCCTCGTTCCCTTTAAAACTGACAGATGAACAAGTGAATCTACAAATACGTTCGATCCAGTCAAAAGCTGCTCTCTGAAATAAAAATTAACTCAGTACCATGCAACCCTACTTCCAGCAGGCAGCAAAGCCATCTGTGTTACAGATCCATGCAGGTAACACACTTCTATAATACTCAAGCAGCAAGTGACCCTAAAGAAAGTTATCAGTTGTTTCCATGCCAGCTACCTGCCTTCAGCTCCAGTTCTTCAAACACACAAAGCATTTGTTTAATTTCATGCATGAGAGCAAGTCTAGCAGAACCAATGCAACTTGTGACCTACATTAAACAAAGTCACACAACTGCTGGCAGGCTTGTGACATTGTGCTTCCATACCAATATGTGTGCTGCTTAACTGCAGAAGAATGTTTTGTTCCTTTAAAGAGAACTCAAGTCAACATTTTCTCCTTCATCAGGGACGAAGCTGCTTGCACTTCAACACAGTGGGCACCACCAGTCCACACAGATCACCTGCTGGCCAACAAAGTTGCCCAAGGGTAAGGATCAAGATGCCATCCTGCTAACAACTCAGCATCAGCCATTCTTGACAAGCTCTTCTCCTGAGTTCACCACCCAAAATATGCAAAAATATGCTCATCCAAGACACACATACCCCAGACATTGGCAAAAGTATGCTTTCAGCCACAGCACATGCCTACCTACTCCATCAGTCCAGCATCTCAGAGATGGTCACCGCAGACAGAACACAAAGATCCTGCCATATCTACACAGCAAATGTAAATTGGAGGCCACTCATTAAAAGCACTGTCATAGAGCAGAAAGACAAAGATGAAAGTCAACACCAAAAATAATTACATCTGGCTTCAAGGATTCAGGAAGAGTTAGCACAGCTTTTGTAACAGGAAATTATCTTTCATATCTGAGAAATCTTCGAAGCTATTCATTATGTGGGAACTAAAAAAATTTTAGATGTTTCAAAGGAGAAAGAACAGGAAAGCACACTGCTCCTTTATTAAGCTTCTTCAGGTCAAAGAGTGACAGAAATCCAGATAAAGATTCAGAGAAGTTACTACCTAGAGACAGCACCATTTTGCCAGATCAGCTGAGACACTGTTTCAGAAACAAAAGGACACGATAACCTAAGAGAAAAGTGAGGAAGGTACTGTTCAGAAAAGCTTAAAAAAAAAAAAGTTACAGACTGGTCATCCCTATCTCACAGGGTGGAGCAGGAGCCATGGGAAGACTGAAGAGCCTGCCTATAGCTGTAAGAGAAACTGGTCAGAGCTCCCCCTCCTAAGGGACTTGTTTTGCTGTCAAGAATTCCCAGGCCTTTAGGGGAAGCAAAAGCTAGTAAAAGCCTGCATACCAAACAACTACAGCTGAAAGCACAGGAAAAAAAGAAAAAAAAAAGTGTAAAATATGATTGTATGCAATCACTCCCCTGAGACTGTCAAAGCATTTTCCCAAAGAGATGGTAGAGCACAGAGGTTTATCCTGCTATTTAACACAGAGAAGCCAAACAAAGAAAGATAGAGAAGACGACTCAGCTAAAGAACATGTTTAATCCTATTAAAATTAATGAGATTTCAGCCTGGTCTCCACATACCAGTTGTATTCAGAGTATAAGTAACTGGATTTAAAGCCAGATTTATTTAAAGCAGTGCAAATCCTCCCCATGCCCAAGAAATATAAATCTGACACAAATATACACACAAAATTCAATGAGAACATTCATCTGTTTCACCAAATTGTTCTTCTCTAACTTTTATTATTATTCTTTAAAGCACATTCTAAACCCTTGCACTTTCTCTGTCTGAAGTGTGCGCTGAAGATCTACTGCCCAAATAGTCCTCCATGCTGAGCACCATCTCCCTGGCACTTTGAGAAGGAGATCTCAACACTTTCCTTCCCCAGTACATCCTTGCACAAGTGCAGAGGATGAATCTCCCATATACCAAGCCAGGCAAATGCTCCCAGTCATGTTTTGTACCATGCAGCGACCTATCTAAAAGACTTGGCAAGGCCTGTCATGCTGATGACTCACTCCAGTGAGCATCCATATTACAGGCATAGGAAGAGGGTTATCCTTAGAAGAAGCAGTGATGGCTGCGAAGAGGGTTCAGAGAAGAAATATGGCATTTGTACACAGATAACCCCCCTTGTCAGGGTGACCCACCCAGTGACACTCAGCAGCAGCTGTGTCAGTGCAGCAACACCTCTGCTTCTCAGAGTCAAAATTCAAAATTGGATCATGGAGGCAAAGCCCACAATAGCAGAGAAAAGCAAAGCTGCTAAAGGTTGCAGAAGGCTGACAGGACTTCTGGCACCTACACTGACTTGCATTCAGAATGGACCAGAGGAGGCCTCATTGCAGGGATACCCAGGGTAACACCAGAGCACAGCCAACAGCTTCCACCCTCAACCCAAGGCAGACATCCCTACAGCAGGGACTCCACTGGAAGGAGACTTCAACCAGGAGGAATCACTCTGTTGCAGGCACTACTGGGTGCTACCTGTGAGGCAGCTGCCTTGGAGCATAAGCAGACAAGAGCTGGAGGAGCTGTGAGTGACATTTCCAAAGCACATAGCTAGCTTCTGCCAGCACTCATTTTCAGCACTGCTACCATGCCCATGGTGCCAGCAGCATCCCAGCTGTCAAACTCACAAGTTTCACTGATTCCTCCAAATCTCATTCACAGAACACAAATGGCAACTTCAGTCCAAAGAAACACAGCTGATAGGAGGAAAGAAAGCATATGAAGTGCTTGTTAACTCTATGCAGTCCCGAACAGGCTCAAGGAATATCACACAATTAACCTTGGAGGACCTCTTGGTTTTCCAGCCAACAAGCCCAACAGCTCTTTGGGAGCCATTCTCAATCTGAACTTGTAAGGTATCAGTAGCAGGGTGGTTATCGTGAAGGGTTACACCTGGAGAATGAGCTGCAACCTCTCCAAGCTAAGAATATACAGTTCAGCTTCCAGCACACCATAAAGCGTGGAATTCTATCCAGCAATCACTGTGCAGAGTGGGGGTTCTCTCACCTACCACAGAAATGAACTCTGCAACAGCTACATGTTACAGAGATGGACATCCCCTTCAAAAAGTCAGCTGGAGTGGGCTGCCATGGCTCTGCACAGCAACTGTAGCAGCTCACCACAGCTGAGGATCTGTACGCAAGCACTGAAGAACCCAGTGTTTCCTCCTTCAGCTTTCCCTTTGCATAATTGCTCTCAGTGTTAGGAGTCTGTATCAAACCTCAGGTAACAGCTCAAAGAGAAGGATGAATTAAAACAGCGCAGTGGCTGAATACGGCCATGACAGCAGACTTCCAGCCTGCTAACAGGTCACAGCAGAAGGGCTGCAGCACACCTGTGCAGAGAACATCGAAGACTTTAACACTATGCACAGCATTGCTCCAAGCCCACAATACGCACATCACCCAGGACGAAGCAGCAACTGCGACACACCTGCTCTGCCAGTATGCAAGCACGCAGCGGGTAAAAGGTTAATAACTCCTACTTCCACAGTGCTCATCATTTCTCACCTTAAATAGGCTGGCATGAACTCTTGCTGGGCTTGCTCTATGGTGCTTTCCATTTATGAAACTGGTTCAAGTGTGAATGATGCTACACAGAACATGTGTTCACTTAATGCTACACACCAGAGAGCACAGGGACACGTCAGTGTGACTGTGTACTAAAAAAAAGTTTCATATGGGCCTTGCAGAGACCAAGGAAGGCAAAAACCTACCCCCAAACCAATCAATTCTTCAGAGTTTCATTGGGCAGAGTTTTGGACATTTCCTGCACACACTGTTTAAAACAGTCATTTCCACTCTCTAACATTCCTGCAACATTTTCCCTTGAAAACTTTGTCACCCATTACTGAAGAAGACATCTATTACATTTAAAGGGGGCACTTGCCCTAATAATCCAGGCTACAAGGCGAGAGATTTTTAAATACATTATCAGGCCTTCTTTTCATCACTGAAGCTTGAAATTTTACTCACAAATTTACTTTTATCACCTCTGAAAAGTCTGCGCCAGGAGACTTTGTTTGGAAGGCTGAGGCTGCTGGTTGTGCAGAGGTTTCAATTAGAAATTCATTAGCAGATAACAAGATGCAAAGTCTGCTTTCTGGCAGATGGTTTTACAAATCCAGCAGGGAATTTACAACTAGAACAAAAACCAAAGATGCCTGCACCTACAAGCTAAGGGGCACATAGTCCAAACTTTTTCCCCAGGAAAATATAAAAAGGATCTGTGCCTATAAACGTATATGATGTATTTCAACAAGAAACAAGCAAAAGATGCGCATAGTAAGTACACTGATTGCCTATAGACATAAAAGCTAATAAAAATCCCTTCTAAACCATCCATTACAATATAATGGGCTGCACTAATATACAGTTGATCATGGTGAATGAATGAGATTAATACAGAAGTATGCACGCTTTTGAGAGAGACACAGCATCAATATGTATCTTATAGCCCTGCTGTCAACCAGCCACAAGCCTCTGAGTTCTAAAGGGTGCAGGGTGCTCACTATCAGGGAGTTCACCCAGTTTAGCAAGCCTGCAGGCTAGCTCAGGCTGGGAGGGTCAACGCTTTCATGGTGTGCCTTCGATAAGCAGCCAAGTAACACAACTGGTCAGGAAACAGAGTGCTGCTGCATGACCAAGGGATTGGGACAGGCAATGCACGGGCACCCTCCCACCCCGTGCAAAAGGACACTGAGGCAGGATTTGTCTTGACCAATCCTACAAGACAAAGTTTGGGAAACCGCAGAGAGGGGCTAGGGAACGTCCTGACCCCAGCCCCCAGTATGCTGCACTGGGAACTCAGTGCCCCCTGCCTGCACCACAGCATTGCCCAGGGGGCTGTTAAGCCTGCTGAGAACCTTCCCAGAAGGTATGAAGAGATAAGAGTTTCCACTACAACGCCAGACAAAGTGGAATGCCACTTACAAAGACGATCTCAGCTCCACGCAGCCTACGTTATTTATTCAGACGGGAGGTGTCTGGGCACATCTCTCCAACCTCTTGCAAGCACCATTGCCACCGCAGGTCGGGGATGGTCTAAGGGGCAAGCAGAGGAACCGCTGGGAGTCACAAGGGACAAAGAGAGGTTACCAAGAAAGCGCCGCCGCTCCCGAGCTCCCCCAGAACACAGTTACGTGTGCGCGCGAGGTCCCAGCGCACACACTCGCGGCAACAGCCGGCTACCCGAACACAGAGGCCGTGTGTCGCTCCCAGCCCTCCACGAACGCAGGGCCGCGCCTCCCGCAACCACCCCAGCAACTCCTCGCTCCCCACGCGCGTCGCGTCACCTCCAGCCCCGCACGACGAGCACCCAACACCGGCCCTCCTCAGCGGTTCCACAGCCGCCCGCGGTTCGCTCCCTCAGGAGGACCGGACCGGAAGAGACACTTACCCCAGCGGAGGCAACCGCATACCCGGCACCAACTCGGCCCCCAACAAGGACCGCTGCCCCTGCCACATGCCTCGGCCGCGCCCCGCCCCACTACCGCATCTGACCCCGCCCCTCTTCTCTTCCCATTGGTCCGCGCCCTCTACGCCGCGCCCCCTCCACATAGGACCGTGCCCACGTCCTGTGGCCACGCCCTCCCCGGCCGCGGTGGGGCGGAGCGCCTCACCCCGGAAACAGCGAGCGGAGAGCCACGCGCCTCCGGAAGTGACGTGGAGCGGGCGTGGCGAGCGGCGGTGGCTGCCCGCACTCGGCTTGTGCGTGGGTATATAGATAAGCGGTGTGTGAGCGCGGTGTACACGGGCGCAGTCCGTGTTGCGGTGTGCTTTGTGCGCTCGTTGTGATGTTCGTCGGGTGAAGACGGAGCCTCTGCTACTTCAAAGCATAATAAGATTTCAGCTGCTAATTGCCACAAGAGAAAGCGATGCTGAAATCGATGCTGAAATCATTCACGCATCCTGATGTAACTTCAGGACGCGAATTTATAAATGAACGAAGAGAAGGAGTTGATACTCTGATCCATCAGATAATTAAAGACGGACAAAATGCAGGACTGGTTAGCTGCTCCACATAAAGGGTTCAGTTTAAAGCGTGTCTGCCTGCATCTGCTGTATAGGCAGATCATTCCATCTTCTGTCTAAGATACTGACAGATACTGAAATATTCCTTTCCAGGGAAGGAGGGAGGAAGGAAGAAGCTCAGCTATTCAGGAGAATTAGAAGAGACAGCTGAAACTGGGGGGGAAGGACTGTGTGCTGTAGTACAGGTTATCTGCCAGGACCAAGCACAGTGATGGAGCAAAAGCAGGACCGCTCATAGCCTCGAGTGTTGGTGCAGTGGGGAACAAAAACACTTCTCAAAGAATCAGTCTAAGGGAAAAAAAAAGAAAAGAAAAAGAAAAAAAGCATACAGAGAAGCCCAGATGTGGAATAGGAAAGTACAGGTACTAAAGAAAAGCTGTGATCATGCAATCAAAGAGAATGTCGTGCCATGAGCGTGCCCCGCTCACCTCTCTCCCTGCCATACACAGGGCACATCTGCTGCTCAGGCTGTTTCCTTTGAGAATCCCAGAGGACATCATTTTGAAATGTGTTTAAAACTCTTTGCAACTTCATGTGCCCCCTGTGAAAAGCAGGGGTACTAAGACATGCTAGCGATAGCAAGCTTTCACAGAATATAAATGAGGGCGAAGCCACTCCTGATTTTTCTGTTAGTTTGTATTTATTACAAGTTGTCAAGAGAGCAAAGATTCTGGGATGTAAGAAAATGTTATCAGAGAGGATTCGGCTAGAGGTGCAGGAAGGAATACTTTAGGATCTTAGCTCAAACAGACATGGCTCTAATATAGTCAAGTAATGTCCCAGACATTAACCCATTTAGGGTTGGGCACTGACTGTGCTAGAGAACAAAGGGCAGTTCTGGGTTTAAGAAATAAAAATATTTTCTTTCAGAACAGATGGTGATTGGGATCTGGAATATTTGCTTTTCTGAATTACTCAAATAAATTTATTCAGGTGAGGCACTGCAAAAAATAATTGTGCATTTCTTATTACATCTAAGAAGAGGTGGAATTACATCCCTTAAAACGTGGGGAAGGTTAAACCTGCCTGCCCTACGCTATGGCTCTTTTAGTGCAGTGCCAAGGCAGACCCATAGCCTGCAGTGGGAGAGCTGTCCTTTAGGAGCATGAGGACCACCTCTTCAAATCTGTATGTGGTATGTAAGAGTTCTTGTACCAGAGTTTAACCTGCTGTGGGCCATATTCCCTTCTGGTTTTATTTCAGTCAAATTAAGCCAAGAACTTATTTGGCCTCCTATAATTTTGTATTTTTTTCCCCATAACCGTGTTTGCACAGAGGACATGCCTCTGCCAACTCTCAGGCAGCAATTAGGGAAGAGTCTGGATAGAACTGTTGACAATATGTTTGCAGAGTCCTAAATACCATTGAATATGATCTGTAAATATTTACACTTGGAGGATGAGATTTGCTCTTTGCATAGTTTTCATGTTGGCATCTGCTAGGCTCAATAAATGACTAATGAAAATCACATTGTGAGGGAGGGGGAAAAAAAAAGCCATACTGATGCTTTGGAGTTCCTTTCTGGTCTTGCATCTTTTGCTGCCCTGATTTCAGTCCCACCAAATCACAAGTCTTGCCAGCTCTTGCAGTTGAATCTTTTTCAGAACCTTCTGGCTTCCTCAGTCAAGAGGAATGAGAATCTTGGCTGTCATTTTACAATGGATTTTGTGTTCACAGGGAAATGTGAAAATATGTAACAACTGTCCTTACAAGTTGAAATGCAGAAAAGCAAATTGCAATTTCAGTGAGCTAACGCCCTCCTATTCGAGCACAAGGGTTTCCATCCACTGCAAGCAGTCCCCTAAATGCCAAATTCCTAATTAAAATCCCATAATTAAAATCCCAAATACTCTTTATAAACTTATTTTAAAGCCAAGATTCTCATGTAGTACCGTGTTTGTAGCAATGTTAACCTAATTAAAGTCACAGTGACAGCATCAAAACGATTACATTCTGAGTTATTATAAAGAATTAAAAATGTGCAAATGGCAAAAAAAGATTGGCTCTGTGCATTCACTGAACTATGGATATAACATTGCTCACCCATCAGGATGCTCCAGTTATGTTCAAACTCCGCTGTCCCACTGGCATCATGTTACTGCAGCTTCATCATGAAAAATGGATCTCGTGCTCTGCCAGAAGTCCCGCCTTTCTGAAGCCATGGCAATCCCTGAAGCACAAGTGGAAGCACGCATTAACTCCTCACAGCTCAGAAGCAGCATGGAAGATATTTCTAGCAGTGCATTATCAGAAATATATTGAACGTGACACGTGGCACAATTTGCTGTAACATCCAGTACCCAGCTAGCATTCTTGACACCGACTAGCATTGCTTCCATGTGCAGTTCCTTGTGACGCTCATCGCCTTTGATAGAGATGAAGAGAAAATATGGGCCAAGGGCAGAGGAAGCATGGGCTGAAGACAGTCAGGGACTATGCAAGAGCTAGGGCAGAAATGGGGTGCCCACCAACATAAAATATGGCCTAGGGAGCCCACAGTGCCTGGTGATTTGTTTTTCCAGCACAGCCTTTGGGCTGTGGTGTAAGGTATAAGTTTCTAACCACAGTCCCATGACATTACCCTGCTACCACACTGCAACATGGAAAATCTCTTAGCTGAGTACAAATGAGTGGCACACCAGTCCGAAGCAGACAGGCTTTACCTTTACTAATGGCAGTGGAAAAAGAGAAGGGACATCTTTTCAATGTGTTAACTGATTAATTCTCCATAAAAGAAAGCAAAACATGACCGATCAATACAACCTGCCTTGTCCACACTAGGATTTTAAGCACACCTCTCCTTCTGGGATTGCTGTGACCATACATGGAAGAACATTCGGGACAGAAAAAGAACAGTAGTGCCATGACAGAGGTATAGCTAAGTTTTCATGGGACTGCTGTTGACCTGGTTTCTGCTCTGCTGTGTTTTGCTCATCCATAAGGACTTCTGAGTCATGCCATAATGCCATGCACTAGCTATGCACTTTGTTGAAGGACAGCCCAAGCTGATGCAAAGGGTGTTTTGGGAAAGAAGAGGCAATCCCTTCAGAAAGCAAGGATGAGCAACATAAACAAAAATCCGAACAGTAAGAAAAGTGGTTGCTGAGAGGGGTGTCAGAGAACAGGGAGACACTAACCAGAAGGAGAAACCAAGTAATGAGAGTAGTCACCAAATCCCAGCTTTGCCTAGAGCCCTCTTGAGAGGAGTTTTGACTTGGAGAGATTCAAGAGCACTTAAAAGTAATAACCTTGAACTTCAGCCTAGATCCTTTGTGCTGAAAGGTGGGTTTGTCCTGCTTGGTGAGCCCTGAGAAAGAACTGAGTTCCCTCTCCAATCAAATAGCAGAGTTTGCACATCACCTGATCTGCAGCGTAATGTATTCAAGTGAAAATGTGTTTCCTGCTTCAAACCTCCTCCTCACACCACAAAACAGGATCTTAATCCTATGCCAAGAGCACCTGAGGATTTTGTGCCACTGAAGCTGGGGCTGACTGAACTCTCTATAAACAGTACTGTGGAGGTTTTGCTTTTTCCAGTCTAAGTGTGCGCAGACAATGCATTTGCTGATGAATTTTGAATTGTTTTCTCTCTGCTCCCTGCCTTAACAGTAGCATCCATTGAACCACCAGCGTTCTGGCCTCAGACAGGCACAGAATGAAGACACTGTAGCTACTTGCATAACTCAAAGACACAAAGATTATTCCAGCAACGCCTGGCAGTGCTGCTGCCAGCCTCATGTCGAACGGCCCTTTTACAAGACACCGTTCTTACCACCATCTTTTCACCCCAGGCTTTAACATTTTTATACTAAAATAAAAGAAGTGAGCAGAAATTCATACAAATTAAATCAGTGTGGAGCATAGGTGTGTTTGGTGGTGCGAAAATAAATAAAAAATTAAAAGAAGAAGTTATTTTAAAATAAACCTTTTGACTAAATTCAGACAGGCTCTAAGGCTTTTCTTTGTTGAAAGACACACTGTATTAACAAGCCTATCGAGTCCATAGTTGTTGGGGGTTTTCTTTCTTTTTTTTTTTTTTCTTTTTCCTTTGTATTGCTGTTTAAAAATAAAGAAATAAAGCAACCCAAACAAATCACACCCAGTCTGAGCAGTAGAGGAAGAATGCTCTTCCTAGCTGCTCTAATGATACAGCATCAGCACCACCACCGACTTCTTCTTTTAGATGGGGGGCAGTGCAGTGCCAGCAGGAGACAGAGAGCAGCATTATGCAGTGCCTTTATCCCACTGCTGAGATCAGGTACTGCCAGCACAACAGAGGGTGGTTAACCGGTAACGTACGTTCTGGCGATTGTTTGGGAAAGTAATCTGTTTAACATTAACTGAGCTGATTGTGGATTTTCCCCTGCTACATGGGGGATATATCCCAGCCCAGGAGAGACTCGGAAATTACCCTGGGGCTAGCAGGGGAAAGGGCAGCAGGAGGAAGCAATTATGGGGGCCATGCCAGGTGCCCCAACAGACGTTCCTCACTGCCCTGCTAGAGCTCTGTCGATTTCCCAGGCTCCATCTAGGAAATCCCAGGGCTGCTAAAAGAGTCAAAGAAGGAATGGGGTGGTAGTAGCTGGTTGCACAAACACCCCTGGGGATCAGGACTGACTGGATCATCTGCCTGACTGGACAGGCAGATGAGGAGGGGCACTTACACATCCAAGAGTGGCTCAGGGACTGGCTCCCTTGTCAAGAGCCTGTGAGGACACAGAGAAGGGTTAAAGCGTCTTCCCTTCACTGCTTCCTTTCTTCTGCTTGATTAACCTACTGCAGTCATGTCAGCCAAAATTAGCATCTTTGATAGAAGCCAGCCCTCACACCACTTTGATGACAGCAGAATAAAACCAAAGGAGGGGCAGAGCTGAAGTCAGTCCCTAATGCATCCACACCAGCACTCGCTCAAATCGCTTCAGGCTTTCATCCATCTTCTCTTCCACACTCAGCCCCACAGCAGATGCAAAACAACAACGTTCAAGCCATGCATGTGCCTCCTCACATTAACAGCTAAGGGGCACTGGCCCTCCTGCTGGCATCTGCAGGTGGGAAACGTGCCCCACACCGAAAAGTGCTTCACACTGGGGCCGAGCCACCCTCAGCTGGAGGAGGTTGGTCCTCCCCGGTGGGCTCTTGGCCCTCTCACCGCTAGATGGCAATGCAGAGACAGAGAAACACGCACGCAACAGAGGCAGGAGGAGGTGCTGGATGTAGAGAGCCAAGGAGCGGTGGGGTTGCAGTGCAACTTCGCGGGGCTTCCAAATCTCCTGCCCCGCCAAGTTCATCCTGTTCTTCTCCTACCCTGAAATCACACACCTCTGGACAGCACTAGGGAGAAAAATAAAATAAAAATAAACCGACTCTCTGTCAAATAATAATAAGATGTCTCTGTCCCTAAATCATCAGTGGGCAAATATTTGCCTTTTTTGCTTAACGTGCTTTATTTTCTGTAAGATGACAGGCTGAAACTGAATGCCAAAGCACTGCCTAGCACAGCTGCAAACTACAAAGTTTGCAAGTGTCTATGTTAATGGGACAGAATAGCTGTTGCCTTTTACATGCAGCCTAAGTTTTGCTTCCTAAATGATAGTAAAATGTACATTCTTATATTGGAAGACAGACTTAAATATGCATTCGCTATAACAGAAATCACCACCTGTCAGCCTCTGTGCTGAGGATATCACAGCCTCCCTTCAAAACAGAACAACTGCTTGGCAAACATTGAATCATGTCAATCCTACTTGTTCTGCTTGTCCAGCCCTCTAATGCAGTGTGCATATATGCAGAGAGCAGCCCGTGACAGCTCTCTCCACAGCCATTTCTTTATTCATATGGGGCCCTCCTGGCTCTGTGCTCTTTCTGTTTATATCCAGGTCTAAATTGGACTTGAAATTGCTGGTCCTATTGGCTCCTTGCCTGGAAGGTTTTAGTTCTACCACTCCAGCCCAAAACTCCTGCCAGCCTAGAAGGGAAGGTCTGTTGTGGTAATGTAGACCAGACATGTCTAAGTTTTTTGACTGCATGCTGCTATGGGTAAAAAAAAAATTGAGCATGTGCTCCCCCCCAGATATGTGTGTTTATGTTTATACATTCTATACATGTACACCTGATGTTCTAATATTTTCCTCCTGCACCCCAATGGATCATCTTGTGCACCTCCTGGGATATCCACACCATACTCTGGAGACCCCTGATCTGTCTAAAACAGCTCTTCCTGCCTGGTGCTCTGGGCTGACCCTTTTTGTAATCTCTCTGGCTGAAATCAGAAGCGTAGAAACTCTTTTGTACAGGTTCACTCTTCAGCATCACTGCTGGCTTGCTCAAAGGGTATTTGCTACAGGCGAGAGGGAAACCACTAATGAGAGACAGTAAGAATCTTCAGGGATGGGGAGGAGAGAGGAAAGAAGAGTTTAAGCAGAAGCTGTTGAATGGTTCCATAAGAAGCAGTCTAAAAGCAGCTCTACCAAGTCTCACAAGAACACTGTGGTACTCAAATTAATTCTGTTTTAAGGACGATGAAAGATGATGGAGAGGAAAAAAAAGGATGCAAATAATAACAATCATGCTCTACTGTCCGACAGTTGTGCCCAGGAGCAGTGCCATACTCCCAGTTGAGGTCCTGCAAAATGTCTAACAGACTGCAGGGGAGAGTATCTGCCACCCTCTCCTGTATGGCAGGATCTGGATTACTTAGCCATAAATCCGCTTAATCAAAATGCTTTCTAATATAACCTTGTGGAAGGATGAACACCATGAAATAAAGAGTTTTATTCCAAGCTGACAAGAAGAGGTTTGAAATAGAGGAGAAGAAAGTCACAGCATGTGTCCTGGACAGTGATATGGCAAATATGATAAAATATAAGCTGAACACAAACACAAAGAGCCTTCCAGAAGTCTTAGCAAAAACAGCTAATGCAACTTTGGGGTGGGTTAACAGGGGAAGAGTGAGGATTTATGTGTTTTTGTCTTCTACGTACAGCATTGCCAAGGTCCATAATAAAATGCTATGGCATGTTCTAGTCCTGTTTTTATGAAGAATGTTGACTAACTGTAGTCAGCTGTATTCTCTGTTGGCATAGAAGAAAAACTCTTTTTTATCAGGTACTAAGAACAAGCTTTGGGCTGTCAGAAGCTGTATAGACTGATTACTCTGAAGGGATGAAGGGATGGGACACAAAACCAGCAATTCAAACAAAGCTTCTTTTCTTTCCTTTTACCCTCATGACTTTTCCCTATTTAACGGGGAAAAAAACAAACCACCAAGTAAGTGACTACTCTCTCTATTTCCCTAGCTTCTTTCCTTGCACATAATAATCCAGTTCAGCAGCTGTTAGTTCCTTTGGGCCAGTAACCTTAGCCAGGGATTTCATGCCAAGAGACAAAGAGCAGCAGGTGAGGCAGGAGCAGGTGGTGCTGCTGGCTTGGGAGCTCATATCAAAGGTCTGCACACCCTAGAGCTGCCTATAGGGAAAGCACAGGAAGAGGAATCTGGGAATTATTCATAGCTGCCAACTGGCAATCATATTCAAAGTCTAGAGATATATCTGTACATTAGTTTCCACTTAGGTACTTTCCAAGTATTCCATCAACAGAGAGAAATACAAGAGGACTTGACATCTCTGGTATTGCAAAAGCGCAGAAAAAAGAATAAATACATAATCACATCAGGAAAGAAAAACCCATAAGCAAACAGATATACTTGCAGGCTTCTTTTCTCTGTCAGTATGAAGCAGTGTGGACAAATGCCACTTCTCTGATTTTTCAGCCATCAGAAAGAACTCAAGCATCAGAAGTTTCATCACTAATTCTGCCTATGCAAAATGTTCACAGCTGTTGGCATAGGAAACAATGTGAACAAACCACTGACACTGCATGAGGTCCTTAGTTCCACTCGATCGACTGGGTGCCGTCCCTACAAACCTTGAGTGGTTGCATAATGCACTGAGTAACAACATGACATACTGAAAATATCTATCTATGCTGGCAGCATATTATTAGAATGAGTGAGATATATGGCCCTCTATTCATTAATGACTAAGTGCAGCAATTGTTTTTTTGCTACATCACTCAGGCTACGTCAGATCTGAAGCAGATCAAGCAAGTTAGAAAATACTTCACATAGCCCGCACAGTTTCTAGATAAAGCTGCCTGGATTTTTAACAGATTACAAACCATTTTTAGTAGTTTCAAAACTTACCTGTAGTAGAATATGATCTCTGTCTAATTTTAATAGACTAGAGTGCAGAAAGGGAAATGAAAGCTGGAGTTCCTGTGAGACAGGGCTAGTACTCTTCAAAGAAATTAGTCCCTATCACAGATCATGTTCATGCATCACTATCCTGGGTCACAGCTTTCCCTTTGAAAGGGCTAGAGCCTCTGCAAGAGGCAGGGAAAACACTGTGCTCACTTGGTGTCTTCCACAGAGAAAGTTATTGCTCAGATCCTGTGCTTACTCTGATGATGTCCATTCCTTTACATGGCTGCAGGAGCAGCAGGTGTGCTTCAAGGGCGATCTCAGTTATAGAACCTCAACCAGCTGCTATAGACTTATCTTTTGAAAGCAGCATAATAAGGCAGTTCTGGGCATAAATCCAACATGACGTAGTTCTGACTCTGGAGGTTTCTCCTTCTTTTCTTACAGAGGCTACCTTCACCTTGAGAGCACTGGGAGGGGCAGAGTGATGGAAACCCAGTGGTGAGATTCCCACAACCTCCAGTCCAGCCTGGCCACTGTTTTCCTCCATGTACCTTTACCATATCATGCTTCTTGCAGCCCCAGCAGTGCTGAAATAGTGGAATGCTTAATTTGCATGTAATTTTATATCATGAGAGAAGAAGATACAATAGATACCAATACCTATCACATGACATCCTGAGCGATGGACTTGGACTAGGAGTCAAATTGAGTCAAGTGGCTCTGCTGTGTGCTATACTGCCTACATATAAGGTTTTTGGAATTTTCTGTGGCCTCCTTGGGCCCATGGTTGACTTTGCCTATACAGCTGCCGCATTAAATACTGTAATATTTCCAGATAAGCAAAAAAGGTTTCATTTGTACCCAATACAAAACTCAGTGGATCTGAGTTTAGTTCCCAACACTGCTGCAGACCTCTTTTGTAATCTTCCACTCAACGTTCATGTCAAGCATTTCAAAGGAATCAGAGACTCCAGCTGCCAGGTAAAGGTACCTCCAACATGCCTGGTTCTCAGAGAATGGGCACTCAATACAAAGACAACAAAGTGTATTGGAGCCACCTCACTGAGCCCCATCTCTCTGTGCTTCCCCCACCTGCTCACCACCTCACTTCTTTATATCATAAGATTTCCAAGGCAAAGAATTTTCACAGCAATATCCTCCTTCAGCTTGGAGCCTAGGAGTCCAGCTGATTAGCACATTTAGTAACAAAGGTAACTGTTTTAGAAGGGCAGTAGGGTCTATTAGCCAACAAAAACAGTCTGTCACCATGGATGGCCAGATAAATCTAAACTAACTGATTGCTAAATAATTCTCCATTCAGCTGACGATTTTCTCTACCCTGGGATCTCTGTCACACTGCATAACTGGGCAGCCTTCCCTGCTGCCAAGATCAGCTCCACAGTCGCCCACCCACTGAGCACCAGAAAGGGTGAGTTGTTATCTTGAGTCGTTTCAGGAACTACTTTCAGGATGCAGAATTATCACCTTCTGACGTCACTGCAGAGCATGGCATTATTCAGCCTCCTCTCTCACTTCTGCTAGCTTGACGTCGACAGCTTGCTAGGTGCCAGCAGACATTGCTCATCACATAAGAATTAAAATTGTTACTGGCCATATTTTTCCAGCTGGGCTTTCAGACTGGCTTTACTTTGCCAACAGCTTGTATAGCCAACTTGCTTTTTTTATTCTTGGTTCACATTAGGTTTCACTGGAGCTGTATGTCACTGCATGCTCTGACTGTTACCTGTCTGAATGGGGAGGTGTACAAATGCTCCCCTAGACACACTAGTAATGTTGTTCTTCACATATCTCCATTTTGCTGTGTGCACACTTCTGTAAAAAAGGACATGAGTACACCATTTATTCCCTATATATTTATTTCTCCAGCTTCCTCAGGAATAAACTTATAATCCTATCTGATGGTACATTTGGGACCCATGGGACAGAAAAGTCATATTCTGTGATGTTGAGTTCCTATGAGCTGAGTCAATAAGTAGAAAGGGTCTCAGTAGTGGCACCACTGAGGAAGAAGAGCCACAAAGCCTATACTCTTACAAGACAAAAGAGAATGAGAATCACTCTCTTCAAAGCACCCAGGAGCCTTACATATAAGGGAGGAGGAATGGCAGGAGAGGAGCTTCTGGAAATTAACCCCATTGCTTTGGACCTGTTTCATCTGCAACATTTTCAACTCCAGCTACTTTGCAGTCATGCAACTGGGCATGTGAGGTCACTTCATATGCCATCCACACCTGGTGCTGTTTTTGCAGCAGTTTCTGTCTGACTCTGGCAACATTTGTGCATGGCCATGCATTTTTGAGGCATAATGCAGCATGCCTGTATGCACTAGAGGTTGCTAGTTCCTACCAGTGCCAATCCATACGGGGTTATTCAAGCGTAAGAGAGTTGACAGTTTGACCCCTACCCCATGAACATTTCAATCTCCAAGAGAACCTTTCAAAGTGTTTCTTCTGATTTGGAGGTAACAAATGGTCTGCCCCCATCCTGTCTCTCTTGACACTGAAGGAAACATTAATGGGTAGGTCAGGTTCAGAATTCTCTTTGCAGATGAGCTGAGTCAGCAGCAATGCAAAAAGTGAAAAACACGTTCCAGCTCAGCTAGCAAGGTCTCTAAGCCCTCAGGGCTCGACCACAGTGGCTGCCAAAGGAGAGCAGAAGGGCTTGAAGGGCTCATTCCAGCAATACTGTCAAACTCACCCTTTGCCAGCCAGCCTTTTCCTTCTTTACTAATATGGATTTAGCATCAGTTGAGAGAGAAAAATGTGGAAAATGTGTAAGGTCAGAGATTCCTGGATTTCCTGTGATCTCAAGCCTGCGGGGTTTTCTCAAGTGCAATCTCAAGTGTAATCAGTTGCTCCTGGAACCACTTCTCTTAGTGCTGTGCTAAATCACTGCCCCTTTTAAGGCAGGGAGCTGTCATCAAAGGAAATAGCCACAGCAACAGACAACCTTCTACACAGCTTGGATTGCAGTGCTGGCTGCTGGATTAGGAAGGGCAAATGACTGCTGGAAATCTCTGCATAAACAGAGGCTCCTCATGGGTGAATAACGTATAGAGGAACATGCAGGTTCTTTCATTTCAGTGTCTGTGTTTACACATGAGACTTAGGAGGCAAGATAGCTCCCTGCCTAGAAAACAACCCAGACCTCCAAACCTACATCTTGCTTTCATTTTATAAAAAATATGATAAATGCAAAATGTCTTTCCCTTTAAATGTGACCACGGGAAATAATCACTAATCCATTATAGATATATAGAAAGTACCTGGACCTAAACAATTCACATCTTACACTTGAGTTTGCAGTCCATCTCTGTGAGTTGGAGACTGATTCATCAGTGCAGGAACCCACCAGTTGAATTAAAGGCCCTATCACTGAATGATACATGAATAAATTAGACCTCTCACACCTCAACAATGTGGGCTTGCAAATATGGCCTTGGTTATGCCAGAGAAAAAGTCGACTTGGCACCATCAGAAGTAACAGTGCAGGACAGGTGAATGCAGGGTCTGCTCAGACCTCAGACAAACAGAGAGCAGGGAAGCATCTGCCAAGGACATGCAAGAGAGAAAATAAATGAGTCTGCAAGATTTTAGAGCATGTGAGGAGGAAATGGGAGGCAGAAAGGGAAGAATGCCAAACGTTATATAAGTGTGGTGGCTTGCAAACTGCTGTGAGAGAGGAGGTCTCCTGGAGGATGCTCCAAGTTTTGCTTTTCCGGAGTGGGAATAGAGGAGAGACAAAGGGTACTTATGGACAAAAAAAAAATCCTACACCGTGTAAAGGCAGCAGAGACTTGGCTTCAAACCAATAAGGAAAGATTGGGCAGGAAAAGGCATCACTGGTTTGCTGGCATTTCTCACCTCATCTGTCATCCTTTGTTAATTCCTGCTGACATAAGTCCAGTCCAAAGATGATTGAACAGTTCCCAAGGGGTGCAGTGGACTCCTGATAAAAGACAGCAGAGTGAGAGATGCTGAAACCTCCCTTTGGGAAGGGACAGGCCTCCCTCTTCCCCTTCTTTTATTGTGGTATTACCACAAGGCAACATCTCTCCTCCTGAACTTTGCTTTCTTCCCTCTCCACAACATCCCAACAGCAGATGTCCACCATGCATCTCTCTCTCCCCACAGCTTCCTGCTCTTGTTGTGACAGCTCAGCTCAGAGCTCCCTCATGCTGACGCTGCTCAGTAGTGCTGCAAGCAGGGGAGGTGCAGCACAGGCTGCTGAGGTATCTGCAGCATATCTCCTCCTGTCCTGGATGTGGCAGAGCCCAGCAGAGGAGCCTGCACTCTGCGCAGAGGGATGAGCCGTGGAGGCTGTACAGAGGAGTGGAAAGCCCTTCTTGGCAAATACTTCCTTGCTTGGGGTACAATGAAGAGCTTTCTGGACTTGGAACAGACTGGCTCCATTCACATATTGGTGGACAGGTGCAAGTGGGAGCATTTGAGAGCTGCAGTGATCCAGAAGAGGACACTGCAAGCAGCTCCTGAGTCTAGTTGCAAACCACCACAGAGCATTTTGGAGAGCCTGCATTCGCATTCCTGCAAACTGAGGGATGAAGGATCCAGGGGCCACCTTTAAAGGATGTTTTTTGTGGCGTGTGCCACAGCAGCATGGGTATCGCTCACATTGAGGGGCTCCTGCCACAGCTCCTCTCTGTTCTCTCCCTTAGATAATTAATTGCAGATGCTTCATGCCTTTAATGCTGCATTCTCCCTTGTTGTTTGATATCACCTTTCGTTGTATCTGCCACAGTCTTGTCATTACTCATCTCTTTTCCTCCTACCAACTCTTCTTGCAGAAATGGTGGCATTCATGCAGCTCCTGGGCTTGTCCCAAGCTGCACACATGCACACCCTGGCCAGAACAAGAGCAGAGTGGGAAGTGCAGCAGTGCAGGGGTTAAGCTGTTCTGTGTGCTGAGGCTGGGCAGGCACAGTGAATTGCTCCCCTTCTACCTTCTCCAGTGAAATAATCAGTGTATTTCAGCCCTGTGGGCAGGCAGAGGGGGTCCAGCTGCTCTTGTGCAGGCAGTAGTATCCTCTAAGCTGCTGAGGACTGGCTGTCTGAAAGAATTATCTCCAGGGCCCCATCAAGAGTTGAAGAATAAAATTTAAAGAACAAAAAGGCAGAGAGAAAGCAGGAAGGTGCAGCCTGCTCCTGTGTCATTTAAAACAGAGACCACAGTCTCACCGTTCATATCTCCATATGCTCTCAAGCAGCATTCTGGGGAGAGTAGGGGCTGTTTTCCAAAAGCTCTGACTTCAATAAATAAATTAAATATTAAAAATTACTCATCTCTGTAGAGGAGGATAAAACGCAGCTGAATATCCCCCTGTTTCAAACTGAATTCCCAAAGGCTGGCTCAGGACATAGGTAGCACATAAAGCCATGGACAGACAACTGCATTTTTCAGCATCAGGTCACAGCAAGCAGTGAGATGTGATGGGATTTGATCTGCCTCACTGGCCTGGCAACCAGCCAGCCTAGGATAAGGCGAGAGATGATGTGGTTTCACCATGCTAGTAGCTTCCTTTCCTCTGAAAGAATCTAGCTGTTGCAAGACTAGAGAGAAGTATCTGCCTGGGTACCACCATCTCTTTTCTCTACACCATCAAATTTCAAACTCAGCTGTTTCAAAGGAAGAGAAGAGATACAGTCTTCTACCAAAGCACTCCATGTTGCCTGACTGCAGTGTTCAGAGTGAAGAGAGATTCCTGGAGGTGTCAGAGGAAAGGATAGATGTAGTACTAATGGACATAGTTAGTGGGCAGTATTGGTGGTAGGTGGACTAGATGATCTTAGAAATCTTCTCCAACATTAATGATTCTATGATTCTGTGAGATGCCCCACAGGAAGATTGGACACTGGTCCCACACTAGTTCTGCATTGATTCAGGACACTCCACCAATGCTGGACTGCTTTAATTAGACCATTCAGCCAGGGTGGAGGATTAAACTGCATTTTTCATGTAGAGACAGTGTTTACCAGAGGCAGCAGTTTGCTTTTGGTTTTGATTTCAGGCATCAACAGCACCCACAGATGTTCTTTTATCATCAGCAGGTCCCTGTATGTTGTGGATAGGTCTTCAAGTCTCTAATCTCGTCAGGACTTCCTGCTGTGCACAACATCACTGCTGGAACAGATCAACTTGCTGCTGTTTCAACTAATGCATTTAGCATCACCAGCGCTTCCCTGAGCCTGGCAGTCCTGCTTTTTTTTTTTAAATTCTTTTTTTCTTTTTGTAAAATCTGATGCCAATTGACATCTCAGCTGAAGAGTTTTGGAAAGCTGAACACTTTATTTTCCGTCCTAAACAATGTCAGGGAGGCTTAGAAAAGTCAAGGCCTTTACCCTGAAGGTCACCATCAGGCACCACATCATACTTGGTACTAGAGGAGGTCTTGGGTTAATCAGAGTAGAAAGGGCCATCCAGGCTGAAGGAAAGGATGGATAGAGTGGGATGGTAGTCTTCAGGGATATGCTCTGCTGCAGACAGAAGCAAAGGTTCCATTCCAGGGCCAGATCCTCAATCCTTCCCTTGCACCCTACCTGACAGAGAGTGCCTGTCCTGTCCTTGTCTCCATAGGGAGCCCAGTGCTTGATGATCCAGCACTGCACACTCCTGTTTGCACCCAATGGGCTCCCCGAAACCCACAGATGCAGAACTTAGTGTTGCCCAGAGCTCAAAGCACCAGTTTCCAAAACATCAAGGAAAGAAGGACCTGGACCCTTTGACATATACCAATTGTTCCTCAGTGGCACATGGCCACACACTGAGACTGCAGCAATGTAACTGAACCTAAGTGCTGCAGAAGGGTTTGTCTCTTATGCTGTGTTCTCTGCCATACCACTCACCTTGGGGAAAACACGTAGAAGAAAGAATTAAGCATGGCTGGCCCTTTCTACATAAACAGTGATCACCTGCTAGTGTACCAAAGGTATGTGTACAGACAGAGGCTGAACTGCAGCCTAGGGAAAAACGGATCAGTGCTGTTTAGATTTCCTTTCTGTTCTTTTTGCTCACGGACTGACAGCAGAAGAAAGAGAGACACGATTGATAGCAGTCCACATATGCCTGGGCTCATCCCTGTAACAGGCCAGGATGGATGCTGCGCTGTTTGCACTGCAATAAACAGATGCTTTTCCCTTGTGATTCCTTTCCAGGTTCCAGTTCAGCAGAGCTGCCTCAGCTTCTCTTTAAAACAGAATAATGATATGCAAATAGCAATGCCACCACACAGTATTTTCTAGCAGTTGGCACAGCAAACAGAAGCAGAGAAAGAGCTGAGGGGAGGGAACTGCTTGGCAAAGCATTGCTTGGTCAGGAAACATCAGCTCATCAGAGGTCCCTGTGCTCACTGCAAATGATTCACTATTTGTCATATCAAACTTCAATCCCTGATCAATCTGAGAAGGTAGGGAAGGGAGAAGGAAACTCCTCCGCCAGTGGAGAAAACCATTTCCCTGACCCTTCCCCTCAGGGCTGATGGGCTCTGGCTGGCCACTACCAAAGGTAAGGAAAGGGAATTAAAGGAAAGAGTCACCTTTCTGCCAGCATCATGGGAAATACAACAGATCACACTCTTCATATGAGGGAAGCCAGCAAGTTTTTCAGATGTACCCTTCCACAGGTGTCCTCATGCCTCAACAAAAACAATATCAGGAATAGAAAATGCCCTTAAAATATTAAAATGCAAAAATAAAATAATAATAAAATAAAGAGAAGTGAAGTAATTAAGAAATAAATCTCAGTAGGTAAATCTGTCACAATCTAAGTAAGCTATTTCATCCAGGCTGAGGCTGCAACATGGAACCAGGCTCAGAATGATACTTCATGCCATGCTCACAGTAACCTCCGTGTCACTGCTTCAGTTCTTCACATGGCATTTAAAAGGAAGACTGCGTTGTCAGGGCAAACAGCTCATGAAGGAGCATCCATTCATAGATGAAGGCCGCCTGCACAATTTGGTGCACATACTCCAGAGACCAGACTATGCTCGCAAACAAGAGTCACAGGTCCTAGGGATCATAGCTTAGACATTTGGTTTGCTCTGTTTTTCAAAGGAAAAAGGAGTTACTGTATACGAGACTGGAATTTTACTGTTTTGTTAGAACTAGGAGGAGCAGAAAAGGCCAGTCCTGATTGTGCATGACTGGAGTTATTACTGCCCCTGGCAAGACATAATGCATGTACACTGGGAG
The DNA here is from genome assembly GCA_013399175.1 of Odontophorus gujanensis. Lineage (NCBI taxonomy): Eukaryota > Metazoa > Chordata > Aves > Galliformes > Odontophoridae > Odontophorus > Odontophorus gujanensis. Next base: position 69,590 of record VXAB01011531.1, read on the forward strand.
TTTCTGCCAAGGAAGCACAGAACAGGCACACAGCCAAGACTGTGGCAGAGGCCACTGCTTGGAGAGTCCTAGATCCTGTGTACAAAGATGGCAAAGAAGCCTTTCCTCCAGAGAGCTCCCTTCGTCTCTGAAGAGCCCTGAGGACCCCATATTGAGAAGACATAACGTGCAGCTTCAGTTAAGCAAGAAGAACTCAGAGCACTGTGGTTAAACTACATCAAGCCTGTAGTCAGGCAAACACCTGCACAAAAAAGGCCAAACTACTTACCTGCTCCCAGAAGCATACTCTGCTGATGAAGCAGTTTGCGGGTTCTGCAGTACAAAAAGCAAGGTGGTGAAACCAGTTGCCAGCCTTCAGACCAGAAAAAGGTCCAGCAGGTCTGGGCACAAAGTGGTTGTTAAAGGCTTGAGCCTATGAGGAGAATCAATCAGTGATCTGCGTCTTTGTATGGTGATAAATTCCCAGCCTTAATGGTTTCAGGTTTGTTGGCTGTTGTTAGCTCGCTGGTAATCTAAGAGGCAGTGACAGACAAATTATGTTTACAGCATGGCTTGCATTGTTGTTATTATTAATATTCACTTTTGTAACAAGACCAAGCTTCCCTCAGGACCTCAGCACAGCAGGGTGGTGGATTTGCACGTGTTCCTTTCTCACTTCTCACTTTCTCCTTCTATCATTGCTTGAGCAAAAGAAGAATCTCCCTTAGCAGTTTGAGGTATGGAATGTGTGACAAAGATGAGCAGTCCGGTTTCTCTCAGAAGCAGTGATCCAATCATAAGCACACAGGAAGCTTTGTACCTGTGTTCGTAACTGTTAAGCTACGAGGAGAACCTCACATCATCTTCTCAGAGTTCCCTTAGAAAGTTAAGTGCTGAACACTTTATTTGTAATAGGATGCAAATTAAAATATCACTCACAAGAAGGTTGCAATCCTGGAAGGGTAGATTGCATGCATTAAACCTCAGGATCTGAGTAATGTCAGAGAATACGTTGCTACTTTATTAGCGTTTGCTTCTGTCCTCTGCTACCCCAGTGATATGAATAAATCAACCTCTTCCTCCATCCTGGAAAGTGAAAAGGGGGAGAGTCAACATCTGCTGAGGAGGAGCATTTGAGTCTTTCACAATCTGCTCAGTCCAAAGTCTGAAAGGTAGGACAGCAGCATATCTGCTGAGCTGGGAACATGGGGAGCCAACCTAAGGCTACGTCACATAGGGCATACAGTAGCTAGTATGCTCTGGCCTGAAACATTCTGAGTGAGTAAAGAAAAATCAGTAGATTTGCCCTTGAATTCAACTATGAGGAGGTAGGCAGTGCAGGGGAAAAAGCCACATTCCTTGTGCTTGAAGTGAGGCATTACCCCAATAGAGATGAGCAATGACAGGATGCAGGCATTGCTCACAGCTTCTGGACAGTCTTTTTAGCCAATAACCATTTTCCTTCTCCCTCCGTCACACAGGCACCAAAGGTACTCCAAATCCACAGACATCACATCCTCCTGCCTCAATACTCTGGCCAGACTTATCAGCTAAGACTTGTGTCCAACCCAGTGTAATCCATCACCATCCTGATGTCAGAGGTTGTATTCTTCCATAATCACTGGACTATGTCATGAGGGTGGAAAAAAGCAGCTCCCAAATCTGTCAGTCCCAGTGCTACTTGCACATAGAGGTCAGGGCACTTGCCAGGTAGGGAAGTGCAGCTGACTGGTGAGGCTGGGTCTACAGAGATGGTCTATGAGGACACATTTCACCTGTAGGGAAAACCCTGCCTATGAGCTGCTGTTCTCTGGGGCACAACAAGAATCTGGGAAGGACATCTCAGTTATGTTGGGTCTAGCAGCCTGAGCAGGAAGCTCATCAGAGAAAAAAGAGACTGAGGGCTTTCCTCAGATTGAGCCATCCATTCAGCAATAAAAGAGAACTTGTGACATCCTAAGCAGGTAACAAGCCACACCAACTTGTGCAGCCCCAAAATAAACATAAAGGATAGGGAGGTGCAAAATTGACAGCCCTGTGAAAGACAGACATGCTCAGAACAAGGGCTCTCCTTAATCACAACCACCACTTCATTTCCTGAAGAAACAGCTACCATGCTTCCTAAATTTCAGGCCTGAAATCAAAGCTCTGTTTCCCCTGTAAGGGCAGGAGGCCAGCCTGCCTCACCAACCTCACCTACAGAGGATGGCCCAGTGATTCTTCAGCCTAGTTCCAACCTCATTCTTTCCAGTGTTGGCATGTTGAGGCTGTTAGAGAAAATGCATTGCCTTTTCGCTGCAGAAAATCTTGCACTGAAGCAACTCATGGTAAAGCTAAGAAAAGTTTAAGCTTTCCTTGATAGACACCAGTGATTGATGCAATCATAAGTCTGTTTTCATTAATGTTACAGGAAAAATCAATATAAGATTGTTTTTGCACATGAAAACCTCTGTTATGATACCTATAAATGTGCTTTCGTGATACCACTGCTGTGTTTTGATTCTCTTGGTGTTATGGTTTTATGACTTTTGTTATATTATTGATATTCCACATCATAACATCATGTAGTGTACTGGGAGTTAAAGAGTTAATGCTTTAGCTGCATGGATCATCGATAGTTCTGGGTATGCCTGCCTCAGAAGAGAATAAGAACTACATTCTCCAGAGGACTGTGCAATTCTTTATATTTTTACGTGTTTTCGCTCAGAGGGAAAGATAAAAACTGTCTGCAGTCACGGGACTCTCTTTTTTCCCTTTGGGATCAAGCTCAGCAGTGGGTGCTTGTTACAGCCATCTGCCTTCAGCATTAGCGTAAGGCCTTCGGTTTATTGGACACTCTCTCTTGCTCATTTTATTTGATTCACTAGCCTCAATTCCAATTATATTATATTGTGTTATTTTGCTTTCTGATATCTTATTTACTAACATTAGCTTTCCTCCTCAGATCTTTGCCTCTGTTTTGTTCCTAGGCCCATCTCCCTTCTCCTTTTTTCCCTTTCCTCCTTCCCCGGGGTGTGGGCCCGTGGGCCCCCTGCCTCAATTGTCACAGTACTGGGTCAAACCAACCCGCAAACCGCTGACACTTGGGAAGAGATGAGAAGGAAATGAGAAAAGCATGGATGAGGAAGGAGAGAAAGACAATATGCAACCAACAAATCCTATGGCTGTATTCAGTTTTAATAACTGAATAAATGTTGCTAGTTGAGTAAATTAACTAAATTTCAGTATCCCTACTCTATACTAGAGCACATGGAGACAGGAGTGTTCTCACTGTCTACAAGGAGATGAATAACACCTTGAAAACAAAGACCTAAGCTAAATCTGAAGTGTTACTATGAATCACGGGAAACAACTTTCCAGCAATCTGTCAGAAAGCTACCAGTCAGATGCAGGTCACATTACAATCCCATGTTACCTCTTACAGCATGATAGGAAGAGGCTGTTCACTAGGTAACACTGGTCAAGTACAGTTGGTTCTTATCCTAGAGGAACTGCTTGGAAGTTCAGTCATTTAGAATCTCAACATTTTTATCCAGGATTTCAAATAAGCAGATTATTTTTCCACTTTTTTTTTTTAATGCCATGGTATGTGAACCAGAACATGAGTTAATGCTCTGAAAATAATGTCTAGCCCTGGGCTGATTGTTAACACTGTTATAAAGAAAACTAAAGCAGAAAATGCCACTGCAGAGCAGTTGCAAAAATCACAGTGCAATCCAAAAACTAGAAGGATGTGATTTCGCATAGCCCTGGGTTACTTCCACAGCTCTTTACTTATCCCTATGGCTTCACAGAGACGCTGAACAGTACTATTTCATTCAAAGTTTTCAACCAAAAGGGTTGAATGTAGAAAGGATGCCAGAGCCCAGACTCTGCAAATAGTTCACAGGTATAAATAGGCTGGCAATAAAAAGAAAAAATACTTCTAATATTCTTGCTAGCACTGAAATACCAAATCTAGAGAGAGGTAGACATAAGGGTTCCTTGGGCACTTATTTGTCTAAGCTTATTGATAGTGCTGCACATGAGGAAGATCTGAACAGTCTGAGAACAAGATGTGGGGTTTTGTGGTGGCTGCTTGAGATCTTTCCTTTCCTAAAGTTCCACTGGAGTCACCTGGCTGCCCTCCCCAAGGAAGGGCTGGTTATCTGAGCTGATCCCCTCTGTGTTATGAGCTTCTCTGAAACATAAGCAATGTCATATTTTGTGTGCTGCACAAAGATCTGGCTCCCATCAGAGCTTTTCTAGGCTCTCTAGGGTAGCAGTGCCAAGTCCTATTAAGGAGTCTGGGGCAAAACTCTGCTCTGATTTTATTTCTTCTGCTTTAAAGAGAGATGCCCTATTGCACTGAGTTCTGGCAGTACAGCAATCACACAACTTCAGAAGGAGCTATGTGGTTTTCAGCCTAGGCAAAGATGGTTCCCATTGATCAGTGGTTTCAATAATCAGAAGAGCGTTTAGAATGCCTGAACTCTTACCCCAGTCTGAAAGAGCTTTCATGGTTCCAGCATCATCTACTTGAAGATCTCAAAACAGTTTATCGTATTACCTGCTGTCTTAGAAATTATCTTCCTTCCCCAGTATGAAGAACAAAGCCAAATTTCCCATAGTGACCCATGATTTGGGGTTCTGAGATTTTGGTAACCTTTTAGCAAAAGATTTTGGTTTCTAGAGGTACAGGATTTTCTGAATTTCACAGATTAAAAGGGCTCCAGAGGTCTAATAGTTATAAAAATCAAAATCCATATACTCTAAGTTTGCCATTAGGAGGAGCTAAAGGCGATGAAAAACTATCTTGAAAAAATATTCAGAAAATGTCCAGGATTGGAAACAAAGCATGGTACCAGATCTGAGAGCCATAATCTGAGGTTAGACTTGCACAGAATGCTGTAAAAGCTCTGTGTTCAGTCAACAGCTAACAGCTTTGGAGTCCATGGAGGTTTGCTGCCAATTGAAAGACTTTTCAGGAGATATCCTTAGAAATAGACAGAAGGCTCCATTGCAGGTGATATCAGCATCCTGGCAGCATATCTGAGACATACAAGATAGGTGTTTGAGGGTTTATTTTCTCCAACCCACCATCCCAGAGTGCTGTGGTTCTCCCACCCTGACTAGGAGGAATATATGATCCATCCATCATTTCCCTGGGGCAATTGCACAACAGATTGCAGTGACTCAAGCTCAGCTGGAGAAAACAACACGTATTTGGAACCAAAATGCTCCTGGCCTCCACTCTGGGGTATGATTTTAACTAGAAATGCGACTGACACTCAGACTTGGTCCCTTAAGCTCTGCCATCCGATTCTTTAATTTCTTGGGCCTCCATTTTCAGCTGCCTACTGCTTTTGAAACAAGTTCCATGAGTTCAAGACAGGATAGAGAAATAATCCGTTTGGGATACATGGTCCCAGATTAGCAGCTAAGGGATTTGTTCACACTCACCAGTTCATTCATGCAGCATTATTTTGAACTCCCTTACAACGATATGTCTGGTGCTAATGGGCCTTTCTCCTGTACAGAGCTTGGAATGGATTTTTTCAGACGGGTTTGAGTTTAAAATACTGATCAGATGCATGAAAGAATGTGTGTGTGAATTCTCAGATCACAGAAACAGATTTTCTCAACAGATTTAAACAAGTTACTCTGATAAAAAATGAAAGATGATGCACTTCACAACTAGAAAGTAGAACCCTTACACAGTCTCTTGGCATAACAATCAATTTGCCATGAAATTTAAAAACTAGCTTGCAAAGTTCATGCTTCCCTATAATAAATATTTGTGTTAGGATTTTCATCCTGAAACATGGGGCAGTATTTGACATTTTAACTTGCTTGATTTGTTCTACAAGAAGTCTCACTGTCAACAAACTGGCAAAAAATTCTTCAACAGATAGAAAACATTTTTATAAAACGGTGTTTACACTGAAACTGCAGTAAGTCTGTAACAACAAACTGGTACTGTAACACCTGCATGTTGCAAGCTGTGGATACAGCGTCCACTAATAAATATATTCCACAGGATTATAGTTCACAGCTCATCAGGAGGACAGCAACCAGCCATCTTCTCCAATGAAATAAAAAAAACACTGGCTTCAGCCCTGATAGGATATGCAGCACTTCTGTGCTGAGGGCACTGAGCATCTCTTATATCCCTTCTGCCTGCACCCAGCCCCCACTGCACAGGGTTGCATTTGAGCAAGGCAGCCCCTGCAGGTGCTGCCTTTTCAACATAACACCAGGGGATGCAGGGCAGCCCACCTTGCCTTCCCTTCAACCCTATCAAAGCTGCATGTCAGCCTGGCTTGCTGCTTTTATTTCCCCCAGCGTTGCTGCACTTTACAACCTTGGGGAGAAGTCAGTCTGCAAACCAGTTTATAGATGAGTAAGAGTCCTGCCTATGTCTTCCCATGTAGTAAATACAGATGGAGGCTTTGTGTGATCTTGTTTTCTCTGCGGTGCCATGGAGTAACTCATTTTCCCCCCCTCTCAGCCCTGTTTTACATGTATATACTTGTAATAAAAATTAGAAGCTGGAGAAACCACACAGTATTTTCAGCTGCCATCAAGCCACTGATGTACCTGTAATTAAAGAGGAGGTAAACTCATTTCTTTGTTGATTCAGGTCAGACAGGGAGGAGCAGGTTGACTCTACTGCCCAGATTAGAACTGGGTAAATCTCATTCACCAATATCATCACTTCAGCAAATTTTCCATGAATAAAAGCTTCTCCCCATTTGAGTCTGCCCTCTCCCTGGACTTCCAGCACTCAGAGCTCCTCCTGCAGCCCTCTGCCCTGGCTCTCATTTGACAGACAGGCTGGGGAACTCACTGCAGTCCCGATCTGCCTTCTGCCCTCCCACTTCTCTCCCAGCCCCAGAGCTTCCCACAACTCCCAGCATCCTCCAGCCTACAACACACCTTGTTCTTGAGACAGCAGCAAGGAGTCTGAAGAATATGATTAGCCCAACAAAACAGATAACGTTAGGAGAGCTCTGAGGAAACAAATTCTACTTTTTTGCAGCATTAAGTTACAATATGTTGTTTCTTCTACCCTCAGCAGAGGGGGAACTCTGTCCTACAAATCAAACTTGTTCCAAATTACAGGCTTAATCCTTAATACCACGAGGCAGTCTGCATCACGTGACTCTTTTGGTCCAAAGAATATGCAGTGCTACAGATAAAGATGGACAGATCCTATTACAAGTGAAATCCTCCACTGCCCATTGCTGTCTTCCAGGTTAGAGGATATGCACAGAGGCAAGGCAAGGGAGGAATCTGCAGTTTTGAGCATTTATTTAAGGTGCAGTTAGCAAGCAACCTCTGTAACTTGGCTTTGTTCCCTTTCAGTTGTCAGTATATTATACAAAGCCATGATTCTTCACCTATGGTCTGAACATTCCTGGGATCATGCTTGTAAGTGGTCCCAAAAAGGACTGCAGAAAACCACTTATACTGTCAGGAGCCCCAGTTCACCTCACTGCAATCCACCCATCCCCTGGAAAACATCCCTAAGTGGAAAGGCCTGGAAATGGCTGACATTAACTAATCATACCAGTTCTGGCTTACAAAAAAAAGTAATTTGTATTCAGCATGATACTGTTCAGTCTTTTCCTTTCCTACTAGTGCTTCCCTTTGCTCTGAGGAGAGTGTAAACTTCTCCTCAACAGCACACACATTCTTGAAATGAAGCGCACACAGCATTACCCAGCTAAGGATGAAACAACAGGTGGGTGTGACAGATGGGGGACAGCAAGGTAACAGCATTAAAACTATGAGCAGTGGTGGGCAAACATTATGAGAGACATTTGCATGAAAATTGGATCTTTGCTTATGGAGAGTTCACTGCTCCCTGCTGTTCTCACCAAAAAACATGTTACTTTGACATCACAGTTGGTTGCTATGGGGATGCTGATGCTACCAAAGATAGGACTGAGCTGAAGGACTATAAAAAGTCCCAGGGACCCAGCTGAGTCCATACGCATTTGGGAAGGGCCACTGCAGCATTTATTTTTGGCAGTAGCACAGAAGCCCATGAGCATGACAGAATGTGACACCAAATTCAGAAAAAGGGACGTCACAACACAACAGAGAGCTGTGCTGCCATGGGAGGGGTGGTTAGGGGAAGAGAGGGAGGAAGTCAGCACCACCCTGACAATAAAGAACAAAGCTCCCAAAAAAGGAAGCAAGTTTGAGAAAGAGGAAATGCCAAAAATAGATCTTTTCTGTTCCCCGAAAGATATCACAGGCTTTAACAGCCTTGTGAGATATGGCTACTAACCAATTTTAAGTCTCAGTAAACATGACCTTGCTAGCAAACACTAACATGGTTATTTACAGCCAAGCTGTCAGTATGCCCTCATCAGCATTAATACTTCTAGACCGGGTTTAAAAAAAAAAAAAGAAAGAAAAAGAAAATCCTTACATTTACAACCTTTTTTCTTTTTTAACTGAAAACATTTAAAAAAAAAAATAACCTCAACATTCCTGCCTCCTCACGGTTGAAAAGCAAGCAACAACATCCTCAGCAAAATTTATCAGGCACTGTTGTCAGATACCTGAAGGAGATGGGTACAAAATCATTGCCTCCGTGAGAGGAGTTCAACAGGGGATAGGATGATTCCCAATAATTTTGAAATCCGTAATATAAATGCAGTTTTCAGAATAAAAATGTTGTCAGAGGAGCTTCTCCTCCTTGGAGAAAGTGTGTTGATCTGTGCGTGGCTGCATTTCAGCAGCTACTTCATTCCCTGTTCCTGAAACTGAGCAGAAGATTTGCCTTCACTAAGCCTAGTGCCAGTGGCAGCTTTGCCTCCCAAGATACTCCTCAAGCCAGCAGCAATGGATGCCATTTCCCCTCCAGAATTACAGATCTTCAGTAGACACAGACTCATTAATGTTCTATACCTCACCCCAAAAGCAAGGCAGTGCTTTCTTCAAATATCAGTTTGCTCAGTACTGAACATGAAAGGAATATAAGAACAGTAGACTCCACCTCCATTTACAAGCACCATTCCAGGTTTTCAAAGGCAAATTTATCCTATTCCCTATATGCTAGGCAGGTTTCATTTAGGCTAGGCAAAACAGGGGGATGCTGTAAGCTCAGAGCAGCTGTTCCTATAGTTAATGAAATGGATTTTGCCTGTGATATGGCTGAGCAAATACAATACAGATGATGCATCCCATCTCCTTCCTCCACTTTTTTCATGCCACAGCAGTTTAGCTAGCACAGAAACAGCTCTGTCTGTCACACTTGCACATAAACAGGGAGTCTAGGACAAAATGAAATGGGAAAAAGAACAAAAACAAGTTTCTTCACTTTAGAGCTTCTTGCAAGCTTCAGCCTAGGATGAAGTCTTGTTCCAATACACTTGAAGGAACACAAAATACTCAATGTGCCTGCTGGAAATATTTTGGGATATGCACTCTCCCTCCTCAGAGGCAAACAAATAATGCCTTTTTTGTAGTCTTTTGAAGGAAACAGCAAGGCCTTTTTTTCTAAAACCCATTGCCCAGCAGCCGAGGAATCCCTGGAACAGCTAAAAGCCTTCTAACTTCTTGTTCAGGTCTATACATACCCTCTCTATATAACAAGAGAAACTTGTTGGGTTTTGTGCCAGCATCAGTCATTAGTTTTTCTCTTCTTTCCGCCTATGTTTACACAGGTGTTACATTTAAAGGCAGGAATCATCTCTCCTCCTCCATTCCAGACTACCTAACTGAATAGCCACAGCCCTCCTGATTGTTTCACTTAAAATAAGACTGTCATCCCTTGATAACCTTTGCAACATTTTCTTGTACACATTCATTCCAGCGCAAAATAACCTTCCTTGGCAGTGGGCCCTCAAAACAAGACAGTACTGCTAGTGCAACTGCAGCAGTGTTTGGATAGTGGCACTAGTCCTGCCTCCAACTGCCACCCATGGCACCATAACAACACAGTCTCTCACCACCACATCAACCCATAATCAATCACACATTCACCACACCCATTTTCCACATCTTCTGGCAGATCTCTCTTCTTCTGAGAAGGGCAAATTTCACTGACACTCACAGAGACGCCCTGAGGGGATTTCATTCCAAAATTAACCCAGCCCTTGCTGCTATTAAACCAGGAACTTTCCCCAAGAGAACCACTGCTCAATGCCCTCACTTCTGCAGTTAGAGTACGGCTTGACTTGCCCATGCTGTGTGCTATGCAATGTCAGAGAAGACTCAGATCAATGCTTTGTTCAGTTACCCACTTCACAGACAATACATCTCTGCAAGAAAAGTTGAGAACTATAATTGACAATTTAATGCTTATGTCCCATTCCACACTTTCCCTAGGAACAAGTGTTCAGGGAAATGGGAGTAACAGCTCACAGTGCCTCAGTTCTCTTGAATATAAAACTGTGTATGGCACTTTGCTTCCTGCATCCTTAAAACTAAGTGCCCAGGAATCATCAATCTCTCCTCTCACTTTATGCTGGAGGATGTTCTTGTCTGAAAAGAAAATGCATGACACCACTTCCTACAGAGGCAGCTACTTTACCCTTAGTCCTGCAAAAGGCAAATGACAATTATTAGCTACAGATGAGCTGTCATAATGATTTGGGTGGCAGAGAATGGCAAAATTGTGGGGAAACCTAGCTGGATAAGAAGGGAGACAGATCCTTTATTATTTCTACCTCAAAATTGAAGCAATTCATTCAGAATGAAAAATTGAGTTGCCTGATTTAAACAGGAACCTGTCTGACTGCAGTGGAGAGAGAAATGAGCCTGAAATGAAGCTGACGTTGTTGTTTCTCTCTCCTCCTCCTCCTTTCCTCCCCTCCCTGTACTGTTGACCTATGAAGTCACACAGTGCAAGTTCATTTACTGCTTGGTCCCATTTGCTGTCAAGTCTGCCTGACTTCTAGGCGATGCACAAGATAGATAACGCACAGCTATTTGTAGTGTAGCAGTTTAAACAGGAGCAGTAGGACCATCAGCCCAAGACTGTTAGCTCCTCCCTACTCTTGATGTGGCTGGCCTCAGGTCTGCCTACCAGCACAGGCAGCCCCAGCTGCTCTTGCAAGGTGCAGGGAGTCCAGCAACACTGCCTGCTCTGATAGAAAAGAGCCATACACTCAGGTTTGCAAAGCTTGCAGATTAAGGTCGCTAAGCACCCATGCAAGCCAAGCATGGGAGTCAGCTTTTTGGTGAACTCCCTGCAGGGCACACTCAGATGAGCACTCCCCCCTCTAGAGACAGCCCTCCCCACCGCCTGGCACCAGGGGAAGGAGGAAGGTTGTAAAGTGGCATGGAATCAGTTGCCAGTTCCTGACCAGGAAGGACATGCAACTCCACCCATGCATTGCCCAGGCCAGGATTTTTGTTGTTTCTTTCTAAATAGAAAAATACCAAACTGTTCCTTGTGTCCACTGTGGATTCCTGTTCCCTAAATATTTCTCAGCTTCTCACTGATGCTTCTTCAGTCTTTAGAAAAATGAGCTACCTCTGGAGCTGCTAATTGAACAGAGCTGACAGTCTCCAAGCTCTGGCTAAAAGTGATGCAGATTTTATCCTAGAGGCATACAGGGATATACAGAGCCAACAGAGGCAGACGTGGTGAAGCTAACTTACGACTCTCTTTGATCCAACCTAAGAGAGGGTGGAAGGATCCTTCTTTAGGGACATGCAGCCAGTTCCCTGCAGCAGTCTTGCTATCATTGCAAATCAAAACCCCATGCTTTTATACTGTAAAAGTTTTACAATTTTATCTTTGTTAACAAGAAGAATTTAGCTTCTACAGCTTTCCCTGTTGCCATAATACAGGCAAGTGTACAGAGAATACAAGCTTACAAAGGTAAATTTCTAGACAGGAAATCTGACATCACACAAATACTCAATGGGACAACCTACCAGGCAGGGCATAAAACAACACAGACAATTTGAGCACAGAGAAACAAACGTGTTCTGCCAGGCTCCTTAGAGCTATTAGTGTTGCATTTCATTGTGCTCAGCCCTTAACTGTGTGATGCTGAAGTCAAACAAACAGTATCTGCTTGAACAGCAAGGCTGATCTGTTGGAGAAACCTTAACTAGAAACTGGAATTATATGCAAAATAAACTAATAAAACTTCCTTCTCTATAGCACACAAAACCTGGAATCTCTCCAACCTTCCCTTGTAAGAAGCCAGGATTTCCAACCCCACAGTGTCATATCAGCCTGAGAAATTTCCCCCCCATGAATCAGATTTTCCATTTTCCCTTCATATGTATGACACAGTACTTGAAAGTAGCTGGGACAAACACTTACTGCTGTGTTCCCATGTCACTGTCTTTTGTCATGGAGTCAAGTCATACCAAAATATACATTTTGGTACAGTGACTGTGATTGCTACAAAAATGGTTGTATGGGCTATTTTAGGTGCAATATTTCCTTTTGAAATAAACATGCTCTTGAGATAAATTGTAAGATGCTACTAAATTTTAGGTAATTTTCCCAATTTGAATGTGTGGGAATACATACATGTAGGTTTTAAAAGAGAATAAATGGAAAATACTTTGCAGCCCACTTCTTGAGGTCTCATTGTATGGGAACTGTTGAATCATGGCCTAAACCACTGATTGGTCACCTGAGGTGAGCACTGAGTCAGCCACAGGGGCACAGGTGAAGGTGATATACCTGTGTGATTGGGAGGGGTGGAGCCTGGCTCCACCTCTCCCAGACCCCATTTAAGGGCTGACCACCACCAGGGAAGTATCTCTTCTTGGAGATCCCTCCTGTGTGTAGGGAATGGTGAGCCTCAACCATTGCAAATGGTGAGCCACCCTTTACTTACTAACAGTTTGTGTACTATCTATATAAAGCCTCACAGAAATATACCATCTTCTGCGATATCTCTATCTGAATTCCTTTCTCTAGAACTATCTGCACAACACTCATAGACCACAGATTAAGAAATATTCATCTCTGTCAAACTATACCATATTTTTAGAACTCATTTCGAGTTCCCTCTCTTACTTGAAAGCCTCTAAACATATCAAACTGCAACAGATAAAATAGCAGAAGCCTTCAGATTACTTGAATATAGTGGCAAGCACATTGTGGTCTGTCACTGAGGGATTTTCAGCCAATTTTACCAATCTGCTTATCCTACAACTTTTTTTTTGTTTAAGATAAGCCCATGGAACAGGTTGTCAGTCTTGCATGCACATAATGCTATAATAGCTGAAACAAGATGAGCAAACAAATTGAAAAAGAGACAAATGCTGACATATGGATGCACGTGACTTCACAACTTGTCCAGATTTTCAAAACAGAGACTATGAAAGAGCAAAGCACAACAAAACAGTGGGTTGCAGGATATAGAAAAGGACTTGGAGAGGGACAGTCAGAGAGAGAGTAGTTCAACCAAAACCAGTAAATGCCTTGCAATCCCCGAGTTGCAACACACATCCTGCCTAGTAATGATGAAGCCTATGCTATCATATGTATTTATATGTTGATACACAGTCTGTTCCATGACTAACAATTTCAAACTTTTCTCAGATTGTATGTTTAATATGGCCTCAGTACTTACATTCTCTAGCATTTTCATTCCCCCCCCATGAACCATCCTGGATAAGTTATTTTTGTCTTCGGAATTGATATGCAGCCTTGTTTGGTTTAAGATCTCACAACTTCCATCCTGTCCCTCTGCTCTTCTTTGACATTAAAGGTTCCTGTTGACTAGCTTGTTAAGGTACCAGTGTTGGTTTTCTTCTCTACTAGCCATAGCATTTGGGATCATTATTTTGTCGCCAGAACTGTGCTGAATATACTCAAAAAGGCCACTTAAGAGTGCAATATCTGCCAAAGAGTGCTATCAAAGTATGGGTCTTGGAGCACACTGTGTTCAAGGAGATCTGTTCAAATCCTGCAACTGCACTCAATTTACTTAATAATTTGGCTCATATCATCTCAGAATGGATTTCATTTTTATGGACAATTAAAACCAACTCTTTCCATTTGTCTTGAGGTTTGCTTTTTCGAGTTCTCATGGAGTCCTATATCTGCTCTTTCCATGATCTTGATGGAATACACCCAATCTAATGGTTCTCCTATTCTTCATCACATTGCACAACTTTTCTTCTAGCCTTCTTTTTAAAACTTGCAGAAACTGCCACATAACACCTTCTCTCCTTCCAAAACTCAGTAGAGAGTAGGCTCTTCATCACACTGAGGGATATATGCATTTAACTCCATGCTAGATGATCTGTACCTTAACCTTTGTGCATTTTCCCTTTCTAAAAGGCAGCACGCAGTATCCCAGCTCTGGTACTGTTCTCCTAAATAGAAGTTCTTTGCACATACTTTTAACTGTTCCATTTCAACATAAATATCTAGTACTGCCTGTGTTGTTGCCAGTGATAGGTGGTTTGCAACTGTTAATTAGGCAAAATGAAAAGGGTTTTCCAATTAAGTTAGAGTCTTTAAAAATCTTATTACATGAGGAATCCCTTTCCTCCCTTGGTATTCACATTTTCCTGCACTTTGTAAATGTTATAAAATAACGGTCTGGGTCTTTTACAACATCTACATACTTCTTCCATCATTTGTGCTAATTCTACCTCACTGGCATTGCCTTTTTCTGCTTTCCACCAATTTTCATTCTGTTAACTGTTTTCTAACTGATACAGCTACATGCATTCAGGGACTCTTTCAGCATCCTTACTAGAGATTTTGTATTTGCAATCAATCTTTTGACTTATTGTTTTCACACTCGCCATTTCTCCAGTGCCAGACTCAGAGTAGCTGAGTATGAATTCTGTTACTGCTGTGCTGGGTGACCATCTGGTCAGCAGGCTTTTTATATCCATTACTGGTAGAAACAGCTTCCCAGTCCCTTACAAATCCCTGTACTATTCTCCCTTTGCTCTGTGCTGTCACCTTCAGCTCTTCCATAACAAATAACATTTTCTACAAGGATACGTGATCCTCTGACACCTCCAACCTCTCTACAACATGCTCTGCCTTACCTCCTGCCACCTTTACTGAGTTCAGTGTCCTTATCTCACGCTTCTGTGTTCATACTGTTGCAGTCTTCTCAACTCCTCCAGATTAATTGTACCAGTAGCTTTTAGTTTCCATCTGACTCTTTCCCTTTAGTGTGTTCCCTAGTTCTCAGGGCTGCACAAACTCAGTATCAACTTAATATTAACTTCCTTCCCAGGAATCTCACACTCTGTGCTGCCATTTTCTTGATGAACAGGACAGGTTTCAAGATAAACCCCACATTACAAGAGAAAACTATGCATGTAATAACATTTCTTAAGAATTCTCTTCTTCCCTAGATGTAGGCTGTCACCATATACTGTTCCTGTGCTCTTTTGTTTGACCTTTCCCAGCCTGGTGTGCTGTGAAACACATTGCACTGAATTCTTCTAGAATTCAAGCCTGCCCACATGCCCCAGCTGCATCTCTGCAGAGCATTTACATCAATCATCTGCATGTCATTAAATTTCAGGTTTGGGCACAAAACCACAGCTTCCCAGCTTCCCTGGAACCTGCTAACTTTTGAAAAAGGCTTGCCCATGGTGATTTCAGGTGGAAGCCATGAAAAATTTGGAAGCTTTGCTTGGATTCACCCGCAATGTGATCCCAAAAGCTCAATTCTAAGATGAATCTGAAAGGCTTTGAGACTTTCTTTTTAGCTCTCTTCTGAATGAATTATTTAAAGTACAGTAATCCAAATTAATGTGACATTTGGGATTTACAGTAGTGGAACAACATTTGAAAGTTCATGAAGTTTATGCCACCTTAATTCCACTCTCCCATATGGATCCAGAATACTGCATAACCAAATATAACCTTATGCATCTTTCAACAATTTTTGATAACTAAGTTCTGAACTGAGATGTTCACAGTGCAAGGAACTGCTACTACTAAATAATTTACATCCTACCTTTTCAGACTACTACCTGAAGGGGTTCAACTAGTTCATCTTATTGAAACAAATACAGACTCACAGGTACATTCACACACTATGGATCCCCCCCCCCCATAGGCACGAGGAAGGGAAAAATATCTTCAGTTTTGGGCCTTTCCTTTACTTCTGTTGCAACAAACAGGTCTGTTCAGATTTCATGAATAGAACCTTCATTCAGAGCCATCCTGCCCTCTGCTTCAAGTCTTTATCCACATGCTTGTGGCTAAAGGCTTCTGGAAGAATTGCTGCCATTCTGAACACAGTTCACAACATCAAAAGATTTCCACATGGATGAAAATTTTCACTGCTCCAGGAATTTCACTGTAACATAAGCAGGGATCTGCCAAACCAGCTCTGCCTCTCCTTCAGCACACTGGCACCCAAACACAAAGCATGGAAAAATACACACCAGTGTCAGCAAAACTCAGACTTGAAGAACTAGCCTTTCTTCCCTCATTCCTGGCCTACAGCCATACTATTGCTGGCTGTGATCTTGTCATACAGTATTCCATAACCTCAGGAGGGTCAGCTTGGATGATAACATACAGGAAGCTTGTCTGCTGAGGGATGTTATGGCAATTGGTTATTTCTTGTGCTCAGCTTGCGTCTCCTTTCCCTCTGCAATTCACTTCTGTGGCGTGGTTTCATACCACTAAGGTAAACAAAACTGAAGGCAACCTCTCCACTTAGCAGAGCTGGACAACATGGTGTACCTGGAGATCCCTCATCACTCTACCCAGTGGAGGAGGCTGGCTCAGGGTGGGAATAGGTCCAGCTCCGGATGATGGCTTCCGCTAGCTCACCTACTCTGGCAGTTTCAGTTCTGTGTTTACAAACTGAGACCATAAAGGACATTGGTACACAAGCATTTGTACGTATCTATGCAGGGGGGTGAAGCACTTCCAGTTTGCAAAGAGTTTCTAGACCAGTCTGTGGCAAATGAGACTGGAACAGTGCATAGGTACATATACAGGCGTGCACACAAATGCAACACTGAACCATACTTCATTTATATAGTTACTTCGATCTTCAGACTGTCTTATAATAATAGCTTTCTTCTGAGATAAGATTAAGGAACATTTTCCCTTTCTAAAATAAAACAGAAAAATCAAGATGTGAACTGCTTCTAAAAAAAATACTCTCCTCCAGTCTAATTTGTACACAATTAAAACCACTGCAGCACTTTTATAGAGTTAAGTTTGTAGACTCAGATGGACAAACTTCACATATACTTCCTGAGGCACCTTAATACATCACTGTCCTTAGATTTAAGTCAGTCTTGCTGCAGAAGTTCCCCTTGGTACAAAGGGAAAAGTTACTGGATGCTCCAATTCACAGACTAACATTTTACTTCAAACCCCACTTCTCTGGCAACTGAAGCCAAAACTCTGAACTTTGAATGACAGGCAGGTCCATGCTCCCTTCTTTGCACTTAGGGTTAAGGATGTCTTAAGCCTTTGCAAGCAAACAAGTCAGAAGCTCATGCAGGACATCCACAACGGGCTCAAACATAGCTACTCTGATATCAAGGTGTTTCTGAACACCAGAACTCACTGTAATCCATTAGCACCCTCAATCAAATTTCCTTTAGTAATGCTGCTGACAGTGAACCCTAATCATTTCAGCTGATGACATGGAAAGCATCACACTGGGAAAGCAGTCAGCTGGACTTTTGCTCTGACTTGCTTTGTGGCTTAAAATATCTTGCTCTGTATACCTCTGCCACAGTTTCCTCCAAACTGGGCTTATGCTGCCAGGCATAGACACACACTACTCTCAATTTATAACTCACGGTAAGGAATTCAGCACATTGCTGTGATAGTGTCTGAATGAAGACACTGACAAATGCAGCAGAGCAGCCACTCTGTCTTTGATGTCTCCCTTTTCTCTGTGCAATTGTGCTCAATAGTAAAATTTACAGTCTTAATATTTGGAACTGTCCCAGATGCCTTTCCCTTAGATACCATGTGCAAACTGAGTCAGTTCTTAGTTTAAAGTTTAAGAATGTTGTTAAGAAATTGAACAGCTCTGCAGAAACAAATGCACATCACCTAGGCCCTAACTTCTTCTCCCAAGCCAGCCAGACAATCACAGAAGTGGAATGTGGCTACCGTACAACAAAATATGCTGTAGTCCTTCTGGAAAGGACTTGGTTTTGGAAACAGTATTTCAAAAAAATAAGTAGTAAAGGCTTCTTTAACCGAAGCAAACACAAACAACAACAGCAAAACTTCATGACTAGCAATAACGCTTGTACTACTGGCAGAGGTTACTGATGTAAAATAGAGCCCAAAGCACATCCCCATTTCCTCTTGTTAACACCACGCACCCCTTGTTTTTCACATTGGCTTCCCACTTGCCTGGTGGAAATTCATATTCTGTGGCCAAATGTTGCAATTCAGGTCGTCCCCTGCTCTGAGACTGTTTTGGCAGCCTTCTGGGCTGGAAGAAGTGACTTTGTGACTCATCTCCCTGTTAACAATATGGAGGGACAGATCTAATCCATGGCTTCAAGTCCAAACTCTTTTAAGGCTATGTGAAAATAGTGTTAAACAGCCACATTTATTGTTAGTCATAAGAATGTAAGTGATGTTAATGAGAAACCAAAGCTTTTCATAAAGAGTCTGTTTCCCCACAAAGGTTGTCCAGATTAAGTTGATTCCGTAATTGAAAATAGAACTATGCAGAAAAAAAAAAATAAGCTCTCTGCAAGGTTCTAGTAACTTCAACATCCTCTCTGACAGTCAGCATCTCCTAGGCTGCCCAGCTCAGAATTAGGATCCTCTGAGCAGAGTTTGCTCTCTCTAGGAACCTTCTAGGAGCACAACTACATGATTGTATTTCTGATCTTAAGTACAGCAAGCAGAAAGATGACTCTGGGCCAAATTCCATTCAGTTATTTGACCTGCAAACAGGCCAAAGAGCCTTCACATCATGTATATGATTATACCTGAGAAGAATTTCACCTTGCACACATCTCAGAATTAGACTGAAAATCCTACTTTGCAATCAAATTATGACATAAAACCTGGATAGAGGTTGCAATCGATAACATTCAGCACATGATTTGAGATTCTTGAAAGAATAATTCTTTTCCAGTTGGAATCTTAAAACCTCAGACCTCAACAACAGCACAAGGTCAAGTGGTGAGGAAGAACTGTTGTAAGCATAGTAGAGTCACCCTTTCATTATTGAGGCCTATAGAGTTTCACAGAGAAGGACAGAAAAGTCCTCCTTGCACCTCTGAAGAGAGTGAACGGTTACTACTTCGACCAGATAGAAAGGGTGTGTCTGCACAAAATACAGTTAGAAAATGTGTGCACTGGCACCACGGACACTTGCAATATCCAGATTTATGTACTGGCATCTTACTTCACATTGTACCATTTCCACTCCTTGTCAGGAAACAACTAACATCAGCACCCAAAAGTATTAGGGTCAATACTCTACCTACAATTCTGCAACCAAAATGTTAAGTCACTTATAGCTTTTTGTCTGCCCTTAAACCATTAATGTATTTCAGCACTTAGAAAAATATAACTGCAGGATAAACAAACTGCCAGTCTTATCCTGAACTTGTTCTGATGTGTGCTCTTCATATGTGAAAAATGGTATCAAGCAATTCTCCAATTAAGCCACAAGATACAAGACAACTCCAGGCTCAAAGAAAGAAGTTCTGTGCCCTTTGTTAAATGAGAAGGATGAGGCTAGGAAACAATAGTGATCCCTTCTGATTTTACGTTTGTGATTCTGCCTTTTTGCATTAACCCCATAGGAACAACCACAGTGATCTCTTACGATAGCAGAACTTAAAAGAGTAGAAGGCAGGATGATCTTTGGTGATGGTTATTACTCAGGAATGCACAGAAGAGTAAAATCATGCAGTGTTGAGAGGAAAAACATTCAAGAAGGATGCATACTTTTCAGAAAGACACAACTGGGGTTTTACCACAGAGTGTAAGACCTGAGTAAAAAAAACAAACCATTAGCAATGCAGAGGATGATTGCATTATCAAACAAAGCCTAAAGGACTAAGAACTGAAAAGCAAAGAAACAAGTGTTACAGATTGATAGACAATTCATTGTGATGAATGAAGTGGAAGAAATAGTTGCTGTTCTATCAAGGTGATAATTTAGAACCAGGTCAGGTACCAGCTCCTAAAGCTCTGATATACTACAGAACCACTCTGCTCCAGGCCACTGATACACAAAGCAAAAAAGAATGGATCAAGTGGGAAACAGATAGGCACACAAAACAGGAAAAAAAAAAAAAGGACATTCTTGAAGAGAAGGAGCCTAAGCAACTATCCCACAACTATTACTCAGGTTCTGATCCTCTGGTAAAGCATTACAGAGCCAATAAAGCTACTGACTGCAGAACTATCAGCAGTTCATCAGGAAGATGAAGACAACTCAAAATTGAACTCCTCTTCGTGTTTATCCCATTACAGGTAATAACAAAAAATTCATGCTTACAGACAGTGGAATTCAGAGAACGCTCCTGGCTCATGCACTTCCTTTGAGGGCTGACTGGGATGGCTATTTCCAGCCAGTCACATTTGTATCCCCTGCTACACAACAACAGGAGGTAGGAGGAAATATGACTCATAATCAAAGAAAGAAACTGGTAGGACATCAGTTACTGGATAGATTATGGAGTCTAAGATGCTTTCCTCCCATTCCTAGTTCTAGGAAAAGTGTTCATTGACATCTTATAATAAGAGAGTATATACCAAGCACATGATTTTGCTGACATTTTCTGTATGTCTCTGTTGCTTAGGAGAAAATAAAGCTTACAGTACTTCAGTATCTTTGTACTGCTCTTGGTGTCAGGGAAAAAATGCAACTTATGTCTCCCACCACTATTGAAGTGGAGAGTTCTTCAGTGGTGCTCAGTTTTTGCTGGAGCCCATTGCAGTTCCTGAGAAAGTTCTCTCTCTGATTTTGAAGAGTGCCACCCTTCTGTGAAGTGTTTCAGAAAAAACAGTAAAGGAGCTGAGAAACCACATACCTATAGTCATACATATAGCTGCCGATGAAGACAAAGTATAGAAGACAAAGTATAAGCATTTGATGGAAGAAATCTACTGAAGAGAATGTAAACTGTAAACTTTCATTAAGATCCAATTTGTTTTACAAAACCTTCTGACCTAACTCCACACCCACTTGCAGGAGACCAAGAACATTGACATCTACCATAGCTCCTCCTGAATCTCTGCATAAGCAGCTCCAGAAGACTTCCCTGGGCATGCAGGCTGGCAAAGTGGTGAAAAGGAACACATGCCATACGTAGCAGAAATAGCCTCTCACAGATGACAGTGCACAAGTCCGCATCTGAAACACTCTCTGACACAGTTTAAGTGCTGACAGAAAAACTGCAGATCTTCCTGCAGCCTTATACATGCTTTCCACTGCCCTTCCTATCACCTGGCATCTACATTACCATCAAATCACAACACATGAAAGATCTTCCTAACACATCACCCTGGACCTATGTACAGCAGTGAAAGGCAATGACAGTGCCTCTTACTAGGACATAAGCACTACAGAGTAATAAAAAGTAACAAAAAAATTAGCTCACCTCTTCTAAGGATCAGTGACAATCAGAAAGGAACATGACCCCCATCCACAGAGATGCTACTCTCTTGGTTGCTAACACTTAAATGAGAGTGAGGAGGGGTGGATCCAGGCTCCACCCCTTCTGGTCACTCAGGTACATTGCTTGCACCTGAGCTCTCTGGGTTAGCCATGCCTATATTCCCAGAGTGGGAGATGCCCAACCCCAAATTTCAACCTCAGTGGGGTTACAGGAACCATCTGTCCCCCAAACCCACTTATCATTGCCTTAGTGCCTCAAAATTTATTTGGGTCACCATATATAGTTGATGTTTCTGCTCCAATATCCACTAGTGCCATAACCCACTGAATAATCTGTCAGGACCAATGAAACATTATTTCAAGATAAAGCCTCCAGTCCCCTCCAGACGCCCTAGTCTCAAAGGATTTTGGCTCCCCCATCATGTCATTAGCTCAGCAGTCCCCATGTCTTTTTCTTCCAATGGCTTGGCCACAGCTGCCCAGGCTGCCTGAGAAGGCTTACGCTTTTTTGATGGGACTATGAAATTCTCAGGATTCTACATTTCTCATGGAATCCTTTCTATGATTCTCTTCCTTCCCTATTAGGGGATGATTGGATTCTTTGTTTGTCAGCTAACTGTCTCCATAATTGTCACAGGACCTGATTAGGCTGTCTGTCAATCTTTCTAANAACAAAAAAATTAGCTCACCTCTTCTAAGGATCAGTGACAATCAGAAAGGAACATGACCCCCATCCACAGAGATGCTACTCTCTTGGTTGCTAACACTTAAATGAGAGTGAGGAGGGGTGGATCCAGGCTCCACCCCTTCTGGTCACTCAGGTACATTGCTTGCACCTGAGCTCTCTGGGTTAGCCATGCCTATATTCCCAGAGTGGGAGATGCCCAACCCCAAATTTCAACCTCAGTGGGGTTACAGGAACCATCTGTCCCCCAAACCCACTTATCATTGCCTTAGTGCCTCAAAATTTATTTGGGTCACCATATATAGTTGATGTTTCTGCTCCAAAATCCACTAGTGCCATAACCCACTGAATAATCTGTCAGGACCAATGAAACATTATTTCAAGATAAAGCCTCCAGTCCCCTCCAGACGCCCTAGTCTCAAAGGATTTTGGCTCCCCCATCATGTCATTAGCTCAGCAGTCCCCATGTCTTTTTCTTCCAATGGCTTGGCCACAGCTGCCCAGGCTGCCTGAGAAGGCTTACGCTTTTTTGATGGGACTATGAAATTCTCAGGATTCTACATTTCTCATGGAATCCTTTCTATGATTCTCTTCCTTCCCTATTAGGGGATGATTGGATTCTTTGTTTGTCAGCTAACTGTCTCCATAATTGTCACAGGACCTGATTAGGCTGTCTGTCAATCTTTCTAAATTGAACTCCTGCCCTAATCAGGTCATTGAACATTTGTTTGTTTGTTTGTTTGTTTTGAGACTCTAATGGGTCCAGATTAGATTACTTTAGGGGCCAGACTCCTAGGTCATGGTCATAGATGGACTTCTGATCTCTCCACCACCATTCAGACATCACACCCGTCCAGTTCTGCCTCCCCCCAGTGCTGCCACCAATTGGGCAGCCTGCTTATGGCCTCTGAGGCCACAAGGGGGTTCAGAATGGATACTAAAGTACCATATTGGTGTCGTGTAGCTTGCTGCAGGATGAAATCTCTCATTCGTGCTGAAAATTTCACCAGATACAGACTTTCAAAGGCATCATCATACATCTCCTCCTTCATACTTAATTCTCTAATATAGTTGTGTAATAAGCCTGTCATTAATGGTATATCATTTCTAGTTGACCATGTTATTTGGCATGCAGCCATCAGCCATTGAATTAATGAACAGTTTTCCTCATTATGTTGGACTGTTGCATACAATCTTTGCCTGAGGGCAGAGTGAGTAGCAATGCATGTCAGTTTTGAAATTCCTAGTCTGTTCACTACTATACTTTCTGGCCCCACGTCCCACAACCAGAGCAGCCCCTCTGGTACGCTTTCTTTTGGCTTTTACCTAAACCATTGTACTAGATCCATAAATTTGGCTGCTCTGCATAGGTGTACTGTTATATGCAATATAGTCTGGGTGGAAGGCCACTTCCATCAGCCTATCTTTCAGGCTTTTTCAGTTTTTAAGTTACAGTCAGTCAGATTTCAAAGGGATCCAGCTCAAGGGGAACCTTGAGATCCAACCTTTTAGTTCTTTCATTTACAGAATCTAGTTTTCAAGGGTTCCCTTGTTTAGGGTTCCTGGTACTTTTCAAAGTGATGTTTCAGACCATTTGAAGGTGAATGATCAGATCTGGATTTTCCCCATCAATATTGTGACCTGTCATTCAAGTTTTTCAACCTGGTCACATAGTAATTGATTTTCATCAGTCAAAGCCTCTCCAGAAGAATTTAATTGATTTAAAGCTATCAACTGTGGCCATGCCACAGTGGATGCAGCCAACTGTTGTTCTCTAGTAATCAGTATATCTTCGTTGAGACCATGAAAATACTCAGACACATGGGCTAGTGACTGGGATATATTTCCTCTGTCCCACAAGGGGCCCCATTTTTCAATTATGGAAGCAATTCCATGCTACGGGGATCCTAAGAATCCCAGGATGTGTCCTGGTAAGATCTCATTCAAAGATGTGGTGAGGAAGGATGGATCCATTGCTTGTACCTGAGCTCCCTAGGTTAGCCCATGACTTCTCACCTGGTGCTCAACAATTTGTTCAGGCTGTGACCTAGCAATTCTGCTGCAACCTGATATCTTGTACACTGAAGAAATAATAAGATTAGCAAGTCAAAGCACATGCAGGAAATGTCAATCCTTTTCTAGAAATGCTAAAGCCAAAGCTCTCACACCAAATTTGTGCTGTTCAAATCTGGACAATTGTATTTTCAGATTCCAGCCTGCAGAAAGATGTTCAGGGCCCAGTGGGATAGGGGTGTATCATCTGCTGAGAGTACAGTATTCACACAGCAACAGAGCAGAGCCACTAACAAATTCTACTGCACATGCAGGAATGGTAATTTTCATAGTCTTATAATTCAACAAAATTGGGAAAGGTTCTTTTAGGGATGGCAAAAAACAGCTGTTTAATTCCACGAATATTTCCTTGTCAAACCTCAAACCTCTAACACATGGATAGTTTTTTTTGTTTTTTTTTTTTCTTTTGTCCTCTCCACTCCTCTGCTCGTTTTCCTTTTTCTTCTCCTCTCCTTTCCTTTCATGAATGCTGGGAATGTCTTTACCTACATTTTCACAGATAAAATAGTTCTCTAAGTCAGCTGTACTAACTGAAAATGTACAAAGAAGTTAGTTGGAAGCATACTTTATCTCAAGAAGCCTGAGATGTTTTTTAGCAAAGAGAGTGCTGCCCTAATAAGATGCTAGGCATCTTAAATGTAACTCCTAGACCACACCCTTCCCAAAAATGCAAACTCAAAAGCTGCTGCAGCGGATATATGAAAGACTTGAATTTTCAAAATCATCTGGACTTTAAGTTTTCATGGAAGGACTGGGCTTGCTGAAAGCTGGAACTGAATCTTTGAACACATTTTTGCAGAAACTGGACAGGGATGTCTCCATACTCCCTCTACTCACTCACCCCCTTACTCTGCTTACTACTTTGTCCCATCTTTACTTCTGTTTCCTTTATGACTGCTTTTCTTGTGGGGGCAAATAGAAAAAAGAGGGATGAACTCTAGAAGGAGGAGGGGGTCTGATGATGGCTTTGGAGTTCTCAGTAAAAGTCGAGCAAAAAGAACTGTGATCACTAAATAGAAGCACTATGGCAGACTCCTGAGCATACATGTTAAACTGACCTTTTTTTTTTAATTAGCTTTTTTCTAAAGTGTTTTGTCTGAGTTTTGGAGAAGCCATTGCTTGCATGTCTCGATACATGCAATAAGGAAGCTGCTCCATCGACAGCTCAGATCGAGTACTGCAGTAAAGTAACAACACGGGAGTGGAAGAGAAAACAGTGGGGAGGAGGCAGTCTGAATTCACAGCCATTAACTCTTTCCATGCATTTCATAGCTCTCTGCTAAACGCTTTCCAAGGAGAACAGAAAGGTTCGTCAATAACTCACACTCCTGCAGCTGGCCAGGAGCAGGTTACCCTGTGACTGAGTGGGAATGCGCTGACGTGGGATCTCCTTGCTCTGTCCTTACCTCTCCCTCTGTCCTGGCATCCTTCGAAAAAGTGGAGGGGAGTGCACTGCTCAGAAACACCATCCGGGTTTTCCTTTCAGCTCTCATCAAATACTGCCTGGTTCCCTTCATTCTCTGGGTTTGTTCCAATGTTCATTATCTCTGTCTTTGTCTTGCTGATGCTGGCTGCATCTCACACAAGCTCATCAGTCCTGCTAAATATGGGCTGCCAGCTTGTGGCCATCCCCAGCCACCATAGTTTTAAACTTGCTTCCTTCCAAGGGGACAGGAAATCCTTCCTTACTGTAAGACAGCCTTGGGATGTGAAAAGTGGATCAGGAGACTCTGCTGTTTAACTCCTTCCTAAGTGTTAAAAAAAATATCAGTATATATTAGAAACCACTTTTCACTACCCCTCCCTGCCCGACCTTGTACTTCACAGTTGCCCTTTCTAAGCACTCACTCTATAGGCAGGATGCTCAGGGAATGGCTGTTTTTCATACCAATAGCTGCATGCTGATGTAAACAGTGCATAAACAAAGGAACTGTCTCTTCTTTCTTTACTACAGCCTTCCCAGACTAAAGAAGCTACAGTCATCCAAGCCACAAAGAACAGAAACAGAACTCCAGTCGGTAGACAGCAAATTTTCACTACTCATTTTATTTATTTGCAAGCAAATCATAGGTTGAAACTAAGTCAGCAAGGTTTCTGTTTGGTTGGTTGGTTTTGTTTTGTTTTGTGCTTGTGTTTTTTGTTTGTTTGTTTTTTTGGCTAGGATGGTACAATGGAAAGGTCTGTTCCCTCTCTTTGCTGAAGTTCCCAATGCTGGGAGGGGACAGAGTGAACTTCGCTCTGCTGCTGGGTCACACCATAACCACATTCCCTTTATCCATCTCTTAGCTATAAGTGGCAGCTACTTCAAACTCACAAGTCCAGACACACCTGTGAGATGTCCAGTTGTGATGTGTATATAGTGGTCCCGTAGCCCAGTGAGCTCAGGCCTGGAACTAGCTGCTGGACTCTGGGTCTGCCTCTGTTGGTAGCTGTCTAGGCCATTAAGACAACTAACTTTCTTGCCATTTTTTGTGTGTTGTGTCTTCCCAGATCAACCTGCAAATGGCAAGCAGTACAAGGAGTGGACAATATCTACATATAGTGCCTACTGCAATGCCTAACCCACAGTTTTTCTCCAGGCTGCACTGCAATTATACTAATGTATGAAAATTATCCAAGTCATGATACTTACAAGGATCTGAACACACTAAAACTGTTTCAAAGAGACTGATGTAAAAGGGAAGTAAAAATTGTGTTTTTTTGCTTAACAAACTACAGCAACAACAGCAAGCAAGAGATTAAATAGCCAATCTGTTGTCTCAATAAGCAGTATGAATATGTATGAATTGGCAAGCTCAGAGCAAAATTCCTTGAGCTGGGGCAGCAGGGGTCCAAATCAGAGGAAGGCTAGCATGTAAGATTTCTCTAGTTACCTCAGTTAGTGTCGCAATTCTTTTCTTCATGCAGGTCAGATTTAGAGCCCAAAGAGATCCTGGCTTTATGCGAGGCTTACCAACTATGCATTCCTGCCAGTGTTTTGATAGGGTTGCCACTGCCAACTCACAGTCTCCACGGAATGCTTCTGTTTGCCATTTCATGCATCAGATCATTGTATATAATCTGACTGCATGAGGCACAATTAAAGTATGGTATGACTCTTCAGTACTGGACATCCAGCTTTGAATTTCAACTTGTGTACAGGTGCATATGTATGCTGATTTTTGAAATAACTGGAAAGCAAGAAAGTTCAGGTATTTAACCTCTATTTTCCTTCCAATCCTGCCTCTCTGTTCATAAGAAAAATGATACAGAACAGGGATTATACAGGTTTTCACTTTTTCCCTATGAAAATATCAGAGGTCTCAGTGTAAGAGGAGAAAAAACAGAAAAGGCCAGGGGAAAATATGTAAAATTAACAAGTGGATATTTTGAAAAAGAAAGACCTTTTCTACCCTGTTTCTGTAATCTAGCTGGAGTATCTGCTATCCAAGTTGACATCAGCAGCATGGCTGAAAAGAAATACTTCCTGGTCCTTATAGCTTCTGATGTGTTCCATCAAATGTTGTCAGTTCAAATGAAGAAATACTGTTTTCATGCTGCATCCTGCACGTTGCCTGACTTGTCGCTCTGCTACATGCAAATGCACTGAACCCTGGCAGAGGCTGGCATTGCTCTGTTCCCTGATAGCTTGAGAAAGCTGCATGGCCTAATCCTTACTGGTGTAAGCTTCAGAGTTGCCCAGCTCTGCAGTTCTCTGGAAATAGTCCCTCCACTCTCCACCTCTCTCCAACATTTTGTTTAGACAGAAAGACTGTTAGACATTCAGAACAGAGCCTGGTGCTTGGGCTGCCCACAGCAAGCAGATCTCCAAGCTCTCCATGAATGCATGATCTCAAATGAATAGCAGCAGCACTGAAAACAAGTGAAGAGTGACCACCCTTATCTAAATTGTGTATTGAATAGTGCTTGATGTCCAGATGCTTCCAGTTTCTCAGCAGACAGTTTTTCCATTCGTTTGAAATGACAACAGGAAAGATAAAATTTAAAACGATACAAACAGATCCCATACTTCTGCTGTAGCAAAGATTTTTGGAGGATTAAAAAAATCACCATCTGACAAGGTTCATAATTTATTTAGTTCTTCTGTAACAGACAAATCCCATATACAATATTCTCTAGCCCATGGGGGTTAACCTCCTAATTCTTTTGGCCAGTATCTTCTTGGTTTTAAATACCAAACACTCCTTATTCTCTCCCAGCTGTTAAATGAAATCACTGAACAGTTGAGCACAAGGTATTAGATCATCGCAAATTCAAATTTTCCTTCAGAACATTTTGAGCATCATCTTTTACAGCAAGTTGGACTCATAAGGGCTACCAAATTAGCACTCTGTTCTGTCTCCTCCAACTAGCAGGCACTGAATTTCCAGTGCTTTTAAAGCCTATGTGTACAAGGTTTCAAACCAGATGCACCAGGCAGACAAGAGTGTCAAAAGAAAAACCACAAAACTTCTATCTCAGCTTATTTTAGTTCGCTTTAGTTCAGAAAGTTCAGTTGAGTGGACCTACAAAGCTCAACAAGTCCAACCACCTGGTCATATCAGGACTAACCAAAAGTTAAAGCATATTAATGGGGGCTTTCTCCAAATGCCTCTTGAAGACTGACAAGTGTGGGGCACCACCACCTCACTAGGAAGCCTGTTCTGGTGTTTGACTTCCCTCGTGGTGAAGAAATATTTCCTGATGCTCAGCCTGGCCCTCCCCTGTGCACTTTGGACCATTCCATTTTGCCATCAGTTCCCAGGAGCAGAGCCCAGCACCTCTCCCTGCATCCCCTCCTTGGGAGATTTTGAAAGCAGCGAGGTCAACTCTTCTTCAGATCAGACAACCCAGGTATCTCAGCCCCTCCTCACAGGAGTGCCTCCAGCCCGGTCACTGCTTTGGTGCCCTCCCTTAGATGCTTTCAAGGACCTTAATATTCTTGTCATATTGTGGAGCCCAGAATAGTGCACGATATTCAAGGTGAAGCCTCACCAATGCTAAATGTAGTGGGAGGATCACCTCTTTCCACCAGCTGGTCATGCTGTGTTTCAGACAGGGCACTGTCATACTCCTGAAGACTTCAAAAGGGTGCCCAGTCAAGCAAAGAAGTGCAATTTGCACTTGCTGGGACATGCACATATAACCACACCCTTTCAAACCACTTTGGAAGGAGTGTTTCAGAGCAGGTTTTCCCACTGAGAGACGTGATCTTCCACCTGTTGACCTCTGGCATGGAAATTAAGTAGGAATTCGTCTCAGAAGATCATACAAGTGTTGGGAGAAACCCTGTTCCTTCTACTGCTGAGAAAATCCTCTCCTCCTCCACCTTTCTTTCAACTCATTTCTGAGATTGAAGAAATGCTTCTTGTTTTGCAGGTCTATTCGTTTACAAACACTGCTGCATAAGAAAGGCATGCAGTGAAAGACTTCTGCTGTTTTTGTTTTTTCTTCAGAACTTCCTAATGAGTACTATTAAAAGTAGTAACACACCTTCTCCATGAAACACTGAAAAGCTGGGAACAATCCAGCTGAAAACTGGCCATGCCATAGGAAAAATATCCTCACTTAGAACAAAAGGGAGGCTGAAGACTTGCAAGCTTCAGATGTCACCACATAATGGTATGTTACACTAGCTAGTTCGGATACTGAAAGCCACCTAACTCAAGCAGCATAAAGATTTACACAGGCTGTTTTACACCTTCTGGTTTGCAGCTAGTTCAGCTGTCTCCATGCAGTCTTCACTAAATACAAGAGGAGGAATACAAAAAGCTTGCCAATTTAGTAATGTCTGCTATACAGACATTCAACAAAGATCTTCCAGTGATCATTATTCCAGAATAAACCAATTGGAAAGAGCAGGAAGAAAGTGTTTGTTAGGGCAAAGGAGGTTTAGATTTTAATCTTCCCTCTAATTTTTGCATTGTTTTGGCACTTACATTTAACAACCATGTTCTACTTCCTCTCTCTGAATAAGGAGGTAGGTGTTAAAGTAAGCTTATGTCAGTAATGCTAACTAGACACTTGGAATCCTAAGACCAGATGGAGAAATGCAGCGAAGAGGCATCCCATGCATTTGACTTGTTTCTCCTCTCCTCTTCACTTCTAGTCTCCACTATCAAAATTTTAATTTACCAAATCCACTTAGTTCTTTCCCACTTTGAGCCAATACGCAATTTCTTCCGTAAAATCTTCTAGGGCTTTACCAGTCTCATCTTATATGACTCATAAAGCTTTCATCAGGTTCTTTGTGATAATTCAACAATCTCCCAGACAACGTGACAGCAGTACATAGGTCCTAAAATTAAGCAAAGAAGCTGTACTCTTAATTCCTCTGTGAAGACAGCCTGTGAACAAATCTGGCTCCACAACTTTTCTCTTTGCATTTTTCAACTACCACCAGAGAGTTATCAAGCCTCTATGCTATTGCCAAGTTCTTCTTTATCTAGTCCTTTATACTCATGGTCTTGTTTCAGTGCAAATGTGTCTCTTGGTTAGAATCAGAAGCTGAGAGTTCACGGTGCTGTCACTGCATAATTTGAGTAAGCTTCTTCCTTGTTCCACAGCCACCAAGGTGACCAGACATTCCAGACTAATCTAGATACTGTCCGTTCTTTGCTGAAAGCTGTTAATGCAGATTTCATTTTCTAACCACACATATTTTTTCTCCTTTACCTGCCTAGGTCTTTCTCAGGCAATAGTGTCCTTCCTCAGGCAAAGTGATGCTTGTTGGATCAGATAGCAATTTTTTTTAGGATGACTATCACTCATTAGATCAGAAATCCGACATATCCAGGTAGAGAGAATTCCTAGCTGTGTAATAAATGGACCTCATTTAAGACAAGACTGCATGTATGAGTAAAGGCATCTGCAGAGCTGAGCGTTCAATGTTGTTTAGTTCATCAGGAATCACACATTCTCTGAATATCTTCTTCTGTGGCAGGTACACCTCTGCATAAATCCTAAAAGATTCTTAAGCAACTAAGTTGAAATTAAAAATCTAGTTGCTTAAGTATTTGTGATGAGGTAATATACTTTTATTGATGGCCAGGATGTATGTTTAGCATCTCTGAGGTTCAGACATGCTCAGGAGCTTCAGGTCAAAATCGATTACAAAATACAGGGAGTCATGAATAACACAACTGCTTTGAAGGTCTCTCAGTTAGAGGCCACTTGGAGTCTGATATGACCACATAGGAAAAACGAAAAGCAGAGCCATCCTTGCCAAGATTTGAGCTGCAACTCTAAGCATGCCCTATTTGAAGCTTTGAGTTATTTGATAACTGTTTAGATAGGTAAGCAGTAGAGTGCACTACATGCTAATGTTTTACAATAAGGGAATTCAGACCAACGTAACAGGAATAAGGTAGCAACTGGAAAGAAAAATTAGAAGACAATTGTGACAGGATAGCATCTCTCTCATATTTTATTCATTGCTAGAAAGCAGTTGTCCCAAATGGACAAATATGAATGTAGACATATGTCATTTCAGATCTGGAGAAATTTACGTTCAGTTCTATAATGTGAGTCAGTAATATGAAATGCTGATAATGTACAATGTGCGTATTAGGTATTTTTTTTATATATTGCCCTACTCCTGAAATATTTTTCTTCTTTTTTTAAAATTGGACCGTTGCAGGGAATTCATAGAGATACACTACAAATGCACAAATCAAAAAATGGGGTAATACAACCACGCATTTGGCCCTTCCTTTAAAACATACTACCTATTAAAGATAGAAACACAACCACCTCTTTTGTAAACTTATTTTAGCTGTAGGTCAGATGTGCTCAGATCATTCAGAGATTCAGAAACTAGCTCATCTACCAGACAAAAGAACAAAATGCTGTAGATAAGGAAAAAAAAAGGGGAGAGGGGAGGGGAACATTAGATATGAAACATTATATCCCTTAGGTGATTATATTAGCCAACTGTGTTTTCATTAACATTCAATATTTCTTTGTTTAACTTGCAACTTGTGTGCCCTGTATTTTAAGGCATCAAATTATACCGCCATATTGAGGATTATTTAAGCAATCCCAGTAAGTAGGTCAGCCAGTAATTTACTCTTGGTTTATTAGAGTGTGCTAAAAGAAAAGAGCAACACTGCTATTTGTTAAATGAGCAGCTGGACCCAAATTGTTGGGGGAAAAAAAGCCATTAGTTGAGAAAGTGTTTTGTTAAGATTTCTAGCATAAAGAAAAGTAAAGCAAAATCTGTTTGTCAGACAAATTTGTGTAGCAAGCAAACATGACTAAAGCAGCTTCTCTTCCATAGCAGGTTAGATTAAGCACGAGGGGGAACAATGCAGTGAAGAGCTCTGTATGACTCAGGGGACCAAGATGGAGGATGCATTTGGTCGTATGTAGCCTGACGAGACGAGCATTTTCCCCAACTGAAATTGCCTAGAAAGAATAGAAACCGCCATAGAAAGAATAAAATAGTACCAGCCAGATTTCTTTGAATCACTAGGAAGAGTGTTT
This sequence comes from Odontophorus gujanensis, assembly GCA_013399175.1. Taxonomy (NCBI): domain Eukaryota; kingdom Metazoa; phylum Chordata; class Aves; order Galliformes; family Odontophoridae; genus Odontophorus; species Odontophorus gujanensis. The sequence goes on from VXAB01011531.1 coordinate 102,323, forward strand.
TCATTCAGTTATCACATATAAAAGCAAAAGAAATTAAGTTGTTATTTTTAAACTAGAGTATCCTTCCGAGGCTGGACCTCAGATACTTAGTTATGAACTAATCTCTAATTTCCCAGTGTTCCCTTTGGAAATTCTCTACAGCACAGTAATGCATCACACACATTTTAAAGAGAAGGTACTGACTTTGAATTGTAAGTTCAGGTATATATGTAAGGCTAGGATAAAGCTTTCAAAATACTCTAACTGAATGGCATTTATGGGGAGAAAAGGACAAAGGTCTGGTCTCAAAGTTCTGAGATTAAAGTGCTAACACATATCCTTCTATCTGACAGCAGCATCAGCAGCTCCTCCGTGTGAATACTCCGTAGTAAGGGACTTCCATGGGTTTAAATAAAAGCAAAGGCAATGTCCTGTCTGTGCAACATCATCTCCCCCCAAAAAACTGTCACAGTGGCTCAGAACTGACTATTGTTTATGTTCTTACCTAGCATTCATAAAGGAGGTAAACTGTACCCTTTTTCCGCTCCAGTTATTTTACAACAGTGCAGCTCTGCCTGGGCTGCAGTAGTGAACCAAAAGCTTTGCTGATGTTGGCCTCAAGAGCTTCCTTGAATGGTAGCTCTCAATTACAGTTTTCATTTTCTTTTACTTAGAAACTTTGTTTTTAACAAGTTTTATTCATGAGCTGGCCTTCCTCAATGCAGGAGATTGATTTGAAAAGTTCAAATTCCCTTCCCCTTCTCCCTCCCTTCCAAAGAAATTTTTCTTTCATAAGCTCTGCAGCAAAAACATCATTAAATTTTCTTTTAAATGACTGCTCGAGGGTTTTATGGAACCTTAACTTTCCAAAGGAGTCTACAAGAAATCAGGAAGAGCATTTAGTAACAGCTTATTAAAAATATCCTGATAAATGTTTGTATTTCTGAAAATTCAGAATGCAAGTGAGATGTCATGTTGCACTGCTAGAGAAAAAAGAAGAGAATTTAGGACAATGAGCTAGAAGAGCAGGGCATTCAGAAGGTAAAATATTTTGATAGTTCCTGATTTCTATTTATTTCTCAGTTTTCTAGATCCGTAGCTTGCGGTGGATTACAGAATGTTTCTATTAAACAGAAGTGAGTACTAAGCAGTTATAGAATATGTTTTTGATTGTATTAAAGGACCAGGTTTCCACAGAACTCAGCTTTTAACAAATCCCTGCTGTTCATCTGGGCAAATGCATGCACACAGGTATCATCACTTATAAGGGTTTGGGAAAACAAGTTTAGTATGAAGATATGAACTGAAAGTCACTAAATTTGGGTTGTGCCAACACAGTGGGGGACAAAAATTTCATCAGAAACTCCACTTCAAGAGAATTGCAACGTTCTTCTGTGGCATTCATCTTATGACTGAAGAGTCTATTAGCCCTGATATCTCGTCAGTTCCAGCAGCAATATCAATCTTTCCTCTTCAGGAATCAACCTGGTTTAGGACATCATGTAGCAGATTCCATATGGCAAGTGGAGATTGTACAGCACGAAACACTGTTTACACTATGCATTAAATAGGCAACCATATCGACTGTCCTTCATGGCTAGTCTTAAAGCATAACCTCATGAAGAATGCACAGCTGATGTGAGATCCTTTAGGCTAAGTACAGACTGCAGAAAGAATACATATATTCATCTCCCTCCACTGTTTTCTCCAGATTTCTAAAATAACTTCACTGTTGACAACCATGACCACTGCATCTGCATCTAAGCCTTGCCACCAGAGCGTCAGGGGGTGTTAGGTATTATGAGAAATGAATCACCCAACTTCACAGTTTTCTCCTAAAAGAGGAAGATTAGAAGTGGAATCATAAATAAGATTGTAAACAGCAAAAGAGCAAAGATCCCACAGTCCCATGTTTGGAAACAAGCTTGACACTGTGTTTCCCAAAAGAAAATAAAAGGGCACTGTCACTCTGTTGTGTGTAGCTACTGTCTCACCACAAGGCACTACTGAGACACATACAGTCCATTAATAGATCACTGGTCAAAATTCCCTCCACAAAATTCCACTTCAGAAAACCTTTTCCTTCTAAAGGGACTGAAGGCTCAGATAAAAATCAAATCATCTTACTCATGAAATAAGATGAAATTTTCACACTGAGAAATAGACAGGTGTACAATCAGCTACAGGCAGCAAGGATTTTGCAAAATGCCTGCTATTAATTACCTGATATTGTGAATCACCAAATTACTGGCTGAAGGCCTGTGGAGTTTCCATTCCCTGATGTAACAGAGTGGAATACAGGATAGAATGTGCTGTAACGGAACAACTCAACAGAACAACACTTGGACACTAACTACAAAATGCTGCTGAAAAATACACCATAAGCAGAGCCACCTCTGCTAGTCCTACTGATACCTCGTGCTTCAATTAATCCTATTTTTCTGCCTTCAGAAAACAAATGTGTAAGTAAAAAATGTGCAGCTAAAAGAGGTTAGTCCTTTTTTTTCCTGCTTTGGGATCAGTATATATAATAAACAGATTGCTTCTTGGACATTATCTCCCTGTCTGTAGGGGCTGTTTGGCTTTTAATAGCTTACAAGTACTGTGACCACACTGCTGCTGATTGCTTCTCAATTATGTTTCCGGTCTAAAGTTTTAAACCCAACACTAAGTAACTGGAAAAAGAATGAAAGCAAGAAGTATCTCAATTTATAAGAGAATACAGAAGGTACCACCTGAAATCCACACACAAAGCTTTGGTTCAGCCTTACTAGTAGCATCCAACCTGATAAGCATGAGATGCCCTGAATGGCTCTGGCAAGACAATGACAGGAAAGAGAGGGCACTGGCATGAAGTGAGTTCCTTGGGGTAAGGCTGTGCGTGACTGGCCAACCCTGTCCCTGCTCCTAGTGGATACTGGATGAAGAAAAGCACAGAGAACAGGCTAGCTGTTATTATGGGATGCAATAAGCTGAGAGACCAGGAACCATATATGAGAGGAGCTATTGCAGGAGACAATCTTGTGAAACAGAGTTTTGGCATTTAGAACTGAGCTGAGTTTGCAGCCCAGATATCTCTTTAGTTTTAACCAATTTTTAAAGCATCTACATTGCAACCAAAACCACTGATCTGTTAAGAGTATCTAGAGCACCTGGACAAAAAAGGAAGGCAGAAATCAAGAGTGTATACATGTCAGAAATGACGTGTTTCTATGAAAATATTAAAGCAAAGGATTGTTTATGATATTCCACCACAATAGAAAGAAAGCTTAGGCTTATCAGTCAGCTCTAATAAAGAACAAGTTCAGATTTCAGTCATGTAGTTCATTAAAGGAGTTGCTGTTAAATACCAGCTACTTCTGCTCTCCTGTGAAGAACACACTACCAGGAGTAAAGCAGGACAGGAAAAAAAAAACACTATTATTCTTCTGTGCTTCCCAATTTCAGCACAAAAGCTGTTTAAAAGTGAAGCAAAAACATGCTCAATTACTTCCAGAGGCAGCTGTAAATCAGAAGACCTTCACATATCACTGTCAAGGTACACTAATCCCTTTGCATTTAGCACAACACTGCAGATACAATAACATCTTTAGCAGCTGGGGCTTGCACACAGTTCCTTTTATGCACAGCACCACAGGGCCTGGAATTCTGTTGTGGATACACGAGATCTGATATAGTCTGTTAGCCTCAGCTTGTCTGACAGACATTTAACAAGGCATTGCTCTTACCCTCAGGGTCTTCAGTGAAATGAAGGCATTCCCACTGCCTTCAGCTTTCCCTAGTTATTCACAAACTGTGTATGTCCTACAACTACCTAGAAGGTAGTTCCCTTCCCTGCCAGCTCCCCTGCCATGTCACCTTTCCTTAGAAACTGAACCTGATAGCATTTTCTCAGGACTAAGTTTTTATTATCATAGCCAGCAGGTAGTTAATTTTTTCCAAGTTAATAAGGAAGCAAAGAAAGCCACATAGGTAAAACATAAGATAAAAGGTAAAATAGGCATGCTCCAACNGCTCAGTTTGTCATCGTAGGTGAGTGTTCCATCCCTTTATGACCTTCCTCATGAACGTGTCATGCTCCAACACGTTCACATCCCNAAAATAGGCTGTGACTCCCTGTGCAAGTGGCAAGTCAGGCTGTTATGACCTCTCGTGTTGGCAGACAGATGTTGGAGAAGCAGCTTTCTAACAGGACTGCAAAATGTGCTTCTGAAGGCAGAACTATAAAGTTCCTCTTCATGTGTTAAATCACAGACAAAAAAAAAAACAAACAAAGAACAACTAAAACTAAAAACAAAACAGAACACCAGAATCTCCTTAAAAGGAAGAGGCTCCTAATCAGTACTCAGATATTTCAAGGAAAGTTTCCCTTATTCATAGAATCATAGAATCTTTTGTGTTGGAAGAGATCTTTAAAGGCCATCTAGTCCAACTCCCCTGCAATGAACAGGGATATCTACACTAGATCAGGTGCTCAGAGCCCCATCCAGCCTGACCTTGAATGTCTCCAGGAATGGGGCATCCACCGCCTCTCTGGGCAACCAGTTACAGTGTCTCACTGTAAAAAAAAATTCCTTATATTCATACTCAATTATTTTTTTACTCTTTTACTCGTTTCCCCTTGTCCTATCACAACAAACCCTGCTAAAGAGCCTGTCCCTCTTCTTCTTACAGCCCCCCTTTAGATACTGGAAGGCTGTGATGAGGTATTCTCGGAGCCAACTCTTCTCCAGGCTGAATAGCCCCAGTTCGCTCAGTTTGTCATCGTAGGTGAGTGTTCCATCCCTTTATGACCTTCCTCATGAACGTGTCATGCTCCAACACGTTCACATCCCTCCTGTACTGAGGACTCTATAAGGACACAGTACTTCCTCCTGAGGAAGTTTCTCTGTTTCACTCCACCGCACCTCAGAGGCAACTTGGAGTTGTTCAAATCAATAGGTTTGGCATTTAAGTGGCAGGCCTTCATCTACAGACTCAGAGACCTGAATCAGGTGAGCCAGAATTGCACTCAGTTGCTGAGCATAGGTGATTTCTTTGTCAATGCTTTGTTAGAGCAGCACTTGTACGCTGGGGCAACTTTTATGCAATAAATGCCCTTAACTCATGGGTAGGTGTTAAAAAAAAAGAGAGAATGAAATAACAGTTCATTAACAGAATCAGCTATGCTCGCAGAGCTCAATTTGTAATCACTCCTCTTACATCTGCCACTTTGCAGTTTTCACAGAAAGGACAAAGTCATCAGGATGGAGCCCATAAAGGAGTGAAGAAAAGCCTTATTTCCAGTAAAACTACCGAAGAAGATTTGGGGTTGTATTGTATTACACCTGTGAAAAGCCCCTTAGAATACAAGCAAGAAGACAGAATACATTTCAATGTGTTTTACAGTTATAAGGAAGCAAGTCAATTATAACAATTCCTGAAATAGTAATAACTGAGGCAGATTTATTGCATTGCTCTTTGGAATCCAGTGAGACTTTCTATCATATTTAAGGACAGAACATTATCAGAGCTGTAATTCCATTCTATTGAGATAGTCTTTCTTATCGCGGGCACACGAAGTAATATGAAGTCTCAAAACTATACATTAACAAATGATCTGCTGGCAGATGTGGTGAACATCCTGCCCCTGGAGACACCCAAGATCTGACAGGATGGGTTAGATATAGTGTAGGTGTCCCTGATCACTGCAGGGGAGTTGGACCAGATGGCCTTGAAGGGTCCCTTCCAACCCAGATGATTCTAACAATCTATGATTCTGTGATCTACTTTTCTTTCAATTTGAAGTAAGCAAAGCCTGAGTTACTTATTTCACAGACTCTGCCAGACATTAGACAAATAAATGGCCAACTGGACATTAAGATCAAAAATTACTGCTCACTTTGTGGTAATTTATAATGATCTATATTTGCAGAAAGAATAGGCCAACAAACTGTCTCAATAAGACTAAGCTTGGCAACTGTGATCAGGAAAATAAATGGGAGAATTACAGAAAATTCCATCTCCACAGTGTGAGTTTGCCTTGGACCTTCCAGAACCATTCCTGAAGTTTAGAAAGTGCTCTAAAACAACGTTCCTTTTCCTGTAGAATAGTGTGACATTCTCATCTGCAGAACTGTAAGGCTGATACAGTAAAGAACCTGGAGAAGTGCCTCAGCAGAGAAGCACCATGATTGTTGTATATCTTACAGCTTTAGAGGGGAAAAAAACAAAGTGATTTTGACTACATAACTGGTAAGCTGGTACTGTATCCAAACACCAAACAAAACCTGCCTGGCTTTTAAAGGACATTTTGTCTGTCTTCCTTCCAATCTGCTCCCCAAGGTGCCTCTGAAAGGTACCAGCTTCCATCTTAACATAGATGCGTGGAAAAAAAGGGTTTCCTTAGCTGCATATATTAAATTCAAGCCATTTTCCTTTGTTGAAGTTGTTGATATATCTAGTTCAAACTTGCTTTAGCTCATACTTTTTATTCTTCCCAATAACAAATGACTGAAGCAGCCAAAGACAGAATTTGTTTAACTCCTCATCCTTCACCTGCCTTCAAATTAACCTCTTGCATGCTTCTGGAATGTGTAGTCCTGTACCTGGAATCAGCCTTCTTTCTTTCTCAGCAAGTCACGAATGCAAAACATTTTGCCTGATGGGAATGCTGCAGAGATGCACACGACTTATTTTCTGTCACTCACCAGAAATGTTCTATTCTTTCTATTTTTTAATCTTTTAACAGAAAGTGGAAAAATTCTTATGCTCATCCTGTGAGTGAAATTAAAATTACATACCCACAATTTTTTTCTTCTCACTGCACCATTCCTGGGTAAAGCAGCCTCTCTGGAAACAATAGCTCAAGCTTTAGGTATCCATGGGGAAAACAGAGTATCACGCTTGATTTAATACCCTTCTCATGGGATTCACTCCTGCTAAAGTGTCTGCGTGGTTTATGCCAGAAGGGATACACAATTCACATGTGGATCCAGTGCTCACTGGGAAGTATTTAGTACTGATAGAGCCTAACAGGAGTGAGCATCCCATGGACTGCAAAAGTGCACCTGACAACTACCTCCTCCATTAGGAGAAAATCAAAAGCTCACCTGACTAGTACAAGAATGAGAAGGCCGAATATCAGCAACTCTCTCCAATACAAGCAAAAGCTGCAACCAGGAAATAATTACTACTAGATTATACAGTCTGATAATGAACAGAACATTATCAGTGCCTCCAAATCCACAAACGAAAATGTGAAATTAGCAGTATAATCTTCAGATCATTTTAAAAATACTTTTCAGATGTGAGATAAATCATACAAGCAGTATACACAGACAGTGCCTCAATCAGCATGCTCTATTGCATTCTGAGCAGTATCCACCAGAAATTTTCCAGGATCCTTTACTTTATATATATATATATATATATAAGAAACAAACAAACAAATAACATCTTTAATAGTAACAAAGCCTGCAAGGGGAAAAAGTGTTTATACTCGTACCACGTGACACCAAGCTTCCCTTTGCTGTTCACACAGCTTGAGTCTGTTCAGTGACAGAACTGTAGATAGCATAATTTTTGGATTTAGAATTCTGTAATGCATACACAAAACTCTACCCCCTCTTACTACAAATGCAGTCTGGTTGATCCAAAGAGACTGCATAGCCAAACCTGGCCCACTGCTATTTACCACGGATCTATAAATAGTAAATAGCACATTGTTTCTCTTGGTAGCCATTCATGTGACGACTACCTTCATTTTGCCATTTATAGGAATTGAGGGACTGAGAACATACACTGCTTGCTGCTGTTTATGGAACAAACTCTCAGAACTTACAGAAATAAGACAGAGACAGGGAGAAATAATATACATCAATACCTGGGACTCCACACTCTTGAAGTGATTTGGCATTCTGCACAAAGAAGAAAAGCCTGATTGTAAAAGGGAGACTAGAGAAAGGTGCTGAGTACTGCAACAGTACTGAACTAGTAGCTTTTTTTGTCCATATGACGAAAGAAAATGAAAAATTCCTGACAATACAATGAATCTCTGAATGACAGTGCAGCTACATGGAGACAATAAAACTCATCACCCTAAAAGCATGAAAATGACACAGCAGTGCAACAGTTCAAGTTTGTTATTTTGACAAGTTCTTGGATTTCTGCATCACACCCTTCATATAAACTGAGTCCAAAGTTAACAAGCAGACATGTAGAAACAAGTAAAACAAAGCAAACAAACAAACAACTCAACAATCAACCTAACCTCAATTTGAAGAGGAAAAGGAAATAAATTGTTTCAGGTTCAATTTGAGAGGAAGTGGAAGAGCTTGTTTCAGAAATGACTTTCAAGTTGCAAATCATGGACAGACTGGTCATCTGCCCTATGTGTAGTTCCTAAACATTTAAAAAGTAAGAAAGAAGAGTCAAGCTTTTGGATATATGCTACTAAAAATCCATAGGCAATTTTAAAAGGATCAGTAGGATGGCATTTCATTCCAGAAAGCAGAAAAAAGACATTTTTCCTGTTTCTTGATACCATTCTGTACATTCATACAGTATCTAACATAGTGGGATCCTGATGTGGCTGGGCTTTGTCCATGACGCTGTAATAGCAATAATAGGTTTGCTGAAATTTGTAAACTCATAATGACTTCAAAGGAGTTTGCCTCAAGGCAGTGAACAGTTTCTAGAGCCTGTTTTCATTCAAATTGTTTTCTGAAAAAAAAGAAAAAAACAAAAATCATCATTTGTATGTCTTAAAGACAGGTCACTCATATAGACAGAGACTGGTGAAGGAAAGCAGAAGTAAAGCAGCAGTCGTTTGGTAGGAAAGCAATATTTCTTGCTGACAACAACAAATGCAGCCTTCTCCTAATGACCAGCAAGGTCTAACCATAGCCAAGCAAAACTAATCTCAGAGAAGAGAGAAAGGTTGGAAGCATCCAAACACTCACTGTTAAATTCTGCTGAGAAATTTTACATCTTCAGCAAAAATAATAGAGTCATTTGCAAAAGAATTCTGACTGTTCCTTCCTGCCATGAAACTCTTCATTATTTACTCTCATTTCTTCTTTACTCTTCCTCCAGAAATTAACATTACTTGTTGGAAATACACCCCTTGTTTGAGAAACAGGATTTTCTAACACCTACTCCCACTTTTTGGGAGGATGGGAAGGGTATGGAAATGAATATTATTTACTTTCATATGTTCACAATTTAGAAGGATAAGTCTAACTAGGAAGTATGGATCACTGCAGAGAGAATTTGAGTCTTAGAAGAATGAGTCTGAGATGTTAAGGTGGGCTGGTACGTAAGATAAACATCATCTGAGGCCTGCCAATGAGAAAATATTCTCTTCTACTGAACAGGAATTTTATGGAAGAAAGGTTTTCACCCTACACACAGATAGCATTAGGAGATGGGACAACCTCTTCTTTGTATATGAGGGATTTTGGTTTCCAGGCACCTCTTCTAGCCTTCTGGATCCGTTGCCTTCTTCCTACACATCCAGATATTAATAGAGATTGCACTTACTCCTCTCTAGCATCAACCTCTTAACTATCTTTTTGTTTTGGGCATAACTCAATGTGAAAAGGGGCAGTGACTACAAACACTGAGTGAACATGGGGGTTCCTGGAAAAGAGGATACTAACATTATTTGTTATTTGACATTAGGGGAAAGGAACACAAAGCAGGATTTACATCAACATCTGCAAATGTTGATTAGCTTCTTTTAAAAATAAAGGGTTGGTGATGATAAGCGTTAGGAGAGAAAATCTGACTGCCTTTAATACAGACGGGGAGCTGAGCTTTCACACAAGTCAGTCCTGCACCATGCTCATATATTACAATCATGTAAAAGATTCCTGTAATATGGAAGAAACACAAACCTCTATATATTAAAAATAACAATCTGCAGGGCCTGAGTGAATACCAGGATGTAATTCACTCTAGGATTTCTGCAGCTGTTAATAAATCACTCAAGCTGCACTCTGGTAGCTTATGACATCAGCAGAAGCCCTCAAGTGAATTACAGCCATTAATTTACACAGAGGCCATCTATCATCTATTATTGACCATCTGTTACTGAGAAAATGTACATTTTTTAATAAATTATTAAGATTCTGATAGCAAATGGTCTTTAATTTAATTCATTTTCCTATGCATTTGTGATGTTTAACTTCAAGTTTGTAACTATCAGTGCAAACTTATCTGTGACACCAGTCAGAAGCAATCGCACATCGATGGCAGGGGCACACCTCATGGCTCATTTGGGAGGCACAGCTTCTGGTGCTTAAGACAACTGCACGGACCTGATTGGAAGGGACTGATCCTCTCAAAGACATCGTGGGGAAGACATGTACTTACTCACCAGACAAATGAAACAAATTCCTAGTGTGTCCAATGCAATATAAAGTGCTTATCCACTGCTTGTCCTTTGCAATTTGAAACCTGTTTCACTTTGTACAACATCATTTCTTCTAAATGGTAAAAATAACAGCTATCGAACATCTGCTTAGTGTCAACAGAAGATAAAACATTATCTCAAAGGAAAAATCAAGCTCATTACACCTGCTGATTTACTACAGCCTCTTCCTTGTACTTTTATTTCCTCCTGCTTCTACTTCATGTGGTGGTATTGCTGCACTCTTACCATCAGCAGGATTGATTGTACAGATTTGGGTACAGTATATGCAGCTTAAAATTGCAGCAGAAGTTGTAGCAGCTACAAGACGTAGTGTTATTTTTAAAAGAGGCTATTGTTAATGCTTTCATAAACCTGGAGATTTTAACATGGGGCTTGTACAGTATATAGGAGTGCTTTGGGGCAGTGAAACTGGGTAGTGCCTCTGAGCAATGGAGTATGGGGGGGGGAGCGGTGTCAAACTATGCATGGGAATCAGCTTGGAGCATGTCTTAAAAACAGTTACTGGTCAGAGCAAGTACCACCCTGAGTTATTCAGTATTCAGTGTGCTCTGTTCCCAGACACTTCTCTCAGTGCTGTAAAACCTTCCCTGCATGAGGTGCCCTAGCCTGGCAGGCCTGTGGGAGAGCCGGAACACGTATGACAACTCAGCTTTGTTACTTGGCACATAAAACACTCCCAGATGCCTGTTTCAAAAAATGCTTATACTGGGGCTATGCAGAAGTCCTGCATAACAAAAGTAGGCAAAAAGTCCCAGATGCCTACGTGGCTGAGTTAAACTGTCAAGTTGGCAATGGACTTTTCAGTTTTGTGTTTGTATGCCTCAAAATCTCTCATAACTACAGTTTTCAAGTAAGATCTGCAAATAAAAGAAGAATAAACAATATAATAATAAACAGCATTCCTGTCACATGGGGACAAGATATTGTTTGCTCAGCAAAAGCTACATCTTTTCCACTGGAAGCTGAATTTGGCTTTGTACCACTGGACAGGGTTTGTTTGCAGTCGTTCTTCATGGAGAGGAAAGTACTGAAGGTCTGGCTCTGAATCTGTAGAAGCTTGGACCTATCTGATGCCCTAGGTGAGAGCAATGCAGCAGTCTCTACACCTAACTCAAATCCAAAGTTCAAGTTTCACGGCTTAGAAGATGTGGTTTTACGAAACCACTCATCACAAAAAGATTTTAAGAACTACAGTTTCAGTGAAACCTATGCTTTCAAAAAGTTTGCAATATTACGACTACAGGGTCACAGCCCATGTGAGACACTGAAAATGCAAATCACCTCTTCTCAACATGGGAAAAGCTACAAACTCAGCAAAGAGGAAATGTAGCTATTTATAAATTGTATTACTGTCTACAATTTAGGAACACTACTTTGAGAATTAAAAACTTTTGATTCCTGCCAGTGCATGCTGAAATAAACTCATCTGGCATGTCTAAAATCTTTCAGCCCTGTATTATCATAAAAAAAATATCAAGCAGAAGTCACATGATTGTAAGGTGAGTTAAATACCAGGTAACATGACTGAAAGAAGCTTCTACACCTGTAAGAAATGATTCCATCATTGCTGCTCTTTGATAATTAACTAGGAAACAATAAAAGTTTCAGATTTGAGACCATTTGCATTCCGATGAAGACTAAGCCTAAGTGGCAGCATGAATTTTGGAAGGGAAAGTTTTGTTGAAATTCTCTACGGGGGTTTTCACAGCATAAATACAACAAATACAACAAATCTCTGATAACATCTAGTTGGAGCCAGTTATCACATGTCTGCTGGTCTTCAGAACACAATATGGGCAGGCAAAGTAATTTAACATAGTAGACTTATTTTTGAAGCATGCTGTCACGGTTTGACCACCTGACTTCTGATTTTCAAAGACAGCATTTTGTGTTACTGAGTGAAAGAGCTACAGTGGGAAGATACTAGAAGGTAGGAAAAATAACAAAACCAATTGCAGTCAAACCAAAAATAGCATCTTCTTTTTTTTTTTTAACTTTTATAACCACTACCAGAATAGCAGCAGAAATAAGTGTTATAAGATAAATGTATTCTGAAAGAGAGTCTTTTCGGTCTGCTTTGCTTTCAGATCACAAATTGGAGCCTCCAGGAGGGTGTAAATAAAGTTTGCTGCCCTTCCTTCAGCTCCACTCAGAACTCACCAAACTGCAGCGATCCCTTCATGCTTCTGGGACCAGAGATGGCATCTCCTGGTCCCACACTACGCAGTGCCTGAAGTCACTCCACGCAAGCACTGAACAGGCTGAGGCACCTATAAAACAATATGCAAGGGCTGATACTAATATTATCACAGTGCCACTACCTGTTGTCCTCTTAATCAATTCTGGTCTAAGTCAAGCTTTCTGGGGTTTGTAATTTAAATATGAAACCTCTGCTAATCTGGTTTAACAATGTGGCATGGCAAGGCTCAGCTTCAAGTGCAACTCCTTGTTGTTACAGTAAAATTCATTTGCTCCGAGTCTGGACTGCTGGAATCCATGCCATTCCCAGGAACTACAGCACTTCAGTGGTTAAAGTAGAATTCAGTTCCACATGAAAAGTTTGTCTGTTTGTTTATTAATTGATTGTTAGTTTTATTTTATTATCAACCTTAAACTTAAGTTTCCTATTATGTACCACCAGATGACTTTCAGGACACGAAGGGAGCTGATAAACAGCAGGAGGCTGCTGGCACCTTTTCCCACAGTGCAGTGGTGATACGACAAGGGGGAATGGCTTTAAGCTAAAAGAAGAGATCCAGGTAAGACGTTTGGAGGAAATCCTTTACTCAGAGGGCAGCGAGGCACAGGCACAGGCTGCCCAGAGAGCCCCATCCCTTCAGGGTCTCAAGTCTGAGCTGGATGGGACCCTGGGCCGCCTGAGCTGGAGGGGGGCAGCCATGCCCATGGCATGGAGCGGGAACTGGGTGAGCTGTAAGGTCCCTTCTAACCAAACCAAACTGCGGTTCTCTGAAGACCCTGGCAAATGGCTCTTGGAATTTTCTCTGCGGCAGATCGCTCCCACAAATGTTTCTGGTGGCTTACAGAGAATTCAAATACCCTGTAAGTTCCCGGTAAACATAGAAAAATGAAATTTACGTCTGGGAACAAACCGTACCGTGATCACCGTGCGGCGGTGCGTCAAGAAACACAAAGGGGCAACTTAAAACATCGCGCGCGCGGTAAAACTTGGGAACTTCTGAGCAGAACGCGGCGGCAGCGCAGACCACCCAACTCCTGCACCGAGGGTCTGCCTCACGAGCACGCCCCGATCGCAACACTGCCCGACGGGCACAGCAGCCCCTGCCACCCCGCGGCGCTCTCGCCACCTCCCCCTGAGCGGAGCGGCTGGGCGCCATTTTTAAAGAGCCCCGTCAGGGCGGAAGGGGAAGCAGGTGCCCGCTGCTCGCCGAGGCGGCAGCCTCACCGGGCGAGCCGCGGCCACACACGCAGTTTAGAGCTGTGTACCGTAACAGGGTGGCCGAGACACTGCTTGCCCTTAGAGCTCAGAGACAAGCGGCGCCCGCGCTGGGACTCCCCACATTTAAAGGGCAGCCCCAGGCGGAGGGATCCCAGCAGCACGCAGCCGGCCGGCACTTCTTACTCCCCGTGCGCCGCCGAGCGGCGGGGCGGCCCGGACCTCGTTTTCTCCACGGGAATCCCTACGCCGCGCCGAGCTGTCATGGGCGCTGCGGTCCCCGCCGTCCGTCCGCCGCGGGCGAGGCGCGGAAGCTCGCTGAGTCGCGGCCTGCCCCTGCGCCGGCCCGCGTGAGGGGGAGGCGGGGAGCGGCGCGGCTCGACGGAGGAGGCGGAGGGCGACTCGGTTTTTCTTTCGAGCGGTGTATCCTTCCGCGCGGCGGGCACAAGAGGCTGGGGCCGCGGTGTCCCTCCGCCGCCGGCAGCGCAGGGGCAGGCGGCGCCTCTCCGGAGGGGGCGAGGAGGTCGCGGCTTCGCGGGAGAGAGGAAGAAACTTAGAAGCGCGGTGGCTGGAGCGGCGGATCGTCCGGCTCGGCAGCCCGGCGGAAAGAGGCCTTCAACGCAGAAAGAGAAACGCGAGGAGCAGGAGGAAGCGGCGGCGGCCACCGCCGGCCCTCTCCGCCGCCCCGCGGGGTCCCTGCGAGGGAGCCCGGGGGACTCTTTTTCGCGGGGTCCGGCGGAGGGATCCGTCGGCGGCTGGATCCATCGCCTCCCCCCTGCGCCGCTCGCCCCTCGG
>VXAB01011535.1:0-65761 GCA_013399175.1 Odontophorus gujanensis
CTTCCTTACGAATTCCTTCCTTCTTCCATATATACGCATGTTTATATGTAGGTTGCTCTGAAAGTAATGCCTCCCTTTTATTTCCATTGAAATGACAACAGATAAAAAGAAACACAACAGCACTGGTTGATAGAGAAAATTCTCAGCCACAAAACACTATTTTTCAGCATAGGTACCACTATTACCTATGCATTTTCACCAGCAGTGAACAAAAGCCCGCGTACTGTGCCTGTATAAATCTGCACCCATGGAGGTGACACATTGTTGCTGCTGTAGTAGTGCAACATCCGCCTCCTTGCTGTGTTCACTAATGTCAATGAGTGTCATTTTTTCTGAATGGAGGAGTTCAATAACATACCTTTGCTTCATGTGCACTTCCATGTCAGATGACATTTTTTCAGACTGCCCATCTGCTGCCATCTGTCGCACGGCAACAAAATATAATGGAATACTGGTGGGAAGACTCAACCTCTATTGCCATGTCACCAACATCCACTTTTGACATTGTGGACCAACTTAGAAAACATTACTTTCGGAAAAAACCCTTCTATATTAAAATAAATACATAAAGTAGTTAAGAAAGAAAAAGTCAAATATTGTTTAAGGTCCCTCTCTTAAAAAGTGTTGATCTAAAAGTTTTGGAATATAACTGATTCAGAAATGGTCTAAATCAAAATCAAAACATTTTAATCTTTACTTGAAAAAATAGTCTGCTCAAGACTGGGAAAACAAAACAAAAGAAAACAAAGCAAAATGAAGCAAAACAAAGCAAAACAGAACAACTAAGTCTGATCTTCACTTATCAAACATGATGTTGTTCTGCTGAAAATGCTTCAGATCTTAGAAATACCTGGTAACTATCCAGAAGAAAAAAAATAAAATCAAAGCTTCTTTTAATCCTTTATGTGTCTAGTGAATGGTACAACTACTGGTACTAGTTCTGGTAACTACTGGTACTGGTAGCTAGTAGCTACCGGGAGTAAAGGAGATTAGACTTAACAAGAAGACCAAGAAGTAGAAGTTGGATTCTTGAATCTTTTAACACTTAAATCCTGTAAATCTTTGTTGTTTATCTGAATCCAATACTTTAGAGATAATGGGGAACTCCTAGAAGGGATGTTTTGTAAATCTGTTGAATACTTACTGCATTACTACAATTTTGTTTGCTTTTATAAGCACAGCAGCGTGGCACATAATGATACCACCCTAACAAAGAGACCAGGTAATAGATATTTATGACTTCTTTCACTTCCAATAGTGTCGTTCAACCAAGGATTTATATAAAGAGGGTGGAAAGCGGCTAAGCTTCAGAAGATGGTACAAACATTGATATGAGTCATTTGATTATGTAGTCTATGACTGTTAGACCTTATTTTCTCTGAAAACATTAATACTATTCTCCAAATCCTAGTTTCAGTGGATTCAGAAATCCTGATTTCTGGGGCTATCTGTCAGCATTAGGTTGGATTCAAAGCACACCATTCTCCTTCTCAGTGATCGACTCTTCCTTTAAGGAGCTAAGTGAAAAGTTAGGAAAAATTTATATAGAAATTGTCCTTGATACGCTTTCCCAAGGAAGAGTTCCAGAATACTTTTGAGGAATTTCTTTTCTCTCCCAAGGACAATTTCTCTGAACTGAAACCCTTTAAGAACTGGTTGCTCTAAGCATACACATTTTATTTGAAAATTTATACTCAAGAAAATACTCAAATAGTAAAGATAATTCATTTTCTAATTACATAATGGAGATAGTGGCTTTAGATATGCCTGCCTTGCTCCTTACAGCTTAATGTGAAGAAGTATTTTTATTTGTTTTAATACTATGGTGTAGGAGAAAGTTTCATCTTTTTAATCTGAGATAAAAAAGTAAGAGAAATTTGCAAAAATGAAGCATCTTGTTAATCATCTTTCTGATGTAATTACCTGTTGTTTCCTACCCTACCTCCTTGTCTGCCTCCTTTTGAGTTTGAACATTCTTGTCCAAAGAAGGTTATTGTAGACTTGTTCTGCATAGGCCTGTGTACCTGAAAGTCATTTGTACTCCCTGTCTCCAGACCATGGCAGTTATTTAGCTGATGTTAGGAGTAAGCAGTCGTTTTACAGGTGGACTTCAGCAAGGAGGAGGAGGAGATTATGACAGACTGAATTAGCAGTAAATAATTCTTTCCATAGAAAGGAACTTACAGTCATCTCAGTGAGTTACTAATTTGTTTACCTTCAGGTAAAATCATATCTCTACAGCCAGCCAATTTTTATACTGAAGTGTAAAAGAACTGTCTCATGTGGCAATGTGATGGATAACTTCATTACACAACTTAAGAAGCACTTCTTCCCTTTCTTGTACCTTTTCACACTCTAGTTAATCACCTCACCCTTGTTAAGCCAACCGACTACTTCAGCATTAAAAGTATGCAAAATTAACATTTTGCTGCACCAGTGCCAGATAAAGGGATCTTTTCCATCTGGAGAACAGACAGTCTTGTCTAAATGATTCTGACTGTTCCCTCAGATACGTGGTCCTGTTGATTCCATTCTGAATGAAAGGACTTATGCTCTCAACTTCTGTCCCATCTCCAACTTTTTAATCATAAGGATACAGTGCAAAGATGGCTGTCCTGGGATGTCCTTGCCTATGGCAGTGACAAATATTGGCTGCTGAGAGTATATGAACCAGATGAGGATGCAGAGAATTTTTTCCAGAATAATCTTTCAGCCTTCAGCAATGTGTGGTTCAAGGACTTTTTAAGTTGACAGACTCCTGGTTATTGTTAATGGAACTGATCCTCAGCTTCACCAGCAAGCTGATGTCCTGCCTAGCCTTGGCCTGACTTATGGAGATGATGGATGTTGGCAGTTGTGGCTCACCCCTGCTGCTCTGCTGTTGGACAGGGGTCATGGGACAGGTTTCTAAGCCCTCCCTGCTCCTAACATCTAATGTTGATTGGGATGAATGGAGAAGGTAGAGGTACTTAATGAGTTATTTGCCTCGGACTTCATGGCCAGTCCTGTTTCCCATGCCTCTCGTGTCTTTGAACTTCTAAGTGGGGAGTGGAGGAGCTAAATCCCTTCCAGTGTAAGAGCAGACCAAGTCTGAGACCACATAACGAGACTGAATGTGTACACATCTATGGGGCCACATGACATGCATCCCAGGGTCCTGAAGGAACTAGTTGATATGGTTGCCAAGATGCTCTTCATCATATTTGAAAAATGGTGACTGTCAGACTAACAGATCTCCCTGTAAGAAATGTGAAGGCACATGTGAGATATCATGTGCGAGCATGACTTCACCAAGTGCACATCATTTCCGAAAAAACTGGTGGTCTTCCATGATGGAATGATGGCATCAGTGGACAAAGGAAGGGTAACTGCTGCCGTTTACCTGGACTTGTGCAAGGCCCTTGACTTGGTCCTGCACTGCATCCTTGTCTCTAAGTTGAAGAGAGATGGATTTGAATTCTGGACTATTAGGTGAATAAATAATTGGTTAACTGATCATAATCAGAGGATTGTTGTCAATGGTTCTATGTTTAAATGGAAGCTGATTACAAGTGGTGCCCCCAGGGATCCATCTTGAGATTGATACTCTTCAACATCTTTATCAATAACATAGTTAGTGGGATTGAGATCACTTTCAGCAAATTTGATGATGACACGAAGCTGAATGGTGCAGTTGACAAAATAGAAAGGAGGGATGCCATCAAGGGGTCTGGACATGCTTGAAAAATGGGCACATGGGAATCTAATGAGGTCTAACAAGGCCAAGAACAAGGTATTGCACTTGGGTTGAAGCAATCTCAGATACAAGTACAGTCTGGGAGAAGAACTCACTGAGAACAGCCCTGCGGAGAAGTACTTGGGTGTCTTGATGAACAAAAAGCTGGACATGAATAAGCAGTGTGCTCTTGCAGCTGAGAAAGGCAACTATATCCTGGGCTACATCAAAAAAGGAGTGCCCAGCAGGGGAAGGAGGTGATCATCTCCTTCTTCTCTGTCCTTGTGAGGCTCCATCTGGAGTAATGTGTTCTAGCCTGGTGGATGGCAACTCTGCCTATGGCAGGGGCTGGAACTGGATGGGCTTTAAGGACCCCTCCAACCTAAGCCATTCTATGATTCTATAATCATCTTCAGGTCTTCGAAAGAAACTGCTGCAATATTTAATGAAAATTTGACAGGTTGTTCCCAACCACTGAGAATATCAGGCTTTCCAGTTTTTGAGGTTTTCACAGGGTAAGTATTGGTGATGTAAGATACGGATGTAAGAACCTAACTACCCTTCCTATAAATATACCAAGATGAATACTCCTGTCACAAGAGCTTATGAGGTAAAATTCACTGTACTTTCTTCTTGTAAGCAGAGCTTATAACTTCTCCCTAAATTCCAGGATTCTGTTACCAAACAGCAAAAGCAGAGTTG
Source organism: Odontophorus gujanensis (assembly GCA_013399175.1). Taxonomy (NCBI): domain Eukaryota; kingdom Metazoa; phylum Chordata; class Aves; order Galliformes; family Odontophoridae; genus Odontophorus; species Odontophorus gujanensis. Next base: position 4,418 of record VXAB01011535.1, read on the forward strand.
AAGCTGAAGCAGTTTTTTTTTATCTTTTTGAGATAGTTATTAAAAGACTATTTTTCTTCTTTCTTTTCAACTGAAACATTTTCCCCCAAAGCTCTTGCATGAACACTTCACAGCTTGAAAAAGAAAAACAATATGATATCACACTTTGTCATCATCAATCATTTTCTACGCAGATTGAAATAACTACAGGACTTCGGAGGGCTCAAGGTCTGCTACCACACATGCCTTGTACAAACAAAGGTTTACAATGTGAGTAGTAAATGCTTGCAGAAAAAAAAAAGAGCAAGTGTTGATCACAAAAGGGAAACAAAGAGTGTAGAAAATACATCTGGTAAAATGGCTTTAAGAAACACTTCGATTTGAAACAATATGAATTGCAGTTTTTTAGTCTGAAACTTGTGTTTATTTTCTAAATTCTAAACCACTTTGAAAATTATGATTTTTTAAAATAAATATAAAATTTTTAACAGGTACTCAAAGGACCATCCACAGCTTGTTTCTGAGAGGCTCATGGAGGATTGGAGTACATCCAGAGGAGGACCACAAAAATGATCCACAGAATGTAGCAGCTCTCCTATGAGGTCAGACTGAGAGAGCTGGGGCTGTTCAGCCTGAAGAAAAGGTGACCTCAGAGCAGCCTTTCAGTATCTAAAGTGGCTACAGACACTTTAGCAGGATCTGTAGTGATAGAGGAAATGGTTTCAAGCTCAAAGAGGGTAGGTTTAGTTTAGATATAAGGAAAAAATCTTTTACAGTGAGGATGATGAGGCACTAGAATAGGTTGCTTAGTGATGTAGTTGATGCCCTCTCCCTGGAGACTTTCAAGGTGAGGCTAGATAAGTCCCCAGACAACCTGATCTAGCTGTGGTGTCCCTGTTCATTGAGGGGAGTTGGAGTAGATGGCCTTCAGGAGTCTCTTCCAACACTATAACTCCATACTTACATACTTACGCTAACATATTTTGCCCAGGAAGGAATACAGTGATGTTCTTCCTGACTCCAGCCAATCTCAGAATAGGGCTTGTGATGAAAGCAATATCTTTGAGTTTAGTGACTGCTGATTTTTTCTTTCCTGCATAAATTTTTCTGATTCCTTTCTAAATTACTTTGCATTTTAGTATTTGCAGCATCTTGTGGCAAGGAGTTCCAACTCTTGAGCATGCACTGCATGAAGTATTATCTTTTGTTTGTTCTGAGCTTGCCACATGCTATTTTCATGCTATGATTCTTGCCTGCTGGCATTCATCAGAAAAGTACACTCAGTGTCTAATAACATAAGAATTGAGGCTACTGTAACAGGACAAATCAGGATGGTAATATATTTTCCATCAATATAAGATAGGCCAGATTGAGGTCATGTTAAAAGAAAGGCCCGAAGCTGCCACACTACCCAAAAGACAGAAAATGTAATTCCTCTTTCTGTCAGAGTACTCCCCAGTGACCTCCCCTAGATCTGTTTCTGAAAGGATTTTCCAGCTTCTTTGAAGCCAGTGTCAAATTTGGGTTAAAGATAGATCTTGGGTATAAAAGGAAAAGAGGCTTTAAGTTCACAGACATAGGTTGGTTGAAAATAAAATTTCCCACTATCTTCTCACCACTTGTAATAGATAGTTAACGGGAAGAATCCTCAGGGATAAAACTGCCTCCTATTTTTCTGGTTGGTAAAACAACCACAGATGAAGCTGTATTTACAGTCATCTTCTCGTTATTATGGGTACACTGATAAGTATGACAAAATCTGACCAGGCTTCTGACTGTGCAAAGTCTACAGGGAAAGATAAGTACTTCTGATGTTCAGCCTACCAGAGGGCTGTGGACTAAGGATTGGAGATACCATTCTCCAAGAAACAGAAATCTAAGCATACTATCTATGCCATCAAACATATTCATAATTTTATATCAACAACAACAACAAAAACCATGAGAGCTATTTCTCTGCCTGATGCAGCCTGAATTTATAGCTATTTTCCTGGTAGTATTGTTGAATAATCAGTTTCACTCTACTCTTTTCACTGAAAAGAACTCAAATCCCTGATGTCAACATTAAGTTAACTTTCCTTTTATAATAACTGAAAAATAATTGTCAAATATTCAGACAAAAAATAAAGCACAGTCAAATGGTGCAGAAATGATAAAAGATAGTCAGTTTAGTTTAGAGCAACCCATGTAGGATTCTAGGGAAATACTCAAGAAATTATATACAAGATTACTGTGCTATTACGAGAGCAACATATTTATGGCACTCACAATTTTCTATTAATCACTTGCATATTTCAAAAAATATTACTTGAAGGTAATTTTCTATCTTAATTTTATCAGTCACTTCTTGATTTGTATGCTAAGGATTTTTAGTCAATGGAGATGTCCTGAGCATCCAAACTGGTCTCCACCTGCTTTCAGAATAGAGCAAGTCTTCTGTAGGTTTTGCATCATATATGCCACACAGATCTCTTAGGATACTTTAGATCATGTTAAATGTCTCCATGTGCCATGTCCAGGCAATGGAACACCACCCTTCCATCTTGTTCATTTTTAAGCTGTTGAGCTCAATTGCATGCAATCACAGTGAGTTCTTCTGCTTCCCTTCACACAAGGAAAGGATGAAATTCCTTTTCTAGGTCATAAATTTTCTTTTAATTCTGTTGTTTATTTCAGTTTTTTTTTTCTTTTTTTCTTTTTTCTTTTTTCTTTTTCCTTCAATTAGGAGATGAATTGGAGTTCTCTATTTGTTCTCATTTAGCATGCATTGTTTTATTTATTGCTTATATATTTCCTTTTCAGAGGAAATAATCTTGAACTTAAGGGCTTGCCAGAGAAGAAAGTTGTTACTATATTTGCATTTATGCTCTGTGAACACCTTCTGTTTACACTCTATTATGTATTTTAAATGAAGTGACTAGAATTAAGCACAACTTTCAAAATGAAAGCATACAACTTGTCTGTAGTAGCATGTGTTAATTTATAGTGTTTTGGTGTCCACAAGCCTCCAGGCTTCATAAGGTTTCTTCAGGCTCATGCTACATAAACACAGAGCTCTTGCATGGAAAATTTTTCTATCAGATTTGAAAACAGACATTAAAAAGGTGTATAAGTTATATAAATGAAAGAGGAAAAGTGCACCAGGAAATAAGAAGGTTTATGAGAAGTTAGCAAAAACCCAGCTAATCTGATTGATTATCTCACCATATCATTTTTAAGATATTGTTTTAGTCCATTTTAAAAATATATTTAAAAATCCAGTTTCCCAGTTCAGCTAATAGTTAATAAATATGTTAATGGAGCTGCTGACAAAAACTCACTGTCTCCTCTGCCCAACTCTCAGATGATTACAATTCACTTAGAGCTTGTGAAGGTCTGCCAGTAGCTCAGATCATGCTGAATGTTTTACCTTCTGCTGTACATAAGCATGCCTTTGTTAACACAGAGTTCTAATCACAGCCAGGCTGCACAGTTTTCCATTTTTTCAAGTGCCCCTGGAATTCCATGCAATTCTGCCTGGTTTTCAGTAACCTAAATTAATTTGACAACTGTGAATATGCCATCGTGGTCTTCGTCTCTTTTTTCCAAATAATTAATAGACACATTAATTCATCTTTATCTTGCATTTTTAAAAAGAGTTCCAGTATTAGCTCTGTTGTTTACTCGAGGAACATAGTGCAGAAATAGTAACAGAGCCAAGGTAGTAAACTGTTTCTAATGTCATTGCCTATAAACATGGCTATCATTTGGTATTTTTGAAATCAGAATATATTGCTAAGCAGACACAGAGGTAATTCCTCACCTTAGGCCCACCTTAAAGAGAAGGAAGTCACAGCCTCTGGTTATTCTGGGCTAATGATATTAAGTACAAAGGAAATTTGTCTTTGATTAAAAACTGCTGATTGTAGCTCTTCTGCTTGAAGACAAGTATGTACACACGTTCCAAATGTTGGCACATATGCCTCATGTATCTGCGTGTCTCAGTTAGGAAAGACAAATTAGGGCTGTGCAGATGAAATGCAGTGTTTTAAAATACACCTAGGAATAGATCCTACAGCACACTGACCGGACCAGGGAGGGCATTCAAAATAAATAAACTCATAAAACTTAAAACAAATCTAATCTGTGTATTAGTTTTCAAAGTGAGAATGAATTTTAAGATGTAACTTTGAGCTGCATATATATATAGCACTGCAATACTCTGATCCAGAAGTACCAAAAAAGCACTGTGGTCTTCACATCAAATATACGATTATTACATCTTAGACAACTGGAGTTAGAAGAAGTCTAATTACAGTAGCTTCTTTTACAATACCATAAGGGGAGTGAGGCACTGGAACAGGTTACCCAGAGGAGGTGGATGCCTCATCCCTGGAGACACTCAAGGTCAGGATGAGGCTCTGAGGACTCTGACCTGCTGTAGGTGTCCCTGTTTATTGCAGGGGAGTTGAACTAGATGGCTTTCAAAGGTCCTTTCCAACTCAAATGATTTTATGATCTCTATTTCAGAAGTAGCAGTATTTTGATTCAAAGGATGGTGCAGTGCATTTCCTCATGGAGCTGTTTTTGTCTGCTGGCATTTTCAGAAGCTTAAGGCTTCTGGGTTCCCAAGAAGATTGGGCATTATGAAAACTTACTAAGCATGATTTCTTGTTTCTGTGTCTGCATACTGGTAATGTCATATTCATTTTTGAACAGGAGGCTTTAATTTCTAAATTATTTACAAGCATTAAAAATTTTATTTTTGATACTGTGGTAGATCACTGGGCAGTGTTTAATATAGTCCTTTTGTCAGATCAGATAATTTTTGTTTATGAGAGTGAATGAAACTGAGGGAACCTGGGAAAATTCTCTCTGAATACAATAAAGATTAATTAGTGGATTTCCAAAAGCCAGTATATACAAGTCACATTTAAGGCAATATATTTTCTTATGAATTAATTAAAATGACTTTCTTATAGTCCATAACAGTTTGGAAAGACTATGATTCAGAACATAGACGGTTATAATTTTGTCACTTCTAGATCCTGCATTTTGTTTTCAGCACTGGAATAGTTCCCAGGTATAAACAACACTTTACGCAGCTTTGTTGATGGCAGCTGATATTGTTTCAGTTCTGAATTTCACATTACTAAAATACCCTTAGAGAAATCTATTGAACAGCAAAAAAAATCCGGATGGAAACAATGGGAGACAAAACTAGCTTATGGCAAAGAAGTGCAGAAATGAGGCATGTGTGGCTTTGTCAAGAAGTGACTGCAAAGGAAAGGTGATAAGAAAGAACAAGCATGATGTTAACCATATGCAATGACTGAAGATTTTTTAATTTCAGGAAATGCATGGTGGTTTAAGAAGGTACAATTCTGAGTAATAAAAAGAAACTGAGAAGAAAATTTGGGTGTAGAAAATATTGCAGAGCCAGTACTTTTGATTGCGAGGCTGGCTAGTAAATAGTTTCTGCTGGACCAATTGCAATTAAACATTTAAGATTAAGAGAGTCCTCAAGAGTCAGTTTAGGAGGTACTCACATAAGCTAATGTCTAAACTTCTATCAGAGTCAGCATGGCTCTGGGACTTGGATCAGTTGCCTAGATATAGACATTTAGCATCATCTGAGTTGCTGTGGGCATTGTCTTCATCCAAGAGAGTTGGCAGGTCTAGAAAAGGTTCTAGGGAAGACCCATGCCCCTCTGTAGCAGCAGCTGGAGGCTGGGCAGGATGTTGTAGTAGGAAACTGCCTTTGAGCTCCAGATGTGTTTGGCTGTGTGGGTTGAATCTCCAACATCTGGAGGGCACTGATCACACTCCAGACCCCTTCATCATCTGTAGACTCCCACTCTGAACACCATAAGTGACGATGCTTCAGGATCCAGAACCCTGCCCTCACTGTGTTCTTTCACTTAATATTTCTATGACAAGATATTCTCTGTAGTTAAATGTTGAAGTAATCTACAAATTGTAAATAACAGAATGAAATAACCTCAGCAATAAAGGATCTGGAAAGGAATTACAATTTGTAATTAAATCCTATGTTGTCTTTTTATAATGGTCTTAGAATAATGTAATATAAAATAATAGTATAAAATTCTAGTGTTCAATTAAATGAAATCTTCACAGTTTTGAAAATTACTTGTTTCTTTATAACTTCAGAGAAATCTTTAAAGACGGTAAAAATCTAAGCAAAAATATTCAAAATCCTTTCTTATTACTCTCTCTGTTTACTTCGATAATGCCACAAGTTCCTAGAGTCTAAATAACTTAATTATTTAGCATTATCTGAATAATGTGTAATAAAAAGAGACAAATCATCATGTTTTTTTCAGTAGCAAGTGCATCATACCTGAGTAAATGACCTGACTTTTCCATTAGAGATGACATGGTATGCTCAGAGTACTCACACTCAAAAGAAATGAAGATTTATTTTTAACAGTTTGATGAACATTTAAATACAGAACTGGTTCAGCAAATCTTTCCAGTGCATTTTCTCCTTTTCTATCTCACATTATAAATATATAGCACACATTTTTAAAATAGTCCGATATATTAAGAATCAAAATGTGTAGGTCTCAGAGTTCATTAGATGCTATGCTTATGTCAAATGATCTTTAACCATCATAAGTTTTCATGAAAAAATGAAATTTTGCTAAGATTTTGGGGTGTTCTGCAGAAAACAAAAAACTAGCTAAACCACACCTCATTTTCTTTTTGTTTTGAACATCTGATTACATTTCACTGAATTAAGATTGGTTTCATTTTACAACCTACCTGACACAAAATGAAATCAATTAACAATTTTCTGTTTGGACTAAGTCTTTTTCCCTATCTCATGAACAGTTACTCTAAAACATCATGTTTTCAGAGAAAAAAACCTGTCTTGCTTCTCAGCCTTATCAGCTGTTCGTAAAACCACAGCTCAAAAAGATGACAAAACTAAGAGAAACTGTAATTCACAATGTAAAAACAAAACAAAAACTCAAGCATGAAAACAATGTATCATTGTCTGAAACAGAGAGAATTGACGTATTGTTAATATTCTATGTTGTGCCTTGCTCCTGCTTTTATCTTCAATAAAGGATGACAGTGTTACAAACTTCTGGAAGAGGTCGAGCACTGTCACTTTTATCAGATATGGCATCAGCATTCTTCTTTAATGGTTTTGAAAAAACAGACTCTTTGAAAGAGTTGACTGCTTGCTCTGTACCAGCCAGCATTTTGATTCTTGCAGTTAGTTTTGAGGGAACATGGAGGAAACTAGTTAATACAAGATAAGGATTTTGGTCTGTATAAAATAAAGCTTTAGAGTGTGTTTTGTGCCTGGGTTGCCTTCTTTGTCAGTATATCTCATTTTCAAACACTGAATCACTGCACAGATTGAAGTCCTTTAACCTTACAGTCACTTAAAACAATTCCTAAGGACAGGAAAATGAAGGATCAATAATAAACCCATACTCCATACATCTGGATCTCATGGATAACCTTCTGTCTGAAGCTGTCCTTAGGTTGTATTTGATAGTGCTTAATGTAACTTGCTTATTACTAAAAATATTGAAGTGAAAAAATGGTATACTAAATAATGAAGTTGCAAATTCCATCTACATAGCAACCATCAATGAAGAAAACCTGTGAAGGAGGAATTATCCATACATCTTAGCTATGTGTAGCAGTCAGGGATATATGACCTGGTTTTCTATGATTAGGTAGCTTTCTTATTGTAATTCATGTACAGTATGTGTGAGGGTATATTTTGCACAGGGTTCTTTACTGCTAATTTCACATAACAACAAGATTATATAGTTTAGTACATGGTGGAAACATAGAGGAGTATGGATTTTCTTTTCTCATCTGTAGATTAGAAGAACTCATCAGAATAACAGATGCCTAAATGAAAGACCCTGTAATATATATTTCAGGATTATAAATACATGCTAAATTTCAGCTGGTACTTGAGGAAAAGTCTTTACGAAGCAAACTAAAATGTGACTTATGAATTGCTGGATAATTTGATGTATGTAATTGACTGTCATGTTCTTTAATGTTCGTATGTAGAGCCAGAGAGGATGCTATGATTTTTGCATCTGCATATGAGATTGTAAAAAGTAAAATGAAAGGTACTGAACTGATGTAAGTGGTTCAGGTTGCTAATGTTTCTTAAAACAAGAAACATGAGCAGATGCGATCAGCCAAATAAATTCGTATTTTGCGCCAATGTACTAAAGAAATCTCTAATGACTCAGTTAAAAAAAAAAAAAAAGCAACAGAGCTTGTTTTACAGTGATTGTACCTATTACAGGAACCTAGTAGATTCGATTGGAAATAAGATACTCAAAGCACTTGTGTATTTAAGTTTGAACAGGCTTGTGATACGATGACTCCCTAAAGTCTTCATTTAGGTGAGCAGGAGCTGAACAGATAACAAGTCGAGCAGGATGCGATGGGTTAAGCTGCCTTTTAACTCAAAGATAGTCAGCAAGGAAGAGCTGGGGAAGCAATGATGATGGCAGTGGAGAGGTGGGAATAAAGTGCACTGGAAATTTAACGCTTCTGTTGCTAGAACGCTGCACTCTTATTGATCACAAAGTCACAGATTTATTCGAGACACTCAGATGGAATTTTGATGTACATTATGGCAAGACGGCACACAAAATTTTTCCTCTTTAGAACATGTGTTTTCACTCTTTGATTTTAGATCTGGTACTCTATCAAAGTATACTGAAATCAAGATCTTTCAGGTAAGCAAGGATACGGTTAATTTATTCTTCTGAAAATATCTATAAAAATAAGAAAATCAATCCTCACATTTTGAGCAAAGAAATTTAAATTGGGATGCACAAAGCCAGATGTAGCAACTGTAGTGGAAAACAGAATAGAAAAAAAAGCTTAGTTCCTTCAATCAATAGTCCTCCCTGCTCCTTTTGTGCATGCTTCAGTTGTTCTTCCATTCCCCTTATTAATCCACTTTGTAGGATTAGGGTAGATGAATGATTAGAACTAAAATCTAAACTCTAGTAGGATTAGGTCAAAATTTTCCTAATCTACTCCTTATTTAATTGCTTATTTTCACTGGAACTGTAGTAGAAATATAGTATCCATAACAATTTTGAAATAGCTGAATTTATGCTGAGAGGTGGCCCTTGAGTCTAGAAATCTGAAAATGCTCATTAGTGGGATATAATTTGGTATCAGGCTACAGTCTGTAGTTTTAATGTTTTACTTTCCCTCAGCCAGAGTAATTTGAATAGATCTTCATTCAAATAGAAAACATTCTACCTAAACACTTTCCGAAGTTGAGCACAAAGGTACATTTTGTAACATGCATTTGTTAAAATGTTAAATCATAGAAACACAGGTCATCCAACTCCAGATTCTGCTAACTCTTTATGTGTGTGTGTAGCACATCTTTCTTCATAGACAATTCCACTGATTTCAAATAAGTAATTATGTTTATTAATATAATTATGTTAGCACAAGAGCTCTCTCTAGTGGAGTCAATGATGCTTTACTGTTTGTGTTGCTTGGATACTGAAAATTAGTATAAAAACTTCATCCTGTTGTCTGCCAACTACAGCTAAGGTCAGGATGGCACTACAATCAAAGAGCACATGAGGAATGTCTCCTTTTTTCTGTGTGGGCTTGTGCAGTATTTTAAAAAAAATTACAAAGGGTGCTGGAGTGAAATCTTTGTAACTCACTGATTTCAGTAACCTCAGCAGAGCTTGGATTTTTTGGAAGGTCCTCATGGACTGTTCAAGAAGAATGTAAGATTGCTTCTGAGCACACAATTATATTTTTCAAGTCTTTTCTTTGACTATTCTTTTCTGAAATTTGGTGGTTAGAATTGGGCAAAATGCAAGAAGTGTTGCTGCTGTGTCTGGTCCACTGCTGAACCTTGAAATTGTATTATGCATTTGTCTTTTGACCTACTCCTTACTGAACAGTCCAAGCCCCACAGTTGTGCCATGTGCGAGAGTTTTCAAGAGAACATCTAAGTAGAGAAGCTCAGAATTTAAGTGATTCAACCACACAGGCTTTTTCCTTAACCACGTAGTTGGCTTTTACATTTGGAAGAAAACAGACATTGAGAGAAAATGCTTAGTGACGTGCTGCATAATAGATCATTTTACAGCAAACATAGATTATGTTGACTTGCTGGTTACTTTGAACCTATTAAAAGTGAATAAGGAGAAGCAAAGATTCAGGATAGAATCCTTGGAGACAACAAACATTAATTTACACTGCATGGTCTTTTCCTTCTTTTTTAAAAAATTTGGGTTCTTATGCATTTGTCTTTCACAGCTGCTGCTATTTTTACCTTAAAAAATTGAAAGGCCCTTTTCATGTTGCTAAAGTAAATTAGTTCTACTATGAAAACTATGTTGCTCGGGTTTGAAATCTGCTAAACTGTCTAGTAAAAAATGTACATCTCCATGAAGGGAAGTGCTCAGGGTTAAATGCAGTGGTCAGTGTTGTTTCAACAGATTTGTTAGTATACTAGAGAGGCTGGTGAGTTGAAAAAATATATAGTAGATAGTTATTTGGATTAGTTACCATCAAGAATGATTATGAAAAAAACAGTTAAGCAATGAGTTGTAGAGCAGAACAGGAAATAGAGATTAGCCACACTGGGAGGAATCAAAGCAGCCTTACATACTGGTTCGTCCACTAGTTTCCTCTCAGATTAGGCAAAGAAATGTAAATCTGGATCATAACAGAGGGGTAAATCAAAATGAGAACTGTTAAAAACAGTTCCTCTGAAGTTAAAAGGAAATGTCTAAGGTGGCTAATATTGAAAGCAGAAAATACAGAGGGCTGAGTGCTTCTGGTGGCCTCATAGTTTACTTATATTGCACATAGACAATCTTCTGCTACTTTGAGAACCGAGGCAAAAGTCTTCTTTCTTGTTGTGTGTGACAGGACAAGCTGTTTTGAGAAGCAATTGACTCTAAGTTGTTATCAAAAATCTAAATAGAAAACAATTTGAAGGGATGAAGAAATGTTAAGGAGTGGTAATGCTGGCTTCCAGGAACATTATTACCAGTGAGAAAGGAAAAGTGGCGTGTCCATCCACTGAATCAGAATTTGTCAGGGCTGGCAGGTAGAAGGCCATAGTTTTTCTCTAAGATTGTACGTGTTGACTTGGCTGTCATTTGAAGCTGAAGCTTAAAATGCTCCGATTTTATTTTTACATAAGTGCTTCTTAAAATTTGCTTTCTTCTCAGCTTTAATTTTGTATGTTGCTTTAGAAGAAAAACAAGCTTCCGTCATTCCTTCCTTCATTCCTTCTTTACTCCTTTTCTCCTTTGATTTGTGCTATACAGAATCACCATTCCTGACAATGACAGATAAATTTCAAATTCTGGGTTAAACAGGTATTGTCTCAAGTGTTTTATTCATGGGCACGATATGCAAAATGTGAGTAGTTTCTCCTACTGTGGAAAAGTAATGTTATGTTCAGAACTGCCAAAGTTACTTGAATTTGACTTAGCTGTTTTTTTCAGGTGAACCTAGAAATGGAAAATTGAAAAAAGCTGCTACATGTTAAATACACAGCATACCTGTAGTTTTAATTCTTTTAGGTCAAAAAATATTCAAATGCATTCACAGTATTTTTGATTGAAAGAATTTGTAATTGGATTTCCAAACATGCTGCTTTCATCTTGGGCAGTACAATATGCACTTTGATAATAACATGGCTATGTCATTAGAAAGAAGTCCATTTACTAGTTTAGGCATAAAATGAGATACAGAAGAAGACAATAAAATGCTTTCTAACATAATGCACCTTATTTTTTATTGTATTCAACAGAGGAATGATGAATAAGTAATCTCATAAGTGCATCAGAAATACACCTTGGCTGATCTCTTAGAGGTGTTGAGATTTCACTGCTATCGAGATTATTCATATTATCACTTTATTTTCTAATACAGTACATAGAACTTCATAATATATCAAAATATGTGTCCACAAGCTGCTTAGATCATCTGCTGGAAGAGGCTAACTTCCACACTACATAAGTAATGCAAGATGGGAGGAAAGGAAATTACGTGAAGATGAAAAGTAACATCTTCAAAATGACTTTTTTAATATTATAAAGCCTTAAATAATAATTTCATTATTTTCACTTATTCACACTCTTTTACTGGTAGTTGAGCAATATATCTATAAGCCGTTCTGGGTATTAGTTACATTTTCCCTTATGTTTAATGTTATCTCATGCAAATTAGATTTGCAGCATACTAATCTGGCCCAGCTAGTAAACGTCACTGTTTGAATTATTTCATCCATCCATTCCATTTTTTTTTTTTCCTTTCTGCAGCATTTATTCAATTACCAGTGCTAGTGGGATTCTCCCCTAACTCCCTCCATGAAATCAGAAAAAATTAAACCTAAGAAAGCGAAATAAGGTTTACAATTTTTCTAGCTTTTTTCCTTAGGAGAGAGAGAAGGGAGCTTTATTTGCTTTTAAAATAACCACATTTTAAAATTCAATATCAGAACACAAGGAATTTTCATGATAATAACACATTATATTTATAGGAAATTCTTGAAAGTAAGTGATTTTGCAACCTCGGTGGTAATAACAAAACAAGTGGTATAGTTCTCTGTCAAGAGGTGTGTATTTCTTTCTCTGAACTCTCAGCATTTCATACAAGCATCTCTGCATACTCAGTTGTAAAGACACTCTTATGACTACAAGGATATTTAGACAGATTTGTTTTGAATTTTTTTATTCACATCTCTGTAGAAATACATGTCTTTGTACGTTTGAATTATGTACTTCTTTGGAAAAAGTATCACAAAATAAAACTTGGCAATTGTTCTAATTCCTAGAAATGCATATTGTTATTAATCTTTCTTTTTATGTTAATAATATCCTTTCCCTAGAAATAATGAGACACTAATTGTCAATTCATTTAACTTTTCTTTGTTTGATGCTCTCTTCATGTTCAGAATTGCACTGACTGAAACACAAACCTTGCTGAAAGCAATACTTTATTTTGAAACCTCAGTTAATCAAGCAGGGATTGATTATACAATCTATTGCCAAGTACAGTCTTGGACAGCTCTTTTTTTTTAGTAACTGAAAGACTAACTATGAATTTGGATTTAGAATATGAAAAAACACAGATGCATCATATATAGCAAGAATTTTAAGTGGAAAATATCTGCTACTATAATGGCTCATTAATAATAATTTATTACTCATACACATAATACATAGTTGGATTTCAGTGCTGTCATCCAAGCTGCCATAAGGAGTTGAGTACTGTACAATAAGATAGCCAATGATTTCCAAATTATAGCCCTTCTGAAGAAATCAAAGATACCATAGGTTTCAAGTCTAATCCAAATAATCTTTTTTCTTCACAAAAAATATTTATTCTATATCAAAGTGTTTTCAGATCACCTTTATTGAAGTTGTTTTAATTTTAAAAATATTCAAAACTGAATATAAGAGAGATAAGAGAGATTCAGGTCATTAAAACTGGAACAACAGTAGAAACCTATTAATTTAGAGTCTAAATATTCTTCAATAATTAATTAGTGTTGTAAAATAAATATATATGTTATCTTTTTTTTTTTTCCCTGAATGAAGATAAAGCCAGTTACTTCTCCAGGGAGATCTCAGTGTGGCCTTCCAGTGCTTGAAAGAAGCTTACAAACAGGAGAGGGACTGACTTTTTACATGCTCTGATAGTGAAATGTCAAAGGAGAATAGCTTTAAACAAAAAAAAGGGTAAATTTAGGTTAGATGTTAGGAAGAAATTATTTGCTCAGAGAGCAGTGAGACCCTGGCACAGGATGCTCAGAGAAGCTGTGTGTGCCCCACCCCTGAAGGCGCTCAAGGACAGGTTGGATAGGGCCCTGGGCAGCCTGAGCTGGTGGTGGGTAGCCCTGCCCACAGCTAGAGCTTTGAAACTAGATGAACATTAAGATCCCCTCCAACCCAAAATTTCTATGCTTCTGTGATTCCCACCATTCATGCTGGTTCTGCAAATATTTAACTCTTCATACTAAAAATTCCTCTGTTTTAGCTGGTCTGATCTTGATGTTAAATTTGAGCTTATGTGACTATAGAAATTTTCAGGTATGAAACTATTTAAACTGATCTAGAATACAGGATAGAGAAACAATCTGTAAGTAGATCAGTATTTTTTATTAAGTTTTATTTTTTTTCCTATATATTTTAAAAAACTTATGTTGTCATAAGAACGGACTGATTGATGTTCCACTGATTCCTTTTCCCAGAATGAGAGAGAAGCCATCATCCATTTGGCTTTGTTCCCTGGTATATTAAATCTATCCAGCATGTACTGAGAGGGTAGGATTTTTTTTTTCCTTCATCTGATTCCACAGGAGATGGCCTCACACATAGAAATACTTCAGGCATTTCTTTTCGTTCTATCTTTCATTCTTTTTTTTTTTTTAAATTCTTATTCATATTTTGCTAGAAGAAAACAATCTTTCTAAGAGAACTGGCTTACATGCTTACATAGGCCAGAGTGAAAATGATGTGCTGTGGTGCACATTACAATCTGCAAACCAGAAGTATAAATTTCTTTGCTAGGTAAAAAAACTAAAAAAGAAATAAAATAAACCTCCCAGCATCAGATTCTCCAACTTGCATGCAAGTGTCCTGGAAGAATGAACAAATAAATCCTATGTCCTCAGTCTTGCTGGCTTTCAATATATTTCAATATATTTATAACTAAGGGAAAATTGAAGTCGTGATGACAATGTTACATTGGGTCTCTAAGAGGGCTTGTGAGAAGGACTGAGAAGTAGTAGGCAGTATTTCATGCTGTGGCACATTAAAAGAACATCCAGTGGAGGATCCAGTTCATAGAGAATCAAAAAGATCAGGCTAAAATTGATACTGGCCAGCACAGCTTCGTGTAAAATTGATCTCTTTTAAACAAGCTTACTTTTACTTTTTGGTGATGATAAATTCAGTTGATATGGTAAATCAGTAGATGCACTTAGGCATATAAAAGTTATTTGACATTATGCAACACACTGTTTTGATTAAAAAAAACCAAAAAACCAAAAAACAAAAAAAACAAAACTCATCCCAAACAAATCTATTTCTATACCATGTCAATAAAACACATGTTAAATAGATTAAAATCAGGCTAGCTGACAGATAACACAGGTAGTTGTCAGTGGAGAGACAACAGTGAGCATAGATGTTTCTCACAAGGTTCTGCAGGGACACATATCATGCTCAGCACAGGACAAACACAAAGTTAAAAACAAGATTGCTGCCTATTGGTTAACAGAATGGTAAATAATCATGAAAATGCACTAGTTCTATTTAGAGACTTTGCCACTTGCCTAACAGTTTATCTTGATTTCTTTTTTTCTCTAGGGGAGCTACCTATTGGAACTGTACTGCTTTGTGATAGACATCCATAGTCACAGGAGATAAAAGTAGTTCATTGAAGAGCTCTGTCTTTAAACTCCATGACTATATGAAGTGGTGATATCTCTGTGTTAGAACACACAACGAAATAAGGTTAATGGCTTGGTGGGAGGATTTATGGTGGAATGTGAATTGTGGGAATCTGCTCATATTCAGCCAGGACATGAGCAATTGATGTGTTTTATATTTGATTAACTCAGTATTTGTGAAGAGAAAGGTAGGCACTGGAAGAATTACACTGTCTGTATCATCATCAAGGATATGTGATGTAGAGATGATTATACCAATGGCCCGAGTCTTCATGATGATTATGAAACACAGAAAGTGACACTTGTTGGAGATTATGGCATGCCAATTGTTTTTCCTATGTTGGCAACATTGAATAGAAGACCTTTTTGCAGTAAGGCTTCTAGTTTTCTGCAGTAGTGGTATAAGTCCTGAGTCAGGTTAATTTACAAAGAAATAAATCAAGACAGGTACTTTAAGTAGAGGTTTTAATGAATTAAAAGCACAAGAACATCATAAGCATGAATTCCTAGAAGGAGGAAGCATTTACTTATTAGAGATTCGGGAGAGCCAAAACTGACCTTGCAATCAGGTGTCAAGAGAAATTTAACCTTGAGTTACTTCCATAACTTAATATCAGTTTTGAAATCACTTTTGGAAAAAACAAACCAAAATGATTTCTGAGCAGATACTGAGAAACCTGTTTGGGAGAATTTTTCTTTGATAATTTGAGAGCTATGAAGATTTTATTAACTTATTTTATTTCGTCTTTTCTGAAATCATTTCCATTCTGAAAGAGAGGACAGTATTTTATCTTGTCTCTGACAGGGTTTTCTACTGTATTTTAAATGATGGAAACATTCTTGGAAATTTGAGAAAGATATTCTTTCCTACATCAATATTTCAGATCCATGTTTATTTCCTTACTCTATTTCTTCCATCTACTGATAAAAACCATGCTTTATCACACTCTCTTGATCCAAAACTCATAAAGGCCATGAAGATGTTCAGCAAATAAAACAGATTTTTCTTACCATGTTAGTTTATTAAAAACTTAAACATGTAAGTGCTAAAAGAGTTAAGTATATTTATCAAGAATAAAAATTTCCTTTGATTCTCAGTACTAATCATTATGTCCTTCACCTCCTAACATATTTGAACATGCTGAAGGAAATATATTTTCAGAAAGTTTATGGGTCAAACTAGGCTCTTCACAAATATGTTGGAATTTTTTTACATGAAGAATGAGTGCTTGTTGTAGAAATGCTATGTGTACATACACAAGCAATATTAAAGGATTCTCAACCCTTTTTTTTTTTTTTTTTGGATGCATGTTTTCTCATGCCTATTAATGCCTAGTGATTGTTTTTTTTACCTGACCTGTATCTCCCTGCATCTTACCTTATATTATAAAAACAGCATCATGCATTTAATTAATGACTGGTGGGTGCATTTGGATACCACCAGAGAATTGCTCCATGTATGAACTCTGTGTTTTCTCAAAAATCCTAGGCATATAAAAAGTAGCTGTAACTATTTTGTTTTATTTTACATTTCATTTTACTTCCTTTTTAGAGAGAATATGAGATTTATTAAAGAAACTAATTTCTACACATATTTGAACACTCATGAAATGGAAAAGAGATAAATAAACCACAGAAACAAAAATGGAATCTAATTTCTATCAGTTGCACATGGTTGATTTGTAAAAAAACCTGTTATAATAACAACATTTGCAATAAATGCTGACAAAATGTCTGTCCTTTGTCTCTGGTTGTGGCTTTAAAATCCATATACTTTTATTTATATTTCTGATTCAGAATCAAAAAGCACCCTGGAAAAGATGTCAGAACTCTGGTTTTCTGTCATTTCTTTCATTTTCCATCTTGCTTTGCCTCCTGGGAAATATATTCATGTGTTCCTCTTGCAGCACTAAAAGATGCCTACAACTATCTCAAGTGATCCCAAAAATGATTTGTTATTCAGGTATTGTTTTAATTTGTTACTATGGGTTTGGTTTTAGTTCCACCAGATAATCAGCAAAAATATTTTTTAACGTATTTGAAATCTGAGTTTCCTCTTCACTTATCAGCAGAACATTACTGTCCAAATAGGTGGTATATATGAAACATACTAAAAAGCCCCCAGTGAGTAATGAACAGAAGATTAAGTAGATAGAGAGAATAAGAGTTTGAAAGCTGTTTGGGAGGAAGTGCAGTTACAGTGACTTGAGGCCAGTTGTGTTCAAAATCAAATGCTTTTGTGATTCCAGGTTCAGTTTAAAAAAAGGACTTCTGTGCATTGAGGATTTTGATGGGGAGAAACTAGTGAGAAGTTCCTAATTTGAAAAGGGGCATTTGATAGGCAGAATTTTGTGTTAGGAGATGCCAGAT
Organism: Odontophorus gujanensis; assembly: GCA_013399175.1. Classification (NCBI taxonomy): domain Eukaryota; kingdom Metazoa; phylum Chordata; class Aves; order Galliformes; family Odontophoridae; genus Odontophorus; species Odontophorus gujanensis. The sequence continues at coordinate 22,218 of VXAB01011535.1, forward strand.
CTGATGTTGATGCTCCCGAACAGGGGAAGAGTGTGTCAGATATCACAGTTTACTCCTGTTCAAGATCCTACATCCTGGGTAAGGAGCAGGTCTCTTTTCCAGTCTGGGAGACCTGTGGCACTCTTTGTGTCAGCTGAATTCAGGTATTGAAATATATATTAGTTATTTGTTATTTTTTTTATTTTTTTTTNCTGCAACACCAGTCAAGGAAAACTGGGAGCTAGCACTTTTCTCTCATGAGTACTACTCTAAAAGACCAATACTTCCCTCATTTTTCTCAGAGAAAAATGTTTAGCAGTGGCGTTTTTCTCATGAAATTCAGACCTTTGCACAACAGTTTATGATGTGTTACTCCTGGAGTGTGATTTTGCAGTTTGAGGTTGGACACTGTGGAGTTAGAAAGTGCTTCCTGCTTCCACAATCCTTGATGTTTCAACCAGTTCTATAATACGGATATGTAGGGCTAAAGATCAAAAGCACTGTTTACAGCACATACCACCCTAGGAGTTTGGAGTGACAGTCTCTCATGAGAAGACAAGGGGTGAGTTACAGGTAACAGGCTTTAAATATCTGAAAAGCTTCTGCAGAGACAATGGAAACACTGATTATTTTTATTTTGTTAATTTATTATTATTTGTAGTGAGTGGTTCAGGAAGTAATGGGTTTAAAATTCATAAAAGAATATACAGGGCAGAAGTTAAGACAGTGTTCCTTGTGGTAAAGACAGACAAATAATTAGTTGATGATGTTGCATGTAAAGACCTTCTATGATGAAAATGCCAAAGCTTAGACAATATCCATGATATGACATAAATTTAGTTGATTTTATTTTGGTAAAGTAAGCTGGACAAGATGATCTCTTGAGGTACCTTCCAGACCTTTGCCTCCATAAAATGTATTCAAACTGACATGGAATGGACTGGCTGAATGTTTTAAAATAAACCCATTACCCAATTTATCTAGCGATCACATGTCCCCTCTTTCATTTCCTATACCAATTGTGGTCTCATCTGTATATGATTGCATTTTGTCTGGACACTGATTGCCTGAGGTCAACCCATTTTTGTGCAGGGATACCTGACATCACCTGTAGCATGGTTGAGTCAAGAGGACTTTGATTTTGTCCACAAAGAGAGCTAAAAGCTCCTACTTGAGTGTCATAATGCTACACCATAATAGTCAGAGAGGATTTAGATTTACAGAATGCTCACAAGTGGTTTTAATATCTTCTAGTTAAGGTATTTCTGAAGCTTCATTAGTGAGCTTGGGGTGGTTCAGCAGAGATATAAATTAAAATGTTAAGTTTTGTCGATATGTCGCAGGATGGGACAAAGCATATGTTTATAACTTGGAAATAAAATGCAAAAGAAAATAAAGATTACAACAAGCCTGTAAGAAACACAGAGAATTTGTAGCCGCAATATTGTTTGTCTTGTGAAGGAAACCGTAGCTTGTATTTCTTAGTAATGTCAGCTGATGGAGCTGAGACCATATAATGTTCCTTGCCACAAGCAGAACATTTCTATTGCTATTTATTGATTGTATTGCTAGTTATTGTGAAAAAAACATATATTATAAATTGCATTCCTTTTATTTTTTTCTCCCTAATGTGAAAAACTTGCTGCACAGGAAGCTACTGCCACAGAAATTCTCGAGAGAGAGGAGACACATTTCCTCTCCACAGCCTATGTTAAATCTGTCAAATAATGGGCAGAAAGGCAAGCTGGCTTGTTGAATGTCTGCTTTTTCATGAACTCTGGTTTGCATAAGAAGGTCTGCTTCCTACATGTAGTCTTCAACTCTCAGTCCAGTTGAGAAAGTATGATATTCTATAGAACTATCTTATCGAACAGATGATATATAGGAGGTAAGGAGGTAAATGGAATTGCATATGTTTCAGAATTATGTTAAAAATCACTAGTTATGCTCAATTGAGAGCACAACAAGGAATATAGATGGGCATTTAAACTAAAAGTGAACACAAAGAGAGAGAATTGTTAAGTGTCAGAAGATTGGCCAGACTAGTTCTTTTCTGGCAGAAGTTATCACAGATCAAAATGTTAGGAACACAAGAAATCTATGTCATCTGATGGAATCTTTATTTAATTTGTAGTCTTCAGTTCTATAATGCTTTATTTTTACATGTACACTGTTGTTTTTTCAATTTTACTTTAAGAGTGGTTATTATTTTTTTTAAGAAGTGTAAGATTAATAACAAAATACCACGTGCACAGCCCACTCCTCTGAGGGACGCATGTAGCCTTTCAGATTACCTAGAGTAAGGCCTTTCTCTTTCATTCATCTCCTTGGCTCCTGCCTTCCAAGTACAGTAATTTAGAGACATTAATAATTCATAATCTTATGCTTCCATTTTCCTCCTCACAGTCTCAGCCATAGCTGAGGTTTAAGCCCTAAGAGAAATGCCAGACACTGTTGCATTGAGCTTCAATGTGCTCCTTGGCTTCTTTTCAGGAAGAAATCTCCTTGGAAGGGATGGGGTAGCATATTTTACATGACAGTTGGGGGCAGTGTGGAGTCACTTCCCGCTGCTCCCTCTCTTTCCCACTCTTGTCGGCTCACATGCCCCTGGGCAACACAAGGTCCCCTCCTGGCACAGGGGATGGCAGGCAGCCAGAGGCAGGCAGGAGCATGAAGGGCTCCATGCAACATTCCTCCTTTCCCAGCTGCTCAGCACCCAAGTGGTCGCTCATCTCCTTGATCAGACACTTCCTGTTGCTACGTGTTTGTCTTCCTTTCTTCTGGACTACCAGTTTTATTTTAGTACACTTTATTAATTTTCTTTAGTTCATCTCTACCATGCACTCTGATTTTTTTTGTTTGTTTGCTTCACCTCTCACCGTCCATACACCTGCTTGCACAATCTCTGCTCATTGGCATCTCCTGGGCTCTTCTATAGCCACCACTTTCCTTTTTGTCGTATCATTACTAGGGACTTTATTCCTACTTGGTTTTTGCTGCCTTTTGGACCCCTCTCTCAATCATCTCACCCAAAGCAGAGCAATTCCACTGACAACTACTCACTACAATCCCATTTGTTAGCAGTCAGTTCGTACTACTCCTTTTCCTTTGACTTTTCTAAGAGATTCATTGCTGTGGTCTGTGTGCTTCTTCTACCCTGTAAAGTAAAATGTGACATTAATACTTGTGCTACTCACATTACTTCAAACACCAACTTAAACTACTGTACATTCTTTCAGTACTGAAATACCAAAATACATTTTAAGTCTGAATGGCTTTTATTTAAAATTGCAAATAAAAGCATATTTTTCCTCCAAAAGTAGCAAAAGCTCATAGGGAGAAATTGCTGTTTATCATATAGCAATTCAAAAAAAATGCTTTCAGTACAAGGCAGTAAGCAGTTAGTATTGTGCCCCACAGCAGATTAGATATTGAAGTTTTTTCAGCCTGCTTTCTTCTCAGTTTTACTACTGCAAAATAGATGTAAGTGAAAAGGAATTTTCTCCCTCCCTGCTTTTCTGACAGCAAACAAATAGTTTATACTGAAACTTTAAAATCTGTAATGAAAGAAATAATAAGAATAAAGAATGATATTTCAATGGAAGTAAAAGAAAACTATAAAATACAAATAATACTACTACTAATAAAAAAGAGCAAGCTGTTAATTTGAAGTTTTTTCAATATTAATGGGTTGATCTGTAATAATTCATTTCAACCAGCTCAATATTAAGCTGCACTTCTCTGCTCTTGCTTCCTGTTCCTGGTGTTTCAAGTTTTCTAAAAGACCCCAAGAAGAATCTCTGGGAAAATGTAACATTCATCTCTTATGTAGTGAAGTACTCCAGCCCCATCTTGTAGAATATTTTTGTCCTGTTGGCATGCTGAATCTGGGAATATTCAAAAGTTTAAACAGAAATGTCGCTGTCCTTATTATTGGGGAAAATTAAAACTAAATGAATCTTTTCAGAATACTTCATATAGGAACTGAGATGTTCCAGAAGGAACTTATATTTTTGCATACATATTTAATTATAAAATGCTTTTTAGGAAATATTCCAAAAGCTTTTGCCAAACTTCTATGTGTTGAGATCTCTCAGAACAGAAATTATTTCCATCTACTTTCAAATCAGTAAAAGCTCTGTACAAAGCACAGGTCTTATCAGTTATAGTCATTCCACAATTCTTAAACAGAGATAAAAACATTATAAATGAAAATTCTTCAGAACAAGTAATTTTAAAGGCTGATTGCTGCTACTGATTCTTATTACACAAACCTGAATATGCTTTGTTAACGAGCAATACCTCATAAGTTTAAAATTAGCTTTCACTGGTTTTGTAACTAAGCACTAAAAACGTTTTTTATAATGATTCGATTTTGTCTTAGTAGCCAGAGGATATAATTTCTGTTGTTCTTTTTTATTTTTTTTTAATAATTTTTTTATTCTTTCAAGTTGCTTTCATGGTTCACATTCCTTTGAATAATAAAAAGGTGTAGATATATAAATACAAATGTATTTAAGAGCAGAGGATCCAGATCAATGAAAGGTTAGGATGATGAAGTAAAGTCAAAATCAATTATGCTAAAAATAATTATACCTTACAGATTTCTCTTCTCTCTCCTCTAGTATTGTATTTCATATGTAGTATTTTAAGTGACTTTGAGAAGAGAATGCTAAAAGATACTGGAGAACTGTGACAGTAATTAACGATCTTGGATCCTGGAGGCCTTATATGAAATGACTTTCCTTGTGCCAGGAACATTATTCCAAAAATATATGATTAGGCAAAACCTTTTTTTAGCTAGTTTTTTTTTTTTTTAGAATCTTTAATTTCTTCCAAGTAGCTTACAGACAGAGAAGGCATTAGAAAATTGTTTTTCCTAGTTTTTAAATTCTCTCTAAGATAATCGATTCAAAGGAAGCATTCAGGTAGATAAGAGAGGTCAAAATAAGTTGTTTCATATTTAGAGAGCAAGTAGAACTAGAAAAAGTTTTGGGTATCACATTTGTTTTTGCACAGCTAATAAGATGTTATAGTCCCTGGCTCTGACAGCCTGTTGGCCTTCCCTTTCAACCACTCACCAGCACTTTATTCCTCTTGACCTAGTGCTTTTCAGGGATGAAATAGCAGCTTGCAGTCAACCAAGATTGCAGATAATCTCTTCTAGCCACACATCTAACTCTGATAATACCCTAAGTTTTCAGTTTATATATTACCCTTTATATATTACTCTAAAGACACATGTTCTCCCTCAAAAGGTTTACAGTCTCAGTGGAATTGTCTCTCTAAACTTATGCTTACCCCCATGGTGTGAACACTTCTCTACTCTGATCATGCTATGATCCAGCTGGGCCTTATGACACCTTTCATTTCAGCTGTGAGTAATGTGTGTCTACTCACAGCTGTGCAAAAGTGCAGGGTCCTTCTACATCTCAGGGTAGGCAAAACAGCACAATTTACTTTAAGTTTCACTTTGGACTTTTCATTTCACTCACCCTGTTTCAAAATGAGAAACAATTTGTTACGGAATGCTGATGTATTTTAGGACAATTTGTATAACTGTAGAAAGAAGAGCAAATTAGTGTCTGTGGATTAGCCTTTTAGCATCAGTAGGAAAAAACCTGTGGAAGATAAACCACGGAAAAATGAAGTTTAAAATACTGACTTAAAAAACCCAAAGAAATTGCGATATTCTAGAAGAAGAAAGGATCATTTCAGATGGGCTCAGAAAATGGTCGGACGTATTAAGCGTAATCAAAACCCAACTAGATTGACATCTGATGAATAAGAAGATGCTTGTGGCTAAAAGCAGAATCACCCATCCTCAGAGGGTGTGCAGGGGAATTCTCACTGCATGTCTGACAACAAATGACCACTGCTGAAGGCCAGATGTTGGTGGGACCTACAGTCTGGCTTGACATAGCCACTCTTTATGTCCCCACTCCATACCCTGTGCACATGGCCTTTCACAGGCAGCTGCTGTCAGAAATTAGATGCTGGAGTAAAAATGATTCTTCATTCTAATTGAAGCACAGGCTTTTTGCCTCAGAAACTATATCATCACTGTTCCTGTTTTCTTCCAATAGCACAGGGACGCTTGAACTATTGCCACAATACCAAATGGTATGTTTTCTGTCTTCTCCACTTTTTTTTCCCCCACAGCCTGTGTAAAATGTCTGAGAACTCACAAGGCATTTTGTAGATACTTTTTAATTCCTTAATCAGAGTAATGCTTAAATAATGCAGGCTATCTGGGTAACTGCATCTCTGCTTTGTCTAACATCCGGAGGTCTCAAAATCTGGCATTTTGCAAATGTTGAGAAGATTCATGCTTGTTTCACTTCCTGGTTAACCAGTGATGTACTGAGTCCCCACAGTGATGTTTCTGAGCTTTTCTCTTCCCTTTGAGTTGCACTTTACCTCTGTACTCCTGGGCTTTCGAATTATTCCCCTCTGCAGTAGAAATGTGTGTTGTCAGGTTCTGCTTTATAGGATTTCATTTTATTTCATAGTAGTATAATATTCCATAGCCTTTAAAATAAAAGCTGTAAAAAAGATCACAAAGCTTTAACCTTCTTATAATTGGCAGGATTAGCTGCCTTATATTTAGCATTATAACTGAGCGTGGGATAATTAAACAAGCATAGAAAGGCATAAGGAATGTCAGAATCTGGTACCTCAGGTTTTCCTCTCGCAATTTTCTGTCAATACAGTATAATCTCCTACCCTTACCAGTCAATCACACTTCTCTTTAAGCTGATTTCCCATTTTTTCCCATGTGATGTAAACAGAAAAGATGGAATTCATAGAATCTGCTTTACATATGCTACGACATCAAACTAAAAATAAATTTCCTGTTACTAATTACTTGCAAAACTTGTCTTCTGTTAGAAACATGAGAGTACTGCAATTTAAATCGTATGTGAGAAAAAAGTGGCATTTTTTTTAACTTAGTGATGTATTTGTTGAATCCTTCTTTCCATTAGGGCACCTGGATCTATAACTTCATGTGATAAAATAAGTGTTATTCATATATGAGTGAACATAGTGTACTGTTCCTTCTTGTGGGACTTACCACTGTTATTAGGGGACTCTTTTATTTTACTGGAAGCAGTTAGGAAAATCTCAGCAGGCCTTGGTACAATTATCGTGACCCCTAGTTTCCATCTAGTGCACTTCCAGCTTTGCTGTTCCTAGCCAGTGGGAATTTAGCAAACTACTTGGAAGGGGATCTGGTCACTGAGGCATCAAAATGTACCTTCTTCTCACACACCAGAAGGTAAAGATGCGGCCTGAAAGCTGCACTGTGCCTTTTCACACAGTGATCTCATCAGGGAAAGAGTCCCAGGGTTGGAATGCAGTATCCAAAAATAAACACCTTTCAGTGCTTTCATTGTAGGGGCTTGTTGTCTTTCCTTCTTTTGTCTCGGCTATGGAAATTGGGTAAGGGTATCTTGCAATGAGGAAAAATCGATAATCTTAACTTGGGATGCCCTATGTTTGTTAATTATCCCTGGCTTCCATGAGCAAAGGCAGGGACTGAGCTCTCATAGCGTCTCTTTTACTAGCAGATCCAAACCTATAGGTGCCTGTGACAGAAATATTTGAAAACATGATTAAATGAAGCCACCCAAGCCAGGCACATTTTGAAAAATAAGCACTGTATTACTTCAATTTGCTGCAAATAGTAATTTACTTTAGTTATTTCCTTTAATTATAGTGTTCCATCTTTACAAGAAGCTGTATTTAGGAACAAAGGGGCCAGTGTCACTGTAAGGTGTATGCTATAATAGACACATTTGTATTAGGCTTCATTAGAAACCTACAGTGTATCCAGCAATTCTGTGATTCTTGTATCACCAACCAACCCTACCCCTTCTCTGATTTTATCAGTGTAGTGTCTTTTTTTTTTTAATGCTCACTTAGGCTCTTTCTGGTTATGGTTTTGTTAATATGTCTGGTTTTTTTTTTTTTTTTTGTTTGTTTGTTTGTTTGTTTTCCACCCTAACAAATGCTATATATTATCCTATATAATCCAATTGTTTCTTTTTTATTTTTCTTCTTTTCTTTCTTTCTTTTTTTTTTTTTTTTTTTTTTAAAGGAAACAGGAAATCAAGATATCTAGCAAAGCTATTTATACGCAGTGGGAAACCCTGGGTTGCAGGGAGGGCTAATATAAAAAGACTGACAACCTATTTCTTTAAATGACAAGCTGACATATTTATTCTTATTATTTTACAAAAGTATTCACCAGATTCATCAGTCACACTAAAAACCTCTTTCCTCCTTCCTGCAGTCAGAGTGTGTAGCCTTACTGAGAGCCAGATTGAGAGAAATATAAAAACTAAAAACTACCTTTTTGGAATCAAAAAGGGTATTTGGGGACCTGCAACACACTGCACTGGAACATAAACTGCAAGACTTTTCCTGTTTGAATAATTTTTTCTATTGTTGATCTTTTGCAAAGTTAAATTACAGCTACATAAAGGGATTTTTATACTGAAAATTAACTTTCTGTTATGCACAAGTTGCATTTATACTTCTACTGGAATACCAGTTCCTACAGAATCTATCTGATCTTTATACCTGAATCATAAATTCACAACTTTTAGGATATTAAATGAAACAGTTCCTTTATAAATGGTAGAGCATCTTATCATATTTAAAAAGTACAATAATGAGCCTCAAATGCAAACTAAGTTGCCATAAAACAGGCTTATTTTTCTGCACTTAGTGTGACATTTTCCAGCAATAGCATTTTCTACAACAAAAGTGAGAATTCAGTTTTGCTCAAAGAAATAATAACCTTAGCTTTTCTATATGCACATTTTTATCTGTCAGTTGTGTAACATCAACATGGATATATAACGTAATTTAGAGTGTCTTGAGCTGGAATTTAAAATAGCAACAGACCAAGTTTTGATACTGGAAATACAAACAATGTGTATGCAAATATCACACTGGAAAAGCATGTGTATCTGTTCTGCATGTCACTTAATGGATAGCCTATTCATTAAGCCTTTCAAATAAAATTGAGTTAAACCACAGAAGTGCTTAAAGCACGAAGGTTTTTCTTTTCACTGTCCATCTTAATTGTATTTTAAACTGATGTTGAATACAAGTTATGAACACTTTTAAATCTTTGGAAATGCAATGGTATTTGGAATATCTGCCAAATGCAGGGCTAGGATCTAAAAAATCAGTGATTGCACAGTGGGACACGGGGGGTGGTTCTGCATGTTTGTTTGTATGCATGAACTCTCAGCCATTCATAGCAGCTGTTTGATGATGTATATCTTACTAAGAAGGGAAGTTTTATGCTTATTCAAATCATTATTTTGAAATAAGCAAAGGATAAAAATAAGGACTCCTAGCCTTATAAGTTTGTCATTAATTTAATAAAAAAATAGACATGCTGGAAAAAAAATCAATTGTAAAGAGGAGAAAAAGGAAAAATACTTCTAAATGCTCCATATCCCACACATTATTTGCATTGCACAACATCAGTCATGATACACTCAGTAAAATGTGACTTACTTTGAAGAAGGAGTCAACTGACAAAGCATTTTAGAGTGCCAGGGATTTATAATGTCAGCATTCTAAACCCTTCTGAGAGTAGATAACAATTCTGTTAACACAATAGCAAAGGCTACTTTTCTGCTTAAATTTATGATACTGGCATCCCCTTTATAAAATGCTTGAACATGTCTTATACCACATTCATATTACTTGCTTGTAAATCTACTTTTATTTTATTTTTTTTTAATACAAGATGGTAACAAAAATACTGTCACAATCTCCTGTGTGATTTCAAACTTTGTGGAAAATGATTTCATTCACCTCACTGCTTTCACTTAAAAGAAAAAACATCTCTGTACTTTAGATATCCAGAATTCTGTTGTGTCCATGCACAGTGTTTTATGACATCTGCATTTTACAGGAAGAGGGGGAGGAACAACACAGTTTTTACATTAACATAGATATACTAGAGAAGTGCCATTATTGAGTTAGCTACCTATTCCTATCCAGTCATGAATGAATAATGTCAGAATTAACATGAGCTATAGTGCATTATTTATTATTTCTCTGGGTTTCATGCTTAGATGAGGTGCTAAAGGTCTAATGCCTTTTAAATGTAATTCATTTCCCTTTTTAATATGTTTTGCTTGCTAAAAGAGACACTTCTATTTTCCTTTGCTATTGGTATTTTGGGAAAATCTCTCTTAAATTAGAGTAATATTGAAATTATTTCAAGTTAATAGTTGAATGAATAGAACAGTTAGTTTTAAACATGCAATTATTTAATGTTATGGAGTAGATGCTGAAGTAAACTTGAAATATATGTATTTGGTTGTTACCTACATCTGTATCATGAAAGTGAAAACAAAATTATGCTCTTTACTGTAATATTCATTTCTGAAGGTTCAAGAAATGCTAGCAAGAGAGCATCCAGGCTGAAAGTCTGGTGCAATTGAAGTAATGGGAGTTTCATTTACAGTAGCACAACCCCTTCAGTGATTGTTTGTTCTTGTTTAAACAAGATTCTTATTTATGCTGTTAAAGACTGAAGATTAATATTTTATGATTCATAATACATGTTGTTGAAGCTTGGTGAAGCAGGCAGTAAAACAGACACTTCCTAAGAAGCATTTTCAGCATAAGCAAAATTGCCCAGACATTGCTCAAAAGGGGCTGTTCAAATGGGCCTGAACAGTCGAGTGATCTGTATAGAAATTAAGAGTATTAGTTACAAGCTGGGAAAACACCCTTTCTAGTTGTAAAAATATAGCTGTTGTGTGTCAAGGGCAAATTAAACAGAGAAAACCTCCAGAATCTTATAAACCGCTGTGAGAATGCTTTCTCACCTGTGGGTATATCTGATTATCAGTCTTAAGTTACGAGGCTTTTGGCAAGGCATGCAAATTCCTGCAATGACTTCAGTCTACTAAAAACAAGCTGTTGGCTAGTGCTCTTGGCAAGCTTAGGATTTGCAGTGAGCCTTCTGCAAAAAATGTTTCGGTCCTTAATCATTTTGGAGAACATTTGCTTCCCCAGGGCTTCTGTCTGCAATGTGAGTTGATGTGTCTCTTCTGTTGAGATGCCATGTGATGTGTCCCAATTAACCACCTTCATTTGGAATGGAGTATTAATCTATTCTTTGAATTCTCAAACTACATTGTCAAGGGTTTTCACAATACCTCTGAAGTTCCCTATGTATTTCCTTGCAACTCCCCAAATTGCAACATTCCAGAGTCCAAAGTATAACCTAATCAGAATCATAGAATCACAGAATGGTTTGGGTTGCAGGGGTCCTTAAGATCATCTAGTTCCAACCGCCCTGCTATAGATAGGGACATCTCCCACTAGATCAGGTTGCTCAAAGTTCCATCCAGCCTGGCCTTGAATGCTTCCAGAGAGGGGGCACAATCACTAAAATAAAGCCCCCGAACAATCCAAATTACAGGTACACAGCTTGCAGTGGATGTAAAAGGTAGAATGAATCTTCCTTCTCTGAAGATTTATAAAGATGTTTGATGATAGAACAAGATGAAAAGTCACCATGCCCCCAGATTTTCCTTGGATAATGAATTAATAGGTACTGTGGTGCACATTATATATAATGTCCTTATTAACAAGCACTCCAGACATCAATTGAAATTGTGAAATTCAACCATTGGAATTCCATATGCTGCCATGCAAAGGTATATATCTGGTTATGTGGGCTGAGCAATGAGATTGACTGGGCTTGGTGGGCTGCTCCTCCTGTGTGCAAACATTACAAGCTCCTCCTGAACTGCCTTCAGTGTTCACTTGTGAATAGAACACAGGCATTTTTCAGCTTGAAATCTCTTTTATGATGTCAGTATCTTTTAATTTTTCATTGCTGTCATGTCAATATTAGAAGATGGTGCATATATTATCAGTTATGAAATGAGGTGAAAAATCCATATCAACAATAATCTGAAACTTTCTTCTGTAGAAGGGGGTACAAGAAGGAAAAAGGACATTTCCTAGTCACTAAATGCCCGCTAAATTTGGGGATTTCAGCTGAGCCCAAAAGATTAGGAAGAAAAAGAACAGCAGTGGTCACAGCTTAGGTCTGGACAGCTTCTTCCTCCGTTTTATAATGAACAAAGCTTAGACCCACAGTAACTTAATTAACTCCTGTTTATTCCAGTGGTAATTACAAATTTAAGTGAGGACTAGACAATGAATGTGTGTTAGGAAACTTGGTCTATGTGGTTTGAGTAGGACTGTGTTGGAACTTGTTCCCTAAGGCTTTTAAATGTCTCTCACCTAAAACCTTAAGGTAAAGTATGAAACTGTAATGAACAAATAAAGAAATTTAAACTATCTAATTAATTAAAGTCATGGGAAATTAGTATTAACATTGCATTCCTTGCAATACTAAGAACATTATTTACAGCTATTTTTTATTTCACATTGAAACCATAAATGGCTTTAATAGCAAAGAAAATTCAGAAAATGCACTTTCCATAATCCATTTTAATTTTTCTATTGCAATGAAATGATGGTACACAATTAGATTGTTATTATTATTTTGTGTGAAAATCCATGTGATTATTTTCATGTGTGTATGATTTTTTTCCTGAAATTTTGGAAGTGCAAAATGCTTACAGAGATTTCCAGCTGCCCCACCATAAAGGAACTGAGCAACCAAAAACACGCTCTGAATTAAAAAAATGAATGACCTTGTAGTCAACACTCATTAACCAACCAACCAAACAAACAAAGCAGGGACAAAGCAGCAGAAGGTTGTAGTCAGCATCCTGAAGCATATTTGTGTCCTGCATCTTGTCATGATTGATGTATTGCACTAGTGGCATTTGACAAACATTGTCTTGGAGGTACTTAGCAAGATGACAAATTAACAAATGAAATAAATGGATTACAAAGCATTTACACAATCATTTATGCCTTTTCACATCCAGTCTGTATTACTACAAAGTGATCAGAGGCTAGTAACGAAGAGATATATAAGCTTTACAAGGTGCAACATGCAGCAGGGTGATTAATGCAGAAGGATTAATGAACATAATTTTGAATCAGTAGCTTTTGTCTAACACCATTTGCTCATTTTGTTATTAATAGGCGCTGAAATCATGAATCCTATTTCATAAATCCTCAAAGGACTGGTAATGGGCTGATACATTCTTGAAACATCTTTGAAACAGCCTCTGATAAACAGGGACAAAAGAGATGATCATCCAGGAGCAAACATCTGAGAAGCAAGGTAAATTACCTTGGGTGACGGTCCACTCTATCATGGCAGCAGTGCTTCTGGCTCCTCATACTTTACTGATTTGGTACTACAAGTCTTAGTGGACCATTGCTGGAGGGTCCTCAGGTGTGGAATCAGTTAGTGAAGTGTCTCTCAAAATCTGTGGTGGAGAACAACAGAAGTTGTTTTTCATAAGTGTCATCCCTTGCTAAGTGGTAGTATGCTCCATCTGTAAACAGTGACCAAAAGTGTCCCTTTCTGGGAGAGACCTCACAAGATCTAGGTGTTTCTACTGAGCAGCAGAGGCTTTGCCAGGGCACTCTGTTGTAAGCCACAGCATGAAGTTGCCCCTCACTTTGCATAGGTGCCATCAGTTCGTGGTGCTGGCCTGTTTCAGCTACCACCATGCTGTTCTCCTGATGCCTCTTTCTCATTCTGTGATAAACTTGATAAAATTTGGTTTGTCCACTCCATACCACAGACAGCAGAGATCATGAACCTGAGCATATTCCACAAATGCTTCCCATTGTCTTGTTTTGGACAAATAATCAGAAAGGCAATTTGTACTGAAAGTATTTTGGGTTCATTCTTTATTTGATTTTAAGTTTGATTATTTAAATGATGCATGGTAATTTTTCATGTGTTGTTAATCTGATGTGTACTGTAAGATAAAGGAAACTTTTGATCTTACACTTACAGTTTAGCAAGTTAACACGTGTCATCTGAGCTGTGGTAACTGCCCAATTTTGTGTTCTTTGCCTGTGGCAACTACTTAATAGTTCCATTTCACTGGCCCTCAGAGAAAGCACCTGCAGATATTTGGTGTACCGCAGACTGTCTCAACCCTTACAAGCATGTGAAGCTGTGAGTTTCTCAATTTGACCACCACCATTGACCACATACTTGTGGTATCTTGAATTACAGCGTATATAATTGTACAAAAAATACCTTTCAGTATTTTTTTGGGAGGCTTTCCCCAGTTATGAAGAACTGAACATCTGCAGAATGAGCAACTTACACTCTGGAAGAACATAATTGCCTCACCCTGCCTGTGTGTCTGCTAGAGGACACTTTTTCAGTGGTAGCTAAGTTACACATTTGTGGTCCATGAGGTGATGAGGCAGAGAGCCAGAAGTCTTCAGTGCGATAGGCGAATCAGTATGGGCTCTAGTGGAATGAAGTCTGACGCTGCAGATTTGCAACTCATTTTAGAAGTTAAGATGCATTATTTTTTGGAGGTGTTTGGTACAGAAAAACACCACAGTTTGTCTGAAGTGCAAAGGTAGAAAAGAGAATGAAGTAAAAGACAAAGGAGCGATGGTAATTAAAGATCCACTTGTGCCTTAAGGTGGCATGAACAGGTCTAAGGAAGGGAAGGAAGGGAAACTAAAGGAGGTGAATTAAGCTTTATGTAAGAGCTGTGACTTCTGGCTGAAACCAGCTGAAGAATTTAATATATTGAAAAAAAATTGACTACCAACCTATTCCAAAGCTATTTTGTGCATTAAAGTTTAGAAGAAAAAAAAAGAGTAAAAATGATGATATTACTAATAGCATGCAGTGCTTCTCCATTAATATTGCATATGAAATATAAGCCTGAAAGCAAAATCTGGTAGTCAGAAAGTAGAAAATAGAAAAGTACAGCTTTGTGATTTCTATTCATGCTTCCAGAAAATATTTGATAGAAAATTATATAATTCAACTTAACAAACATGGCTAGTTAGTGAAGAAATAGGTTCATGAAAGGCAGGTCCTGCTTAACTAACCTTACCTCCTATGATCAAGACACTTGTCTGGTGGATGAGGGAAAGGCTGTCAATGTAGTCTAATGAGAATTCAGCAAAACCTTGACACTGTCTCCAACAGTATTCTCCTGGTGAAGCTGGCAGCTCATGCTTTGGACAGGTAAACTCTTTGCTGGGTAATGAGGTGGTTGGTAGGCCGGACCCAGAATGTGGTGGCAAGTGGAGTTAAATCCAGCTGGCAACTGGTCATGAGTAGTGTTTCCCAGGGGTTGGTACTGGGGCCCTGTCCTCCTCAATCTTTATTGATGACCTGGATGAGAGGATTGAGTGCACCCTCAGTAAGTTTGCAGATGACACCTAGTTAGGAGTCTACATGAAGGTAGGAAGGCTCTACAGAGGACAGGCTGGAGAGCTGGGCTGGGGTCAACTGGATGAAATTCAACAAGATCAAGTGTTGGGTCCTGTACTTTGGCCACAACAACCCCAAGCAACACTAGGCTTGGGGAAGTCTGTGTGGAAGAAATGGACCTGGGGACTTTGGTAAATGCTTGGCTGAACATGAGCCATCAGTATGTTCAGGTAGCCAAGAAAATCTATGGTATCCTGGTTTGTATCAGAAATAGTGCAGCCAGCAGGAGCAGGGAGGTGATCGTCCCCTTTTGCTTAGTACTGATAAGGCTGCACCTTGAGAACTGTGTTCAGTTTTGGGCCCCTCACTACAAGAAAGACATTAAAGCCATGGACTGTGCCCAGAGAAAGAGAATGAAGCTGTGAGGAGTCTGGAGCACAGGTCTTATGGAAAGTTACTGAGGTAACTAGGATTATTTAGTCTGGAGAAGAGGAGGCTCAAGGGAGAACTTATTGCTCTCTACAATGTCCTGAAAGAAGGCTGTGGTGAGATGGGGGTCAGCCTCTTCTCTCAGATAACAGTGATAAGATGAGAGGGAATGTTCTTAAGTTGTGCCAGGGGACGTTAAGGTTCGATATTAGAAAAAAAATTGCCTCCAAAAGAGTGGCAAGGTTCTGGAGTGGGCTGCCCAGGGAGGTAGTTGAGTCATAGGCCTTGGAGGTATTCAAGAAATGTTTAGGTGTACTCAGGGATATGAGTTAGTGGCGAAATATTGGTGGTAGGTGGATGATAGGATTAAATGATCTTGGAGGTCTTTTACAACCTTTGTGATTCTATGATCCTATGATTATATGGTGTTTATCTACATCCTCAGTCACACTTTGGGTTCAATACAGCTAGTTCAGCTAATTAACAGAATTAAGAATGTGTGGAGAAAGCAAAGAAATATTGCATTCAGTCAGCAGCATAGGAAAAGGAAAAGGAAAAGTAAAGAATGTGAGGCCTTGAAGAGCTAAGCTCTGTAGCCCACAGGACAATCTTGCATGTAGAAGATGATGGACCTGGGGCAGGAGGAGGCCTTTGTTGTGTTATGAATTTCTTGATGCATTTGAACAGTTGCCTTGACCATACTGGAATAATTAATGGGACTTGATATTTCTGAGTGTACTTAACTACTGATGCATTACCATAAGCTCACCACTGTCCAAATGTACCTGTAGGGCCTCAGCTAAAGGCTTTGAAGTCAGTATCGGTCTGAAGTGAATGAGAGGTGGATTATGCCCTTAAACAGATACTTCCGGAAGGCCCACTGTGCATATAGAGAAGTATTTTCTTGCTAAGCTGACATTTTAAAATTAAACAGCTTTTTGGCTCCAGGCCTTAAAGGAAATGGGACAAGTTTCACTTATTTTGTAATGATACAAAAAATAAGTTTAAGCTACTTTTATTTTAAAGTGACTATGTATCTTTCTTCAGACTCTTCTAACTAACTCATCCCAACAACAAAAAAATACCCTAAACGCTCAGATGGAAGAGAAAACATCAGAAAGTATTGATCTAAAATGTCTTTTAATGTTTGGAAAGCTGGGAATGAATGGAACTCTTTTTGCAATGGATGCCAGTTTATGAGTGTTTGCATATGTCAGAGCTTGTCACGTAGCTGGATTATATTTTCCATCCATGATTATGAATCACTCAGAAATAGATCCCAGTTTCTGCCATTGCTTTGCTATTTGTAAGTATAAAGTCAATAATTTGGATGATTAAATTGCAGGCTACGGAATGCCCATAAACCAATTGCTGTAGTGTGTCACTGCTGGCTGTTCACATAAGGTGATTGATAAACTATATTACAGTGTAAGCTTTCAGCTTCCCTGTTGGAGAATTTAAACTTTAAGAAGTCTGAACAACAAGTATAAAATTAAATCATCCAGAATGTAACAACAGCTAAAGAATCTGACTTAATTCCTTTTTTTCAGTTGTCATCCAATGGGAACTGAGTACTACATGCCTTCTGTTAATGTGAATAAATTTCCACTCATTTCAATTTATGTTGCTGAATCAAAAGACTGACTGCTAGAAACTGCTCAACATCAGTGTAGTACAGTGTTAGGAAGTCTTTCTTTTTTAACTACTCTTTGCATTTAATAACTTGATATTATTATTTATAGTTATATTTAGTAACTATATAACTATTTATTTAACAACTTTTCTTGCATAGGATTCAGATTCTAAGGGAAAAAAGAAAGAACTCTATATGTGTGCACTTCTTGTTACTATTCTGTTACAACCAATTATTTCAAATCCAACAATTCTGTAAAACAAATAGTACTATTAAAACTTTTTGGGGATGGATACTAAAAGACCTTTTGAGGTGGTACGTTTTTGCATGCCCAGCCTTTATGTACTGTTAACACCTGGGTGATGCCTGAGGCATGCCAGCCAATAATTATATACCTTCATTTTTCTTTCCTGACAGTCTGTCATCATTCATTTTAACTATGAGTTAAAGAAAGATTCTTCATGTCTACCCCTTCACCCTGTCCCAAATTCTACAGTATCTTCTCCAAAATCGTTTATTTCACCAACAGGTTACATAATGGGGTTCGTTACAATTGTTTTGCCTACAAAAGTAAAAATAATACAGTTCTGGATTTTCTGAGCTACAAAAATGACAACTGCAGAACAAACTAAGCAACTCTAACACAGAAAGTTACTTAATTAATCTTTTTATCAGTAAATTCCTAATGATCATTAAAACAGCTATTTTGATGTTACTTTACATAAGGTCTATCATGGTTTTCATCTCAGAGAAAGTCAGTGGCCTATCTTGAAACAGAATTTGTATGCAATTCATGCAGGGTCATATCAGCAGTGAGTTTCTTTGAGAAACAAGGAGGCATAAAACACCCATGTGTCTTCAATGCATGAAAGTTGGGTTGGAAATAGGGAGTTCACCTCTTCAAATGAAAGTAGAGTTGAAAGACGGAAGTAATCAATAGGTAATCTAGTCTGATCCCTTGTATAATATGAGCAGCAACTTCTGTAATTAACTTAATCATTTGCTATCAATTAATACATATATCGCATCTCACTTATGTAGCTCTTACAGAAAAGCTTCCAAACTTCATGTGAAGGCATTAAGATGTGAGGAAACTACATGTCCCTCAGTCACTGCTCCAGAAATTAATCATTCTTGCAGTTAACAATTAGAGCATTTCTCCATCTTAACTGACTTGTGCTTAGCCTTACCTGGGAACTTGTTTTGCCTGTCATGATTTATTAAAATTGTTTTTACAGCCATTATTTTGTTACCATGTTGATATTTTGTAAATTGTAAGTAAACCATCTCTCACTATTGTTTGTGAAAAGTTGGAAAGATTTCTTAGAATCATACAATAACCAAGGTTATTGTAATATCTCTAAGATCATCCAGTCCAACCATCCACCTATCACCAATATTTCCCACTAAATTATGTTCTTCAGTACAACATCTAAATGTTTCTTGAACACCTCCAGGACCGATGACTCCACCACCTCCCAGGACAGCCTGTACCAGCATCGGACCACTCTCTTGGAGAAGTATTTTCTAATGTCGAACCTGAATATACCCTGAAGCAACTTGAGGCCATTCCAAGAGAAGTAGCTGACTCCCATTTCACCACAACCTCCCTTCAAGTAGTTGTAGAAAATGATGAGGTCACCCCTGAACAATCTCCCTCAGCCGATTCTCATGAGGTTTGTGCTCCAGACCCCTCACCAGTTTTGCTGCCCTTCTCAGAAGATGCTTCAGGGCCTTGATGTCTTTTCTGTAGTGAGTGGCCCAAAACTGAACACATTGCTTGAGGTGCAGCCTCATCAGGGCTGACTACAGAAGGCCGATCACTTCCTTGCTCCTGCTGCCAGCATTCCTTCTGATACAAGCCAGGATGCCACTGGCCATCTTGGCCATCTGGATACACTGCTGACTCATGTTCAGCTGAGCATCAACCGATACCTCCTGGTCTATTTACCCTACATAGTCTTCCTAAGAACCTGTCCCATGCCTGTAGTGTTGCTTGGGCTTGTTGTGTCCAAAGTGCAGGAACTGTCACTTGGTCTTGTGGAACTTCATCCCATTGGCTTCAGCCCAGCCATTGAGCCTAAACAGATCCTTCTGTAGGGCCTTCCTACTTCCAGGACAGACCTTATTCCATCCACATAGAGATTTATTTGTTTGTATATTTATTTATTTGACTGATGCCACTTTCTCTGCACATTCAACATCTTCCTTGAAAAAAAGTACACTGAAACTAGAGGACACATTCTACTATTAGTCTCACTAGTACTATAAGGAGCGTCTAAAATCATCTTGTCTTTTTCCCATTTTTTGCTTTGAGTATTTCTGAGGATGACAGAACCCTCTTTTGCTAAATCACTGTAATGGAAGCTTATCTTCACATATCTGTGTATGTAGGTTTACCTTTAGGTTTTTCCTGACCTGCCCCGCAGCTTAGATGTGGCTATGGTCAACTTTTTTTTTTTCTGTAGATGTATACCTTTGCAGATGGTTGCATTATTGATTGGAATTTGACAGAATGTCTGTGCTGCTCAATTCTCAACTCCCTTTGTCATTCGGCCAGGATATGTGACAGCTGTGAGTTTGATTAAATCTTTGACTAACACCAAGCTAAATATGGATCACAGCAGAAACCTCTCCTGAAGGTGATTCTCAGCTTTTTGAAACTTGTCTATGAGCTATTCTCCTCAAAGAATCAAAGTTTATTTTTATTTTTATTTTTTTTGTCAGGATAAACTTTTCAGTACACTCTGATGTCTAATGGTAGTGTGCATATTCTTCATAGAATCACAGCATGGCTTAGATTGGAGGGAGGCCTTAAAGATCATCTAGTTCCAAACCCCTGCCATGGGCAGGGCTGCCACCCACCATATCAGGTTGCCCAGTACCTCATCCAACCCAGTCTTGAACACCTCCAGGGATTGGGCACCCACAGTATCCCTGGGCAGCATGTGCCATTGCCCCACAACCTTCTGAGTAAAAAATTTCTTCCTAACATCTAACCTAAATCTACCCTTTTCTTGATATAAAGCCATCCCCCCTTGTCCTATCACTGTCAGATCATAGAAGAAGTCAGTCTCCCTCCTGCTTGTAAGCTCCCTTCAAGCACTGGAAGACCTTGAAGTCTCCTTGAAACCTTCTCTTCGTCAAGCTAAACAAGTCCAACTCCCTCAACCTTTCTTCATATGAGAAGTGCTCCAGCACTTTGATCATCTTCATGGCCCTTCACTGGACCTACTCCAACAACTCCAATATCTTTCTTGTGCAGGGAACCCCAGGTCTGGACGTAGTACCGCAGATGAAGCCTCACAAGGGCATAGTCAAAGGGGACAATCACCTCTGCCTCCCTGCTGGCTACCTCTCTTTTGATGCAGCGCAGGATACAGTTGGCCTTCTTGGCTGCAAGAGTACACTGCTGGCTCATGTCCAACTCTTCTTCCACTGGGACCCCGAAGTCCTTCTCTACAGGGATGTTCACAATGAATTCTTCTCTCAGCCTGTAATTGTATCTGGGATAGTCTCAACCCAAGCACAACACCTTGCACGTGGCTTTGTTAAACCTCTTTAGATTCCCATACACCACTTTTCAAGCATAAACAGGTCCCTCTGGATGATGTCCCTTCCTTCTGTGTCAACTGCATCACTTAGCTTGGAGTCATCCACAAGCTTGCTGAAGGTGCACTCAATCCCACTGTCTATGTCACTGATAAAGGGTCCCAAGAGAAATTCCCAGGAGATACCACTTGTGACTAGCCTCCAGCTGGACATAGAGCCATTGATAACTCTCCAGCTATGACTAGTCAACCAATTCTTTATCTATCAAATAGCTCAGCCTTCCATTTCCAGTCCTTCCATTAAAGGACTCTTATCCTTTAATTCATTCTGATGTAAATCCTACATGAATTTTTCATTAATCTCTCCTGGATTAATACGAGGATCCATGACCCCCAGTTACGCAGGTCATCCACTTGAATGTCTATTGAGAGCTTTCACAAGATTAACGCTCTCTAGGCATCTGAGTCTTTTTGCTATTGCATGATGTATGGCAAATAAGCATCAGCAAGCAAGGCTTTCCAACTAATTCTTAAGGAATTCTTGGTGGAGAATTTTCTGAATCTTCTGTTTTTAAGATATTTATCTCTTGTGGATGTTGTTCAACATTCTTCTTAATTACTTACAGATGGCAAAATACATTGCCCTGTAGTTTCATGCATCATCCATTTTATTGCCACAGCAGCTGTCTTCTCAGTGACCAGGCCTTAGATCTTGTCTAGGTAAAACTGCAGTGAACACTGCTCATTCACTTTCATCATAATTTATAAATACTATGGGAATGGTCTGTCCCCTGACTTATACGTGTGATTTTCACTGACTTCAGAAGCACTTGCACCAAATACAGTAAAAGCAGTGTAGAATGAGATAATGTCCACCAGTTAATAAGTTGGTTGAATGAAAGATTTCTCTCTAGAGAGCTTAATTTGCACTGGTGGGACTTGCAGGTTAGTTTAAACACAGTAGTTAAATCATAAACCTGTAGCTTGTGAATAAATATATGTCTGAACATCACTTGGTATGTGTATTATATTACAGAAACTATTATCAGCGTTTTTCAGAAAGCTAATCATATATAGATAATAATAATTTCAGTGGAAAACCAACAAATTTAGTAATTATTACTGAAAAAACAGTCCTCAGCATGTTCAGGAGTGAACAAAGTCATATGTATATCCACAGAAGAGTATCTTAGTTGAGTCTGTAATGTTCCTATGATTTCTTTGTAAGACTAGAAGCATGCATGTTTTTAAAGTGTCACATAATTTATAAACAATTATGCTTGACTGTTATAAACTTATTTTCTTGAAGTATACAAGTAGCAGAAACTGGTGTTTATTAAATAAATGACTCAACCAAAATGATAAGAATTGATGTTACTTTTGCTACTGCTTTAAATGCATAATCAACTACAGGCATAAGAATTACATCTTTGGTGGAAAGACACTTCTGAAGAACAGAAAAAGATCTGAGGAAATCACGTTCAATTAAATGAAAGCAACAGAAATAATGATCCAGATAGAGGTATGTTTCAAAGAAAGAATATGTTTTTTGGTTCTAACTAGCTAGCATGGTATTGACTCATAGTTTACGGGAAATACTAGGTCAAGACATCTCGTAATAGCAGAGGAATAGATAACTAGTGGTAACCATAAATGTTTACAAAAACAAGCAAATAAACTTATGTATACCCACATATACATAATGGCAAACAATAGCAGCTCTAAACATTGCTTAATTTAGTGCAACACTTGAAAAGTCTTTTGTCCAAGATGTGCTGAAATTTGCTGGGCAACTTTATACTGATTATCCCGTGTTCTGACAAGTTTGATGAAAAAAAAATCCACAGGAAACTGCATGTATCTTCTTCATGCCAACAGTCAGAAAGAACAAAAGACTCAACTTGCAGTTGAAAAACCTCAGAAATGCAGAAACAAATGATGTTCCATTACCCATTATATACAGTCTCTGTGCTAAACAGCCTGCATTAGGAATAGCACGTACTTGTAAGCACTGGTATTTTTTTCTTGACACTTGAGAAAAGTTTTCTGAAATTGTTTTACAGACAAAGATGACAAAAAAATACATGTTAATACATGTTAATACACTAGCTCCTGTATTAAAAGTGATTTAGATATGATTTAGTTTGAGCCAAAAATAAAACTGTCCATTAATTGCATCAATATATAATGTCTAGATCTTTAAACAAAAGAGGTATTTAGAAACTGTTAAACAGAAAATACAATTTATTTAATAACAGTGCATCTCATGATCCAAAAAAAGAACTCTGTAAGTTATAGAACAGCGTGGTCTGAAGCAAGTAACTCTGTAGAATGGATTCAGGTGCAAATAACAAATAAAGGTCTTATGCAGATGGGTAGAATAGAAAATGTAAGTGCTATGAAAATGTAAATGGTACTGAGCAACAACTGTCTCTGTTCTAACATGCATGAAGTTTCAAAATGTACCTTGTGATAAAAAATTATAATATATTAACCTTCATTATATCATTCACCTCACCTTCATCCGCCAGAAGGTGAGATAAGGTTCAGACCATACAATTGTCCAGTATGTTCAAACATCTTGGTTTCCTGACAAGCATGCATGGTGCAAAATAATGTCAATTTTTAATTGAAAAAAAACTATTAGATGAGAATAAGCACAAAATTACAGGAACCCAGCCACTGTCCAGACAATGGGAAAGATCTGCCTTTTCCGAAAGATTGTCTAAGGGTAATGGAGGTCTTCCTGACACTAAAGACTGATTTTATCGGGGACCAAAACCGATTAACCAGGTCAAGATAATTCTTTGTACACATAGATTACTACTCTGTCAGATGTCCCACATTAAGAAAGAAGTTTTGAGAACAAATTTCCATGTTCCTCCTCTTTTATAAAGTGATTCTTATAAAAGTCCAACACTTAGAGTTAGTTATTGCAACAGTAAAGAGACCGTATTTCTACATTACCTCTGTAATATATTTCATAAAATTTAGTTCCAGTTGGCTGGACATGCTGCATCATGTCTCAGAAGAAAAGGTGTTCTGAAGAGACTGCGGCTACAGATATTTCAGACATTAAAGCAAAAAAGAAGCAAGATGAAAAATGAAAGTGCAGAACACAACTGACCAAATTGAAAAATAAGAAAAGAATGTGGGCAGTGAGCATGAAAGCAAGGAAATAAAAGATGCTACAGTATACAGATCCAGGAAAATATTGCAGGCACTGTTTTAGAAGCAGCTGCATTTCTTGATATGAAATATTTTCCACTTCAGTATAACCAATCTGTATGCATTTGTACTTTATTAACATTATAACACTTATGTTGAATGGTAGAAACACAAAATATAGAGGAATTACAGAAAATACAACTCCAATTCATTAATGCCATTCTTTGTCCTTAGGAAGAATACAGAGGAATTTACCTGGGAAAAGTAAGTCTACAAGGACCCTTCAGAGTGTTTAGAAGAACAGATTCCAAATAAAGCACCTCTCTGATGCTGTGTGTAGATCCTAGGGATGCTCTCTGTTTTTACTGGCAGGGATTACTGCTTTGTGCTGTGCAGATGCTGCTGTTTTGCAAACTATGGGTGAAGATGGCAGACTTCATCCTTCTGCCAGTCATGACACTGGTTGTCAGAGGCTCATTATAGCTGTCTTCTGCACAGAGGCTTTATGGGAAGAGGACACCTGTATCTTCATTTTTCTTCCTATAAATCATGGGTAACGTATAGGAGGTTTGCACTGTATTTTCATTCTGCACTTCTGTAATTTATAATCTCCCTTGTGTTCCTGCTGATATGTGGAATTATTGCTACTTTTTTTCCTTATTATTACTATTTTGGGTTGAGAGATTTGTTCATTCAACTGTTAATTAAAATTTCTCTGAAATTCACAATATTGGTAATCTCTTCTTGGATTTAGAACTGTGATACAGATTTTACATTCCCAACGCCCATATGTAATCTTTAAATGCAATGAACAAATCTTAAACAAAAATTTATGTGCTATTTGCATAGACACACTTGAGTTTTAAGAATATAGTGTTGAGAGATGGAAAAAAATATGTACACATTTTTATTTTGGAATTTTCCTGAGCTGTAAAGAAAAATAAAACAACCAGAAAACTAATTTGGGCATAAACTTAATATGATATTTCTCATCAATCTCATGACCCTCTGTCATGTGGATGCCAGACTGGAGCAGGAAGTAAGATTGTGACATGTTGACACGTGGACACATGTAAGTAAAGGATGGGCAGCTGCCTAGATACAGTAACCCAAACCCAAACACTCACTTCTCACCACTGCTGTCTGTTTTCAATCTGAAAAGTTGAAAAAACCAAACTGTCTTGGGTTTCCTAAATACTCTCAGAGATCGTACATCATTTACTGGTAATAAAGAGTAGTTATGACAAAGGAATGTAGTTCAGAAGTAGGAAAATTAACTGTCAATGATTAATCTTTACTGTGTTGTACAAAAAAAAAAAAAAACAAAAAAAGGAAAAAAAGAAAAAAGAGGCCACTGAAACATTAATACCAAGTGAATCCTCTAAAACTTTCTATTATCATGATGTGAACAATTGTTTAAATAATTGTTGGAAATCATTTTATTTCTAGAGATATTATGTCATTCTGGAGGCATATTTTGCAACTATCACTCACTTTTAATTATCCATTACTCTTTCTGATATCAATAGCAAATAGACTCCATTGCTCAACAGAAACAGAAAATACATAAAAATACTCTTCACTGAAATATCCTAATATAATTCAGAATCCAAGAACAGGTTCTTTTTTTGAATGTTCCCATTTTGATTTTTTTTTTTTTAATACATATATTGGTTAGCAAAATGTTTAACTGGCATTGTCCTATGGCATCTTGTCAACCAATTTCCTTATTGCTATTACAAAATGGCAGACATACAGAATCTGTAAATATCCATGAAGACTATGTAGGTAAAAAAATTATTACAACACTTCACCTTTCAGAACTTTTTCTGGATTATGGTCATGTCTGAAGGGCAGGAAATAATAAAAGGCCTGTCCTTCTACCTTTCAACTCTTATGGCTACATACAGTGTAATAATAATAATGTACTGTCAGATTTAAGTGGAAAGACTTCAGATACCGCCTTGTATAAATTGTATTTCTTTTATGTGGGAAAAAAAAAAATGACATCCACAACGAGGCAAACTTGAAATTAGGAAAATAATATAATGATTCAAGGAGCATTAAAATATATTTAAATTAATCATTGACTAATACTGTAAAAATTGAATACTTGTTGCTGCTAACCTCTTAGAAGTAAACTGAGCTATTCAAGACAATACTGAACAACAATTTCACGTGTGAAATGAGGCAGGTGTTTTCAACTTTTCTTTTGGTAAAATACAAATAATAGTAATAAAGAATACTGGTGAAATGTTTGTTTCAGTAAAGCGTTCCTCAGGACTTCAGTAGAGTTTCTTGTCTAGTAAAGGAGGAGTAAAAAGTAAAATCCTGTAATAATACAGGTATGGAACTGCATCTGGAAAGCACTCAAAAAGAATAAAATTCTACAGTCTTATCCTGGGATAAAATATTAGAGATGATGTAATTCCACTTCCTTAGACTTAAGCTGTGTCTTTTCTTGTGTATTCTAGGGAAGTGAGTCTATATAGCCAACAATTAATTGTTGGCTATTGAAGTCACACAGCCACAAGCCTTGTGAGAGGAGTGTCCCTGGACTGCACTACAACATTTTACTCCAGTGCCACTTATTTCTTTGCCTGGAAGCACAGGAGATAAAAGACTAACCTTAAGACTATAGTGCAAGTCAATAGTAAGGTCCTGAATGAAGTGGGAGACACAGTGCTTAGAGTCCCTGCTGGACAGCAGTCAATATCAGACATCACACTTAAACTGTCACAATTTGACCTGACAATCCTTTTTCAGAAGGACCAGAAATAGAGCTAGCCAAGTTACCTTGCATTTCTGAAGAAGGTCAGATGCAGGTCACTTGCAGATGGAAGTGTGGATTAAAGATGTCTGGCACGAGTATAAGCACTAACATTTCTAGCCTGCATAAACATAAATGTTAAGATGCATGAGGGATTGCTATTGCCTAGTTGAAACAGGAACATGGTTAAAAGATCTTTATAAAGAACAAAGAGAGATGTTTGCTGTGTTCATGTGGAAAAAAAAATACTGGAAGAAGAAAAAAAAGGAGACTTATACAGTCAGCAATATATGTTCTAAAAATGCAATTTCCGGATTAATAACAAAGACGCTGTTCTAGTTCACTAGTTCCTTTAGGACGTGCGCTTTTGACCCATGCAACATATTGTGCCCCATGGCTCTTAGCTGAACTGTGACTTAACTGTGCCTATTTTTTTTTAAATGTGTGATGTCTATTAAAACTAGCTGGTGCTTGTACCAGCACCCCAGTGGAAATGAAAGAGATGTCTCGGTGGACTGTCCATTGGTTAAATATTAAAGAATCAAACTTTAATATTTAAGTGTGTATGTAGTATATTATATAAAACAAATTCCCATCTGAATATTTTAAGTTTTCCCTTTAATCTTAGGAAAGCCAGCATTTCCACCCCTTAACTTTAATTAACCAGATAAAACAGTATTTCAAGGATATATCTCCTATGAAAAGAGTAAGGCTTTTCTGTGATTATATATATTTTTGCTCCAAGGCACTTATTAATTTGCTTAAAAGTCCATGCATCATTTCGGAGATTGTTTTAGCACTTGTCATCTTATCAGTCCACGTCTGAGGAAGGCACGCTTGAAAAAAATGGAATGAAAGATTAAGCATTCCAGCATGCTCTACATTATAAATATAACTGTCTTCATTTTATAAATGAGATACCATAAAAACAGAGCTGCAGAGAAGAGTGAGAAGTGATGGAGCACAGTGAAAGACAGTAGGGCTGACAAATACAACTGGGAAGTGAGCTGAAGGCAGCACAAGGACAGACAGCAGGAAATCTCTTATCGTCCTGCAGCTGCAGTACTCCTTGGCTCAGCTATTTTGTCTTCATGTGCCTGGAAGTGGGAGGAGTGGGTGCCCTGCAAGGGCATAGTGTGGTGGCGGGACAGGAGAGGCTGTGCCCCAAAACTGAGAGCTGCCCTGCCTCAGCTGGACAGGTAGAATCATCCAGTGATGGTAACATCTCATCCCAGTCACTTTGACAAGACCAGGTGACAAGGCAGGTCCAAGTTCAAGGCAGACCTTCTCACCTTCAGTTATTGCAGTAAACTGAAAACAGAAAATATAGATTTTTCAGGTTAGCAAAACTGAGGCTCACATCTCCAAAGGTAGTTCTTCATCATTCCAATATGGAGCAAAATAGTCAAAATCTCTGCCAAACTACCCTTTGTTTGGATAGATGTAAAATCCTATAATTGGCTCAGAGACAATGAACAGCCTGACTGCTAAGGTCACTCAGGTTAGTTTATTACTTCCAGAAATTAATTTAGGATTAGGTCCTGTGTTGAGAAGCTGTACCTTTCTGAAATATGAAGAGGTTTATTTCTAGAAGTAAGAGTGTTCAGGCTATAACACACAGTATTATCAACATGCAAGGCATATATATGCTCTCTACTTGCTAGAACTTGTCTGGAGGAGGCCCAGGGAAGACCTTATAGCTCTCTACAGCAACCTGAAAGGAGGTTGTGGTGAGGTGGGGGTCTGCCTTTTCTTTCACGTAAGTAGTGACAGGACAAGAGGACCTCAAATTGCACCAGGGTAGGTTCATGTTGAATATTAGGAAAAATTTCGTCTCTGAAAGAGCAGTCAGGCACTGGAATGGGAGGTGGTGGAGTCACAGTCCCTGGAGGTGTTCAAGAAATGCTCAGATGACGTATGAAGGGATATGATTTTTTTCCAGCCTTGGTGATTGTATGAATTGTCCCTGCTTACTGAGATGGCTGCCTAGGGCTTGGGACCAATTATCTTTTTAAATTCCTGGTTCATCTGGAGCTGGGTTGGGCATTATTTAAGCCATAGTCACTCAGATACAGCCATTGACCAATTTCTGCACAGCAAAATAGCCAAAAAGTAGGTGGAGAGAAATGACATTTAGGACCCTTATAGCCTATACAGAACAGATGACTGTCCCACTTCTCTGCTCTCTCAGCTGGAGTAGGCAGATACTTAGTCAGATGATCTGTGATTTTTTTTTTTTTGTCAACCCTTCACACCCATTATTTTTTGTCTGGGAAGTTGTCTTTGGGCTGAGAAATCCATGAGGATATAGGGAGAAAAAAGTTAGCTTTGCAGCATTTAAGCACCTTTGAGGATCTGGGCCCAAAGGCTTTATCTTACATAATCAAAGTCAGTAGAAGCTTCCTGAAGTTAGAATGGGAAATTGAGGTAAGAATGTGAATACTCTCTTTTATGATTTCCTTTTTATAGTTTCTGCTGATAAAAAGCCTTGGAGTAGCAATTCTTCTTTGATGTTTCTGCTGTAAAATCACAGTTCAAAGGGGCTAGTTTGGATCTTTACAATATTTTGACATTTTATCCTTTTTCTTCAACAGTGCAATCATAGGAGTAAATTGAGCAATAGAGCGGATTAAAAATAAATGCTATGAAAATCTTATTAATTTCTCTGCCTGCTTGGCTAACCATAGAAACTTAGCTAGTTGAGGAGTCAAGATTTGTCAGTTCAAGTGAAGGAAGGAAGGAAGCAATTGCCCTGTGAAGGTGGAGGTATGGAGAGGAGGAAAGGACAAGCTGGAAAAAGAAAGAAGCAGAGAAAAAGAATACAACATAATAGCAGTTTCTTTTAGTTAGAAAGAAGAACTCTGATCTGAAAAATTAAAGATGAATATCATTTTTCCTAGTAAGGAAAGCATTTATGAATGATCAAATATGATGCTGCTTGTTTTGTTTACAATTTGAGGAGGGAGACTCAAGCATTAATTTGGTGTATTACCTTTTCTCAGCTCCTGTCAGAATTGCCAAATGATTCAGAGGAAGGTTCAGAAACTTTTATTACTGATAATTATGAAGTAATCTCTTGTTAAGAAAGTTTCATCCTCGTCTGACACTGGTAGATTAGATAACAGGCGTTTAAGCTTTGAATTGAAATCAGTCTAATGTAATTGGATATTCACAGTCTCTGAAGAAATTTCTCTGTATAGCTCTAAGCTCTTGGTGTCAATGTTATCCTGTTCCAAGAAAAACTGCATGAATTATTTTCTACATGGAAAAATATTTCCTTTTATCAAGTTTAAAATTGTTACCTTCCAGTTTTATGGCAGTTTCATTTGCTCTTATAACATGTTAAGAGCAAATGTTAAGAGCAAATTTACCTATGTAACTACAACTGAATTACACTACTGAGCATTCAGAAAGCGGTGATATTGAAATTCATTATTCACTGAGAAAGTCTAGTGAAACTGTGTTTCTGCAGGTAGGGAGGTTGTACATCATTTTTCTTCCTAAAACAAAAACATTGCATCATAACAGACACTCTGAAAGAAACAATTCCATCCCAACTGAAACTAAGACACAGGATGAAATACATATTCCAAAGCACTTACAGAGAACATTCTGAACAGCTACAGTTTCCTTTCTGTGGGACACATTTCTTGGCAATGACATGTTATTCCTTTTCTTTCTTAGGTGTAAACTAGGTACTTAAAGGATGTGAGTATATGAAGTGGGGGAGTAATCATATGGAAATACACAATCTTGATACTCTGTTTTGCCAGACTCCTAGCCAAACTTCTACAAATTTTTCTAATGTAACAAGTTTAATTATAAGTGGTGTTACTAAAGGGTATGTAGAGACAGGACGAGGGAAAATGGCTTTCAACTGGAAGAGGGTAGATTTAGACTATATATCAAGAAGAAATTATTTTCTGTGAAGGTGGTGAGACAATGGAAGAGGTTACCCAGTGGGATTGTGAACGCCCCCTCCCTGGAAGCATTCCAGGTTATTCCAGCAGGCTGGATGAGCTTTGAGCAACCTGGTCTAGTTGCGATGTATCCCTGCCTATAGCAGAGGATCAGAACTAGGTGAACTTAGAAGCCCCTTCCAACCTAAACCATTCTACAATTCTATGATAGTGTGAACAATTCTTTTCATGACAATCCTTAAAATTCCATATGTTTTAGAGACTACAACTAAATGTGAGTGGCAAGAATTGTACGGGACTGTTTTTTGTAAAAATTTATCATTTTTTTTCTCAGGAAATGAATACATTCTTAAATGAGGGACACCTTTCCAGAGAGTTGCTTAAGGTGATCCTTGTGTACTGCAGTCCGAAGCATGAAGTAGTACATACTGCAAATGCTAATGGCAAGTATAGAAAAGTGCAGATCAGTCATGCTATCATCCAGGATTACTTTTTTGATATATCAAGCTCAGAAACTTTGCTTTGTTAAGAGAGATTTTGAGAGTGTTCAGTGGCAGCCTTTTGTTAGCTTTCAACAAAATCAGGAAAATCAAAATGTGAAATTCTTCTTCTGATACATGGTGTATTTAAAAATATATAAGTAATCTGCCAAAGGTATAAATTAATCTATTCTAAAGAAGAAACATTTTTAAAATGAGTTGTCTCAAATATTCACAAATTATGTAACTGCACAAGATCAGTCATTTGAAATTTTGGGGGCATATTGCTTTTAGAAAGAAAATGAGCAATAAAACTCATGTATAAAGCATACTTCTTATTTTAACTATGAACTGAAAAGCTCTATCCCTTAACTGAATAATATATTGATAATATATTATGAATATTCAAATTTTATATTACCTTTCAGGCTTTGTATTAAGTTTTCCCTGGAGAAAAACTAGGTAATATTATGAGGTTTCCTAATCTTTCAACAATGGGAGAAGTATCACTAGGAGATTAATAGCTGGAATGCAGCTGAAAGTTCATTCCGTCCATTAATAATTTAACTGGAATCTTTACTAATCTTTAGTAGTTACAAACTACTATGCAGCCAATAGTATACAGCTAGAATTAGTAAGATCTATGAAGAAATGTTGTACTGTGCAATACACATAATAGGCTTAAACAGATTTGGCTAAGTATATGTTGTTAATTGACAGCATATGACTGCCTAGAATCACACAGCTGCTTTGCAAACCATTCAGACAAGCAGTTCTAAGTTAATACATATCTAATTCATTATTTATGTAACAAATTCTCTTCTTTCACAGTTAACAATAAGGAAAAGCGTTTCCAAATGGGTCATCTTTATAGCAGGCCTTACACTTATGAAGGATGTCATTTTCAAGGGCTGTAGAGAATCAGCAACTACTTAGAAAAAAAATGAGTTCAGATTGGAGCTGGCCCTCATCCCTCATCTCAAAATGAAAGCAGCATAAATAAATAAATATTTCTCCAACTGCTTAGCTATATTTACTTTCCACTGCCTCCCTGCCTACAGCAACACGGATGTCCCCTGAGCTCTTGAACCTGTTTATTTCCCATCCGCTACCTGTCCAATTGAAGCAGCACTAATTATCCCAGAAGGCTTTGCTCCTGTCAGTTAAGACAGAAAAAGCACTCAAAGCGTTCTGGAGATGCACTGGGGCCATTGCTGGCAACAAGTTGTGGAACTCCTGGTGAAACACATCTAAAACCTGGAATCACAACCTAGAGCTGCGCAGGAGCATTGAAATG
This sequence comes from Odontophorus gujanensis, assembly GCA_013399175.1. NCBI lineage: Eukaryota > Metazoa > Chordata > Aves > Galliformes > Odontophoridae > Odontophorus > Odontophorus gujanensis. Next base: position 54,781 of record VXAB01011535.1, read on the forward strand.
GAGAAGCAGGAATAATACTTATTAGGCTTAATATGCAACAGCATCTGAGAAACTCATCATTACAGTCACACGTACCCCTGACCTAACTACAGTTAGATTTATTTCTCTTTTGCATGTAATTTGTATTGCTTTGTTCTGTTGTTGCTCAAAGGTACACTCCATAATCTGAACCCAGCCCTTAAGATCATTCTCTTTAGATCAGATTCATTTCACTAAGGCCTTTTTCTTGTAGCTCATACATTTTTCTGATTCTGGACCAGACTCTCACAGGTTTATGGTTTTGGAGGAGAATCCTGCAATTCTTATGTGAGCATCTCAGATATATGGTCACAGCATGACAGGAAAAACTGATACCTCAGGTATTGCTGGTGATCACTCATTCCACTAATACTCTGAGCACTAGAACTGATAATTTAATTAGCATAGGAAAAAAAACCTACAGTATTTTAACACATAATAAATTTATAACAAAATTAAAAAACAAACAAACAAACAAAACTCCTTTCCAATTAATTATTCTTGGAAATACAAAAACTACTTCATTTACTTCCTCTGTACATAGAACTTGTATAAACCATAGCACGGAATTCAGGTGGATGGGGCCAGTGTATGAGAAGCCACTCGGCTCATGAGCCATGACGAGTGAAGGAACCTTTCCATCTTCCTACTTGACTACAAACTGAGAGACAGGGCAGATAAAAAGCAGATAATAAAAATTCCCAGCATAGTAGTGTTGTATTTTTATCTCCTGTAGGCTCTGTGAGAAAAAAAGAGGAAGAACTCCTTCTGGGGTATACGCTACGGGCCTTAGTTCTTAATCTGACAAGAACCAAATAAGGAGTGAAGTGTGTGACAAATGAGAGGCACAAAAGTATTCATGCAGGAAACTTGCGATGTTCTGGGATTCACTCCCTTCATATAAATTATTCATTTTGTAGCTGGAGACTCTGCTTATGACATGTGTAAGATTGGCACTAAAATATCAGAAAGACCATGTGACCATTGAGCTAGATGGAAAATGAGAATTCAAGTTCAGGAGAAAAAAAAATATTTGAAAATTTGTTTCATTCTGCTGTGGAAAAAAGCCAACCAAAATGCTGTGTAATATTTTTCCTTGTTACAAAACCTAAAACAGCAGCTATTCTCAGAATAGCAATACTGGAGGCATTCATGTGAAACTGAATCCTTGCTCTGCAATGAAATTCTTACTGTCTGATATAGAAAGAAACTTACACCTGTGGCTTCCAGTTTAACAGTCACTTGGGGACTTGTTTCTGCTTTTCTTTCTCATTTGTATCAGGAATTTAATCATATTTCCAAGGGAAAATGATGAAATGAAAGCATTTGGTTTTGATGAACTTGATATTTCTGAATGAAAAAAAGTAGAAATGAAATGAAAAAATAGAAATATTTGTTGATATTGCTTGTGCAGATACACTTGTAGAATCTTTGCTCTGCACTCAATTTATCTCAAAGAGGTTGTTAACAATTGTTAACACGTGTTGCTAGAATAAAAGAGTTCTTTGTTAGCTACTGTAATTGTTGACTTTTTAAAGTACCATGTTATTTTCCTTCTTCACTTGGACATTTTTTAACATGTTGTTTCCAGAAATGAAAGCCTGTGTTAAATATGGACCGTTGGTTTAGGATGAGAACAGACCTTGTTGTAAACTGCTGTGCTGAAAATGACTTGGTGTTGGAAGGATATATGTTCTCTTCAACGGAATACTATGAATTTCTTAATCTATGTTGTTTGTCTCCTCTAATATTAGTAGCAATTTTAATTGTTGGCCACTGTATGATGCTGTGGCTCAGTTTTTATTTTCCAAACCATAAAAAGCTACACTATAGATTTTCACCTCACTAGCAATTTTGGTGTATAGAAAAAAATGTTTAATGCATGGCATTTAAGTTGCTGTAATGCTCAGCAGTCCATTCTGACCAGCATCTTTGTTATTTAAGAGGTACAAAAGGATGGAAAATATGTCCATAGCTCAGTGACACCCATGTGTATGCTCAACCTTAGTCAGAGAGGTAAACAGATGCTCTGAGCAGGGTCCAGGAGGTGGTAGAAGACTTTGACCTTTTGATGGCTACACTACAGCAGCAATGGGGTAGACAGAAAAAACAGGGGAGCTACCTGAAGTTGCAGCCAAACGGGTACTAAAAAATAAGTGAATCAATAGATCAGTTGGTCGAGAAATCAGTGAGGATTTCCAAATGAAGGAAAAAGATAGATCCACACATTCTGAATGATGACACTCCTTCCTTAAAAAAAAAAAAAAGGAAAATACATCTCATTGCTGAATGGTAGCAGTTATCTGACTGGTGCAAGAGTCCATCCTGTATGATTGTCTTGACACACTTATACATCACTTGATAATACATGAATGTGCTTAGCTAGAGACTTTTGTTGCAAATTACATGATGATCTACATGGAAACCTGTAAAGCTGCATTCTCCCCTAACTTGAACAGGTCCACAGATTGTTTCAGTTCACTGAAACGTGAAGTTCTCTGTCATATGAAGAAGGTATCAATGTTTGGTCTATCAGAATTAAGGACAGCCAGTAAATAAATAAATAAATAACAGAAAATAGCCCTTAAAAATTAAACAAATAAATAGCATTAATATGCCAGGAGTCCAACCACAAAGTATACTTGATTTCCAGGCAAAATTTTATGAAAAAATGGAACATTTTTTGTATTTTGCATATAAAATAATCTTTATATTGGGGAAAACAAACGCGTGATCAGAAAGGTAAAATTTTTTCTTCTCTCACTGAGAAGGGAGTGAGAATTTTTTTGCTTGAAACACTAGGATAGCTGATAAAAACAATCTCCTCTTGTTTGACAAGCACTGAAACTCCACTGAGAAAAATAATTTCTTTAAGCCCAAAATCAAGAAAGATGGCACAGAAACTAACATCACAGAGGTGAGACTCTCAGCACCCACATTTAGCTTTGAAACGACGTCTGTTTGGTTAATAAAATACATTACCACACATGAGACACACAACATCATCTCCCACTGCAAGACAGTGAGCAATGCCAGACAACAGATTTGACTGTGGTATGCTGCCAGATCCTCTTCAGTGTGAGAGAATACCAGATCTATTGTCCAGCAATCTGACAAAAACGTCTTTTAGGGAGATGAACTGTGAGTGAGGGAGAGTAAGGTGGGAAAAGACCGAAGAAATTTCTAAAACTCAGCCCTTCTGAAGCAGGGAGTTGGTGACAAGAAACTATCAGTCTGTAGAGGTGATGCATCTCAGTGTTCATAGAAACTTATTTTCAAGTTAGCAGATTAGAGATAAAGAGAGGTTAGAGATAAGCTCAGGGATCTGTGCTGAACCAAAACCACAAAGCATTTTATTGACAATAAGTTATAAAACATTAAAAATGGCTGCAGGCTGCCCACCTGAGTTCAGGGCTAAAAAACCTGTTTACTGCTTATGTTAATTTGTTAATTTTTTTTTTTTTTTTGCTTTTAAGCTATACTGACCAACTCTTACAACTTATGCCACATCGTTTAGCAGCTACTGTTATGCAGTCATTTCTATGTAGTTCATCTGAAGAGCTATTACTATGTTATCTAGGCTTTGGGGAGAAACTATTGCCTACAGCTGCCTAGATATTTTTGGATAAAGTATTCATAACAGATTCAACAAAATCAAACCAGGCTTCAGAAAAATATCATCTGGAAAAATATTTGTGAGAATGAAAGTAGATGTCCATTGAACAACTGTCTTGCTTCTCTGCTGCAGATCTAGTAAACAGCATGTGAGTCACAATCCCCCTGAGACCAGATTACCCACTGCTTTTGGACAACGCATGAGAGGGAAGAAAGAGAACTTTACAGTCTGATGTGACCAAGAGATGTCTGCCCTGCCTGTACAGATGCTGCTGCATCTCTTGGGGACTCAGTCAAGGGGTTTGAATCAGATGGGTGATCCCCCTGGTCGCAGGGAACCTCTTAGGCTCTGCAGCCTTGGGAACTGCTTGAGGATCTGCCCTCGGGACCTAGGTAAGCACAGACTTCCCAGGAGTTGTGGCAATGGAGTGCTCTGCATCATTTAAGAAAAGTGAGAAATATTTTAGTTTTCCCATAAGAAACAGACCTCTGCACATCTTCCTGTGATGTATTTTGCCATTTGAGTCCTGAATTGGAACATACTTTTATTTTTGTATAAAGTGTCAGGGTGGGGGAATTTTTTCTGTGGAAGTGCAGTCATGAGTTTGGTTTTACCTTGAAACAGTATTTGCAGGCAATAATATGCTTATCTTTGAGCATATAATAGCAAAAAAGGAATGTTATGCAAAGTGCAAGAAAAATCTAGTCAGCATGCCTTCATCAAGCACCTGTTTTCATATGAGAGACTGGTCCAGACAGAATCTAAGAACCATTAAATGGTGTCCACATTAGAAGGCGTAAAGGAAGCTCATGGATTTATTAAGTTGAGTGAGCCACCCCACAATGATATTAAATTACAAACTCATGATAATGCAAAGGAATATTTGGATTCTGTACTTCATGTGAATGTTCCCAACTCTACAAAACAGTTAGTGGTAAAAAGTCTGCAAAAGAGTGATATGAAGGAAATGTAGAAATAACCTTGATGCAAAGCTTGCATCTTGTACTTGCAAAAATAACACTAAACAACTGTGAGACTAAGCACAAACAAAATGGAGCTACTAATTGTGATCTGCAAAGTTGAATGATGCCATCAGCTCACCATTGGATGATAAGGTCCTACCAGAAATTATTCTCCTTAGTTATCAAGTGACTCCATTTTTGAATTTCAAATGATTTTATTAAAGTGATACTTCCTGAAGAGTCCTTATTCTCCTCCCTATTGACAGTTTTTCCCTGCATTCTGTCATCAGTACATCTAATTACTTAATTCTACTTCTTGTGCCAAGACAATTAGTGAAAATGATGAACAGATAGAAAAGCATATCCTAGAACCAGTCCATAACAAACATCTATACTAATTTTCACTCTACCCAAATGCACCCTCTTTCAGCTGTTCTCTTAGCTCTCTTCATATATTACTTTAATTGGTTTACAGTATTTCTACTCATTATTATCTTCCTGTTTAGTTAATAATGTCCCATACTGAGCTATAGCAAACACTTTATAGCAATCTGACTCACTTTGTTCTATTTCATTTCCATTTCCATTTTCTTTTTCTTTTTCTTTATCTTTTTTAAAGGATTATTTCTCTAACTGAAGAAGATGGTGTGGCTTGTGGTTTTAATGTTCTTTGCAATATTTAACACAGCATTTTTTAAGCAATCATTTTAACTTTATTTTTCTGAACTATAAAATGTTTTGGGTTTTCTTTTTTTATTAATTGACGTTTTTCAGGTCTTAAGATTTATTTCTTGGGGAATCATTATTTACCAGTTAGATATGGATGAATTCTCTAGATATAAGATTTCACCAATTCTGTAGAGTACAAATTCCAGGTGATTTAGTAAAACCTATTTCTCATCTCTTGCCACCAGGAATCAAGCCAAGTGCTTCCCAAAACATCATGATTTTCAACACCACAATTGGCAGTTATTGGCAGTCTCAGTGGAGAGGACAATGACTAGATTGGCAAGGAAAATGAATTAATTTGTCATTCTGAGTGGATGTTCTGTAACAAGGCTAAAGGAGTTTGGCAGTTTGTAATTGGAAACCTTGTTTTTTGCTGGCAACACTCTATCTATACAGTGAATGATGCAAAGGCTTCAGAGTTATCACCCTGGTGCTCATTAAAAATTAAACAGATAAAAATACTAGCCAAGAAACATCAGTGTAGCTAGTGAGAATGAAACAATCACACAAAAATAAATATGAAGCACATACTGAGTTGGAGTTTACTATTTCCGGAGCAACCTTTACATCCCTGGTTTGGTGAGAGCCATCAGCTGATTCTCACCAGTCCAGTGTTTGAACTGGCAATTTTATGGGTCAGAGGGAAGTTTTACCAGATTTCAGTGCTTTGTGAACAGCCAGAAATGTGGCAACAGATTTTTTTGACAGTATCAATTAGATCTTCTACCCATTGGGTCTTGCTGAGAAAGTCCTTGTCTAACAAGCACTGCCTGTACAACTTGCAACACAGGCAATTCCCTTTGGAGGCCATTTAGGAAAGACTGTAACCATTTTCTTTCACAGCCTGTTTACTTGCAGATTATTTTCTCAACTCTTAAAGCATTGCTAAGCTACAGATACATTCATTCTATAATTTCTACCAAAGCCAGTGTTAGCAGATGTGACATTTCCGTCTCAGTCTGTAATGGCGAATGGAAGAATTGGTGATACTATTCTGTGTATGACTTTACTTTCAAGTTATCTTATGACATTCATTACAGTTTTAAATACAAAGTTTGGAGGCAGTTGTCCTTTAAATGAGTTCCTTTCCTAGTCTGTTTTTTTTTTTTTTTTGAGGGCAATTTTCCTTTCTGTCCCTTGGTATCCAGTATCTTACCAGAGAATGACTGCCTTTTTATTTTCTTACAAGTCCATTTAGTTACCTGCTTACCCTGTGATAGTTTCTAGTATTTAAACTCCTCTCTGTTCAACCCCACAGTTCTAGGCTCTGTATCAGTTTCCCAGCCCTCCCAGTCATTGTCCCATCCTCTCCCTGCCACCCAGGTTTCTGCACATTTTTCCTTGCTTCCCTGTATATATCTTCTCTCTTTTTGATGTTGTTATTTAGACCCACAGATCTGAAGAAGCAGTCATAATAGAACGAAGACCAGGTTTCTTGCTGATTGCTTTTACACCAGCTAACCACCTGCCTCCTTAAAGATGGAATCAATGAATACACAGCAAGCATAGAAATAAACAACCGTAGATTTTACATAATTTCATGCTTTCTGTGAATCCTTTGATGATTTAGAATGACCATAGTTACACGTAAGTTATGACTTGTGCTATTCAGTTTATTTATAAATGATCTAAAATAAAGTTCAGTGACAGTTTACTGATTATATTATTTTTGTTAATGATGCAAAAAGTCAGCTGTAAAGAGTTGCAGAAGTATATACAAATTAATAGGTATGTGTGCATGGGACAAAAATCCTAACAGCATGTATCATGAATTGATGGTTTTGGGGTCTTGGGGTATGGGATTTTGATGAATGGTTCTATGAAAATGTGAATTTACATCAATTCAGAAGAAGAATAATGTTAGGGATTCTGAAGAAAGTAGTAGAAAGTAAGAAGACTAATATAATTTTGTCACCACTTGATTGTGATGAATCCCTGAGGCACATTCTCCTTGAACATCCAATGCACTCATGATCGCTTCACCTCAAGAAAACATAATAGAGCTGCAAAAGGCTCAGGCAAGGGCAACAAAGGACAACTGAACTTCTGGAATAGTTTCTGAGCCATGCACAAACACTGAGCAGTTACAGAGACAACTGAGAGGGTATACAACAGAAGTCTATTAAGTCATGAGTGCCATTAAGAGGATAGGATAGAAAATGTTTGTTCTCTGTCCTATTTCTCAACATGACCTAGGAGTAAAAACTACAAAACAGTAAGTGCAAAACAGATGACAAGTGGTTGTTATCCTTGTAACAGAGATTTAAGTGTGGAATTCCCTGATACAGAACATTATGGGTGCTAAAAGTTCATATGGATTGAGTGGTGTTTGGACAGTTTTATGGAGAAGGTTGTTATTTCCCAGTTTGCTTGTCCAGTCCTTGCATTCTTAACTGAATGAATATTGGTCTGACTTGACATATCTGTTATTTAAATGATCAAGATCATCTTAGTATAAAAATTAGTCTCATTTCAAGGGAGAATTTTTGCTTTTAGCTACAAAACACTCATGTTTTGAGTATATTATTTAAGTAATCAGTCAACAGCAGTAAGCAGAAAATTTGTCAGAACTGGAATTCAGCTTGTGAGTGTCTGTTTGGTACTCTAGACTGCTAGACTATTTCTAGAATGCTACCTTCTGCACTTCAAATTGGGCAACTTGATAGCATGCTATGAAGACTTCGTATGTTACACTCCTGTTCAGAATTATTTTCCTGTGTCAGTTATCATAGCACTGAGGAAAGTCTGTCTGGAGGTATCCAAGACTCTCCTGGATGTTTCCCTGTGCAACCTGCCATAGGGAACTTGCTTTAGCAGCAGAGTTGGACTTGATCTCTAGAGGTCCCTTCCAGTCCCTAAGATTCCGTGATTCTGTCATTGTGTGTGATTCTGTCTGGTGAAGGTTAAAAATTCTAGTGGTTAATTTGTTGCTTCAACAAAGACATAACAAATTCACCTTACTCAGCTACCCTGGCAGAATCATAAAGAAACAATAAGCCAAATCCATAAATCAACCAAAACACAAGGTTTTGGCCTTCATTCACAACATATATCTGCTAAATGCAAACCAATGAAACTCTGTTTAACTGGATTATTCTGAGCTCAGCTCTCCCATAAACTATAGTAAGAGTGAACTGACCTACTTTTCAGTTCTTATAGTTAAGGCAGTACAAAACCCGCTTGTGTATCCATTTAAAACTTAGTTTTAAAGACAGTTTAAAGNCTTAGTATAAAAATTAGTCTCATTTCAAGGGAGAATTTTTGCTTTTAGCTACAAAACACTCATGTTTTGAGTATATTATTTAAGTAATCAGTCAACAGCAGTAAGCAGAAAATTTGTCAGAACTGGAATTCAGCTTGTGAGTGTCTGTTTGGTACTCTAGACTGCTAGACTATTTCTAGAATGCTACCTTCTGCACTTCAAATTGGGCAACTTGATAGCATGCTATGAAGACTTCGTATGTTACACTCCTGTTCAGAATTATTTTCCTGTGTCAGTTATCATAGCACTGAGGAAAGTCTGTCTGGAGGTATCCAAGACTCTCCTGGATGTTTCCCTGTGCAACCTGCCATAGGGAACTTGCTTTAGCAGCAGAGTTGGACTTGATCTCTAGAGGTCCCTTCCAGTCCCTAAGATTCCGTGATTCTGTCATTGTGTGTGATTCTGTCTGGTGAAGGTTAAAAATTCTAGTGGTTAGTTTGTTGCTTCAACAAAGACATAACAAATTCACCTTACTCAGCTACCCTGGCAGAATCATAAAGAAACAATAAGCCAAATCCATAAATCAACCAAAACACAAGGTTTTGGCCTTCATTCACAACATATATCTGCTAAATGCAAACCAATGAAACTCTGTTTAACTGGATTATTCTGAGCTCAGCTCTCCCATAAACTATAGTAAGAGTGAACTGACCTACTTTTCAGTTCTTATAGTTAAGGCAGTACAAAACCCGCTTGTGTATCCATTTAAAACTTAGTTTTAAAGACAGTTTAAAGTGACTTCTTTGTCTATGCACCAAAGCCAAAGAGAACATACAGAAGTGTGCCTTTTGTACTGTTCTCTCCAGCATACCAGCTTGCTCTTTTTTTCCTCAGGTTTAGTAAATCCACCTGTTAGTCAATTCATACACTAACATTAGTGATAGATGTTTGTGTTTTAGGCTATGTCTGAAACTCCACAAAGTCTGTGTGTTATCTACTGGTGTTAGAAGGAAAACAGGCTTCTAAAGGGTCTATCTCCTGAACAGAATTTATACATAAATTATAAAATCATTCATACAGGGTCTTATATAGGATTATTTTTTGAATTAATACACTGGAATTCATTCACACTCAGAGAAAATATATAAAATAATATTGCCTTGAACTAAATTACAGGGTTCATCTCATTAAATTAAAGTAAAATAGCATAAATATTTGTAATGAGTAAACAAAATAGTAAATTAAGTTGTGACTGAAGCTATCAGAAAGCCTACTGTATCTGTTAGTCTTTCTCTTAATCAGAGAAGCTGGAGGCAGAAGGCTCTGTGAAAGTCATAGCACTATAATGTGATTTATTTCAGGACTTGAGAACACAATTATGTTAACCCCTCCAGTGACTCATGGCCCATGTGCTCTTCCACCCATTATTTAGAGGAGAAATGGTTATGTGGGCATTCCTGAAAATCAAAATGCAGTGCAATTTGCCAGGCAGTACTCAGTTAGGAAGACAGATGACTTTGTAGGCTTAGGTCTATTCCTGTACAAAAGGTTATGATCCAGTTGAACCTGCTGTTGAAGAAAAAAAAATAATAAAAAAGTTATTCTATACATCTTGACAATGTATTGCAATTTTCCAAGGAGATAATGGTTTTACATATGGTGTATGGCATCAGTGATACTTATTTCTTCACTCTGACATTTTCTGTACCTATGCTTTTTAAACAAAGATTTAAGATTGCTGTCCTACAATCTAACAAAACACAAATGGTTGAACTCTTTGACATTACTGACTTCATTTGTCTGTGAAATGGTGCTTATTCACACTTCAAATTCCACCTCACCTTTCCTCAATACCTTTCCAATTTCCAACTGTGATTGCCAATATACTTGATACCTCCCTTGTTCCTTTCTATTAGCATCACTTCTGCTGCATTGCCAGTTCTTGATGTTATAAGAAAGTGGGCAAAATGAGGAAGTAGAAGTGAGATAATTTGGTGCCTTTGCCTCTGATTGCCCTTTTCATTTGTGAAAGTTCTCTAGCTGAAATAGTAAATAACATGAAAAGTAGATTCCATAGAGTTTCTAAAGCTCACTGTCCCGAGACATTTTTTTTTGCTTCATGATAATATTTTAACCATCTTTTTAACCATCTTTTTGTATTTTAAAGTGTTTTTAAGGAACATTTACATCCTGAATAACCCTCGGTGGGAACCTACCATGGCCATGAAATTATAGAGTTATATGAGCACATCTGTGATCCTCTGGTCCCTTATTGTCCATTCTTAGTAGAGCTGCTGAATTTGCCTTCTGTGGAAGACAAATGCAATACTTAGGTTGAGGGTGCTCCTTTCTTTCGACATTTCTAAGAAACTAGTACATCAGATGTCACAAAAGTTCTTTTATTAAAATGTGACCCTTTGTTATACTTCACTGGTTAATCATAGAATCATAGAA
>VXAB01011536.1:0-18149 GCA_013399175.1 Odontophorus gujanensis
AGGAAGGAAGGAAAAAGAAAGAAAATAACAGATTTCAAACATCAATGTAGGTTCAATGTCTCAAGTCATTACAAACAGATTTTACAACAGTTTCAGGTGCAGCACATTCTGGTTCCTGAGTTTTCACATTCTGCAGCATCTGGTACAGCCATTGCTTTCCAAATGTCTATAGGTAGTCTTGGGTGGGATTCATCTGTCTTACTTAGATGTTTAGTAGTTAGATCATCTATTTTAAACATAGCCATAAAATCCTAGTTTATCACTCTAATCTCTTTTTATTATCAATAGTAAGGAAGAGTCTCCAGAGGGATATTTGTCTCCTCTTGGATACCAGAGGCCATGAAAGTACCTTAGATATAGATTACTAATTTGCTTGCATAAATTTGAAGCACAGTAATCCAAACAAGAATTTTAACTGTTGAAATTTGACTATTTTATGGAAAAACAAAACAAAACAAAAAGCCTCTAACTGTATCCCCAAGACCATTATTCTGGTTGACAGAACTGACATGGACAAAACTTTCCCTTTTCTATGTTTTCTCTGGTAATTTTATGATAGAGTATTTCTTAAATAACAGACTTCTCGTTCTTCCACTTTGCATAAAGTCTCTCCAGCTTTCTTTTTAATGCTTCTTTAATAAACAGTGATTTGGTAAAGAGGATCTGATGGTCTTGTTTTCTGAAAGTATATTTAAACTTGAAATAACTGATACCATATTCCACTTGCCTACATAGAAATTATATGTATTTATTCCCTTACCAGTTCAAGCTGTCTGTTTGTATTTTTTGCTGGGAATACTCTGTAAACTACCACCCCCAAGAATGCCTTCCCATTGCTATGACACAAATCTGCCCAAATATTCTGAGAACAACTTTAATCTCTTGAATATGTAAACTGGATAACACAATTTCCTGCCATCTAATTTGCACTTGCAAATGTCAGCTTGCCTGTAGAAATACAGATCCTTACACATGTAATATTTGCATCTAACATGTTTTGAAAATTTGCCTTTAGGCAGACAATCACATTATCCCAGAGCAAATTGCTCCTTCTCTTAAAAGTGGAAAAGTTACCGCAGCCTCAGATAAAAGGGACACTTCAGCTAAAGGTCAGGAAATCCAGCTGTAATTTGGCTTTAACTAGAGCTTTAGATCTCAACTTTAAATTCTAATTAAAGATTGAGGTAGAAGTATAAAACTCTAATGAGGAAGCTGTAAGCAGTGTTTTTCAGTGTTGCATCAAGTCCTTTGTTATTTCTAAAAGCAGAATATCATTTTTGTGTACTTAACATCATTTGATTGCTTATTACTTTTATACAGATGAACATGGAAGTTCTATGAGCAATATCTGAACAGTGGTATAAAAGAAAAATCTATCAACATATTCTCTCATCTAATTATAACTTTTTTTTTTCCCTGTATTTTCATTTTTAAACCAGTTTTTTGTAATTACAGAGACTCAATGTTATTTTTAGTGATAGTTTGTTCTTCTTTTTCTGTTGAGATTCTTCATTCTTTACATGCTGGCAAGTAATTGAGGAAAAAAAAAAAGCTTTTTCTGAGTTAAGAAAATTAATTACAAAACTGTTAGCTGGCACTGTTAGACACAATGACCGAGCCTGACTAATGCTATCCATTTTGTCCAGGGCTCATGCAAATTGATACATATTCCTTATTGGATTTTTCTTTTTTTTTTTCAGGTATTTGTTGACTTACTAAAACAGACTCTACATTCTCAAACTCATCACTCCCCAAAGTGTACATAATTTAATGTCCAAGAATGTTCCTCATTCAACATTTCTATGTAGGGACCCTTTGTATTCCTTTGCCACCTACCTTTTTATTATAGTGAAAATCACTTTCTTATTTTCCATATATTCAAGGATAGGTATCATGCACTCAAATTCCTGTTCACTACAGCAATTTGTAATGACATTGTAATGATTTGTAACTTCTTATTCTCTTGCACCAAACCAAGAAAGTGACATTTTCTGTGCTCATTTTCAATATCCTAAACATATTTGGATAGTTTACTTCTTGGAAACCAAATGAGTGGTTGACTTGACCGTGTTGTTCTCTCAGTATAAATACAACTGTTGATTTCAGTCTATCTCAGAAGCAAGGTTGTGTTTCCTGAGATGAAAAATCCTCTATTTTGAATTATGGCAAAGTTTACATATTTTGGATTATTCCAGTCACACAAACAATTCTGACCAGTAGCTTAGTTCTGTCTTGCTTCAGGTATACCTGGGCAAGAAATATATCCTACCAATTTTTCTAACAGGTCTTAAATTCACTGAAATTATCACTTTCTTAATATAGTACTTTAATTTATGCTGCCAGTGTTAGGCATTCATTTCTTGTGAATAGAAAAAGAAAATAGAAAATTTCTTGTATATAGAAAAAAAATACAAAATAAATTATATATATATTATAAAATAAAATATTCAATTATTTATTTGAAGGATGTTCATTAGAAGGAGCCGGACTATTCTCAGAAATGCACAAGTGTTGTGGCCTAACTCCAGCAGGCAGCTCACTAACCCCATAGTGGAATGGGAGAGAGAAGTGGAAAGTTAAAAGTGTGAGAAATCATAGGTTGAGATAAAGACTGTTAATTAGGGGAAGCAAAATCTGCACCTGCAAGTTAAGTATAACAAGGAATTTATTCACTACTTCCTATCAGCAGACTCATGTTAAGCCACTTTCAGGAAAGCAGGGCTTTTTCTCACTTGATGTTTTCTTGGAAAGACAAATACCACCATTTTGAACATCTTATTCTTCTTCCTCTTTCCCCTATCATTTATTGCTATGCATGACATCATACAGTATATAGCATCCCTCTGATGAGTTGGGGTGATCGATTCATGCTGTGGTCCTTCCAGCTCCTTGTGCATCCTGAGACTCCTCACTAGCAGGGCTGCGTGAAAGCCCAGATGCCTTGGCTCTGTGCATGTACTGCTCTGCAGCAACTGAAAGCGTTGGTGTGTTACCACTCTATTCTTATAAGACCACCTAACGCATCCATGCAACTGTAAATGGACAAGGAAAGTAGACCAAAGGAGGTGGAGTATGCTTGCACATGATTGGTGAGTTTTTGGCAACACTGTGGTACATTTATCCTTGGAGAGTTTCAGAAGATAACTAGAAAAGTCCCTGAGAATCTTTGTCTGTTTGTACAGGCTTTGAATAAGTGTTGTCCAATTTAAGTGATCCTGTGGTTTTATGAAATCTCTGCTTTTGTTCACAGTTTATTAAGAAACACTCCCAGGCTCAATTTTGTCTGTTGTAGTTAATTGCAAAATATATGTTAAATGCAAGGAAATGAAAATGTCATCATCATGTGTCAGAGGTTTGTGGGCTGGTTTGGCCCAGTTCTGTGACTAATGGGGCAAGGGACCCACGCACCCATGCCCCAGGAAAGGTGAAGAGGGAAAAAAGGAAAGGGTAGGAAGACGAGCTTAAAAAAACAACAAAACATAATAGTGGTAACGATCTGAGGAGGAAAACTAATTTACTAAATAAGATATCAGAATGTAAAATAACACAATATAATACAATAAATTTGGAATTGAAGCTAATAAACCAAGCAAAGAGAGAGAGAGAGAGAGTGTCCAAAACTGAAGGTCTTACTTTTAAAGGAGAAGGTAATACAGCTAGGGAATCTCCACTGCTGAAATGACCAGCAAAAGGAGGGAAGTTTTGGGATTTGCGCACAGTTTTATTTTTCCCTCTGGGTGGAAAATGGAAGCACAGAGTCCTCTGGAGTATGTAGTTCCTCTCTTCTGAGAGCCAGGTACCTGGAAATTCAACAGTCCATAGAACTGGAGCATTAACCCTTTAACTCCCAATGCCTTACATAATATTATGATGTGGAATACTAATGATAAAAATCATAAAATCATGAAACATTGAAAACTGAGAAACAGATTTTTGAAATGCACTAAAAAGCTACCCAAGTCTAATCACTAATTTCTGGTTCTAATATTCACTTCTCCTAGGTGCATCTACTAAAAAAGTAGTATAAACCAATTCATAACAATTACATTAAAAAAAAAAAAAAAAAAGAAAAAAAAACCAAAACACTTTTGCTCATTTTGCATTAATGTATTTAAAAAAGAAAATAAATTTATTTGAAAATGTATTTGAGACACTGGAAAATATTTTTATGTTTAAAAATGGCACTTTTTTTTTTTCCCATTGTTACATTATGTTAGCATTTTAACACCTAAAGGAAAAGTATGAAAGATTTATTTACAAGTATCTGTTAGCACACAGATGGTGGTATTAACATTCATTGCTAATCTGTGCGATACAGTCAACATGCCAGAGGGACAGGATGTCCTTCAGAGAGACCTAGACAGGCTTGAGTAGGTCCAGAGGAAATTCATGAGCTTCAAAAAGTTCAAGTGCAAGGTCTTGCCCCTGGATTGCAGCCAACCCCCACTATAAGTGCAAGCAGGGGGATCTAAGAATAGAGCACAGCCCTATTGAAAAGAAACTGGGGGTACTGGTGGAGAAACTGGACATGAGCCTGCATTGTGCCCTTGCAGCCCAGAGATCCAGTCACATCCTGGGCCGCATCAAAAGAAGCATGATCATCAGGCCAAGGGAGGTGATTCTGCTCCTCTACTCTGTGCTGGTGAGGCCTAACCTGGAGTACTGCATCCAGGTATAGAGTCCTCAGTACAGGAGAGACATGGACCTGTTGGAGTGTGTCTAGAAGAGGTCCACAAAAATGATCCAAGGGATGTAATCTTTCCTGTGTGGACAGGCTGGGAGAGATGGCTCCCAGAAGAAAAGCCTTCAGGGATACTTGGTAGTGGCATTTCAGTATCTAAAGGGTGGCTGTAAGAAAGAAAGGCACAGACTCTTTATCAGGATCTGTTGTGATAGTACAAGGGGAAATGTCTTCAAACTGAAAGAGGGGATATTTTGATTGCACGTAAGAAGATTTTTGCAGTAATGGTGGTAAAGGCACTGAAACAGGATGTCCAGAGAGGTGGTGGATGCCCTATCCTTTGAGACATTCAAATCCAGGCTGGATGGGGCTCTGAGCAATCTGATCTAGCTGTGAATATCCCTGTTAATTGTATGGGAGTTGGACAAGATGATCTTTAAGTGTAACATCCAACTCAAAATATTCCATGATTTTATGATTTAACTTAGGTAATTTTGCATCTCCAGTTTTGGTCTCTTTGTTTTGTTTAAACTGAAGAAATATTCTCAGAGGGTGTTTCTGCAGGAGTAAAGAGCACTTCAGAAAAAGGAAGTGGCTACTTATTTTATAAGTGATTTATAAGTCCTCAAACTCTTTTGAGGAAACATTAACCCTAAAAAAACAAAAAACCCAGGAGGATGCCTCTTGGTCTTATTACTTCATCAAAGGTTTGTCAGTTCTTTTAAATGTATCTTTTTTCTTCCAACGTAGTTAATACAACAAAAAGAGTAAACTGATGTTTTTAGCCCTGCAGATCAGAGAAATTGAGAGCACTTTGCATATTAAGATAGAGTATTTATCTTCACTTCCTCTATAACTATCCACTCCAGTGATTAGTACTCCAGAAAGATTTTATGATACCTGAAGAAATAGAAAGCGGGAAAAATTGGCGTTGAAGCAGAGGCAAAAGGCATTCTTTACAGAAGGCAGCGATAGATCTTCTATGCCTGCTGTCATAATTATTTTTCCCTTCCTGATATCATCTGTTTTATTTCTCCGACTAGGTAGCTCCTTTCTTCAAGTCCATCGTAAAACTCTTCTTGTAAAACCTAAGTTTTAGTGTCCAATTATGCAAAATATTAATTGTTTATTATAGGATCTCAATAGCAACTTCAGTAACTTCAAAGATGGGTAAGTTTGTACAAAGGTAGATCTTTATAGATATGTGTTCTAACCCTTTAAATCTCAAGTCCAACCTTAAAAATGAAACAATATTTATTAATTTATTTATGTATTCCTCCATTATAGCTATTTGCATACTGTGACATAGCTCACAATTAATCCACGGACAAGAAATGATCTGACAGAAAAGCAAGAAAGCCTAACTGCAGAATGGATTAAACTGGTTGGGATCAGGAATACCAGAGACAGAATGACTTTTTGTAAGGGAGTGAAGTTTCCGTCACTGATGAAATCAGAAATAAACTCATCGTCTTTGTTTTGTAGGAACTGTGGAATGTGAGCACTGGGTCCACAGACAGCAACAGTGGTGCTGAGTGACAAACACCAGCATGAGGCATTTCATACCAGTGCTCAAAGAACTGGTGCTGGTGCTAGTATACAGAAGCAGACTGCTCTTGACAAATTTTTGCAGACTCTGAGTAGAACTACATATGGTGGCTGGACTCCATCATGTTGTTCCTTAAATGCTTTTATACTTAAATGTTAAGTTATATTCACCTCAGAGTGTCACATTCAAAATTCCCCAGTAGTATCTTTTGCATTTCCTAATTCTCCCTTAGACTACCTTGTAGAGAATGGGAAGTTATCAAAAAATAGGAAGATGTTATTATGAAAGTTTTTGAATAGTTTTTTTGTTTTTTTTTTTTCCCTCCTCTCCTTCATATTTTTTCTTCTCACACGTGCGTACATTCAATTGCTTGAAATCTAAGCTAAACAGAAGAGGTCATGGGTGTGGAATGTGAGAGCATCTGGTTCATTAAGGCCAGCAGATCAGGAAGCTTTTCAGGTCAAAGGGGATAATAACAAAGAGAGAGATAAACAAAACATACAGAGATACAAACCTGATAAGCAAACAAATTAGAGAGGCAATAACAGACACCAAAACTCTTCAAGCACTGAGTGAGGGGCCATTAAGGTACAGCTTTGAAGAGGGCCAGCCTGTATTTTGTACCTGATAAGAAGAGGAAAACAAGAGGGACATGATCATCGGGGATATTTCAGGGGGGATGTGCAAAACTGTTAAGGAATGTCTAAGTGAAGGGGGGAAAGGAAGGTAGGAGGCAAGACAGAGGGTTCAGTAGTGTGTTAAGTAGGTACAGCTCAGTATGTCTGTCTCCCTGGGCCCCGTGCCTGATCACTGCAGTTTGCTTTATCCTCTTAGCATGGATGAGTATACGAAATTCATGTAGGAAATTTCAGTATGGACTAGCAGTTGAGCAGGAGGAGAATATGTACCTGAGAGACTCAAAATCTCTACAAGGAAGTCCTGGTCTTGGCTGGCTTATCAGATGGGAAGAAGGTCTGTCCTGGTATTCAGGGGTCAATAGGAGTATGAGTGCCTATGGGATGAGCATGTGAATACTGTGCGTGTGTGGACAGCACTAAGCCGGAACAGTTGACAAGCAGGAGACACGTGGGTAGGTGAGAGAGACCAGAGGCTGGTATCCAAACAGGATGCCTGGAGGGAAGAGGAGTCATGTCAGCGCTTGAGGAAAGCATGTCCTGGTGAACCTGGAAGTGCACGAGTATGTGCCTGCACCAGGGATGATCAGTCTTGATACAAAAAAATAAAAAAGGAGGAAGGTTAGTTACATGTCTATATATTTATATGAGTCCTGGCAGGGTGTAGTTGAAGGCAATTCCTTCTCTGTGGCTGCTGGTATGGCAGCTTACAAAAGCGACCTTGTTGTGTATCTGTGTGGGCACACACCTCTGGGGGGCATGCTCAGCCTTGCTACTGGCTGAATGTGCAAATAGAAAAATATCAGACATGTCCAACAGCCTAGTGTGGAAAGATCCAAATTTCTGCAGCACTCTGGGGGAAGAAGAAGCCTCAAGTTTCTGAGTTCACGGGAAGGCATGGCTTTGTAATACCTCTTCACAAAGGCCTTATGGAAGCCCCTAAAGGTCCAGTGTCTGCTATCCTGTCAATCCAAAAGCATAGTAAAAGTGGTACACTCAAGTTTAAAAAAGGCAGCAACCAGAAAAGTGTGTGACTGCAACAGCATGTACTACAGCAGAGCTTCATAAATAAACTGTGTAGCTCCTAACCCAAATATCTGGACCATTAAGACCGCTAAGGGGAAAAAAAAATAAAAAGAAGACTAATTTCAGTTTCTGGGAAAAGACCCCTGTAGATATTCTGCAATTATTGTCAACAGCGGCAGTGCCTTGTTTTTCTTTAGCACTCCCACCACATACTGACTACAGTGATTGTTTCAGTGATTTCTGTTTTGCGATAAATCTGAAATTATTCTCCTTGTCAGCATGCTGGCAGAAGCAGCATGGATACAGAAATAGTGACAAAACAATTGGCAACAGACACTTCAGGTACCTTTGTTGAATATGAACTATGTGGTATTCAGCAAATAAATCTATTAGTTCATAGTAACAAAAACAACTGATGGTAAAACTGAAAACCAGACTTCTTGAATAAGTAGGCAGATTTTTCTGAAGGATCTGCAAAAAGCATTGCCTGTCTTTTACCTTGGGCTGGACATGTCAACAAATATGTGTAATGAATATGAGATGCAGGATTATTTATTGCATTGCATGAATCGTTCAGGTCAATTTGCAAACAAACTCAGGCACAAGAGTTACTTTAGGAATATTCTTTGTATTATTTTCAGCAGTACAAGTCCTGAGTTAAGCTGTCATTATTCACACATTTTTGCTGGACTCGCAGGAGGTACAAAAAGATGTGACCCTGATTAGTATGGTGGTGGTATGCATTAATGTATTTGAATTATTTCTTTAGGTAGTTTGATACAGACTGATACAAGCACTTTTTAATTACTGAGCAGAAATAAATCTCAATGGCATTAAAAGATGCCTTGTGAATCTGCTTTTCATCACACAGCGACTACAGACCAAAGAACCAAGAGTTTTCTGTGCTCTTTTATGGAAGCGTAGCACCTAGAAACAAGTGAACACAAGTAATGTAGTCTGTCTATTTTGTTGGGGTATGATGATCCAACAAACTTACAATGAAAATCTGGAAATTCTTAGTACTGTGATATTTAATATCTTTTTGCCTAGTGGTACAGGGGAAATCTAACTGTGATTTGTAATCATTCATAATATTCCCTTTAAGGTAGCAATCTAAATTAAAATGACTAGCCAGAAGGTTTTTTAAAAGAGAAACTCTAACCTCCTTAGGAAATCACATGTATATTGATTTATCATCATTTTCTAGTACCCTTAGGCAGTCCAAGTCTTTTCTACCTTTTTTTTTTTTTTTCCTTAATTGTTGCATTTTCATAAAGGATTTCTTTGATTATATTCCCAATCTCCCAGTAATTTTTCATGAATATAATGCTTTTCACATTTGAAATTTGTAATTTTTATATCAATTCTCTTTCCTTATTTATTGTTTGTTTTTATTTTTATTTTTTTATTTTTTTACTTTAGATAAATGCAATAAAATGTGAATTTTGGGAAGCCACAGGACACAGGTAATTTTTTGTAGTATGTTGCACACAAAATTGACTCATATATTCCCTTATGTGCAGTAAGTTTTTTCTTTATTAACACTTGTAGAATAGAGTATGATGAAAATCTGCTGAGAATCTCTAGTCTGTTTTGTTACTCAGCAGGGAAAAAAATAAATGTCTCGAATAATTTTATCTAAAGCATTTTCTTTTGTAAACACAATAAAGTACACATGCAAGCAATGAAATACCAGAACATCTGGTGATCTGCAGGTGGGCCTGGAATATGAGGCTGAAGCAGGTGCAGAGAAGCAGGTTTTCTAATTCTGAATTTGTGTTAGATACTTGTAGGTTTCTATATATGGGAGGCAATGACCTGCATAGATTCTAGGTAGGTGAGAGTCAGTCATGTGTCATGTTCATGAATATATTTCAGGATAGGATGGAGTTATAAAGAAAAAAAACTATTATTAGAAGCTTTACATTTTAATATATATTTTAATTATAGTGTTTGTGGATGTCCCAATCTTCTTATTTCTTCCCTCTGCATCATTTCCCTAACATAACTGCTGTTATACAAGTTAACTCTAACATTGGAAAATAACTTTTTCTCAATTAAAAGTAGTGTTTCTTAAGATGTCTTCATTCTTACCTCTTTATAACAGTTGTTTTTACATTTTTTTTTAATATTATTATTATTATTCGAACCAGTTTTGAATATAAAGATATAAAAAGTAGCTAAGTTATCAAAAAGGTGTTTCAAAAAACCTGCAGCACTCTTAAGATTTGAAAACGGGAAGTAACACTTCCTAATTTTATTTGCAAATTTGGCCAAAATATTTATAAGAATCTTTCGGGACTACAAAATGGTATTATATGAAGTTCCAAGAATAAGATATTTCATTTTCTGTTGAGTATTTTATTTTTAATCTCATACAGACCTCCAAGGAGCAAGCCCATTTCCATGACTCCTTAAGTTGTTATACCTCTGATTGGGTCTGTAAATTGGTGAAAGCAGTTTAAAAATTTTAATGTGTGTCTCATTTGAATTCATTTAGATCTGAATGGAATTCATTATTTATCATTTACCTCCAATAGCAAAACAAATACACATGTTGAAATATTTTGGTCACCTCATATACAAAGATAACCACTGCTTTGTGTGTTTCTATCTGTGCTTGTCATGCTCATCATTACTCCAAGCAGTTTAACAAAGAGAGAAGGAGCAGAGACACATTTCTATGCCACACCGCCTGTGTTTGTGTGAGGATATCATCCAAAGGTGGATTCATTACCCTATCTGCTGTACGGCAATCTCACACACAGAGAAAAGATATTAATTTATTGGAAAGTTGTGTAAGTTTGGATACCAGGGGGTCTCCCACAAAGCTAACGCATCCCAGGATTTTTGTGATTTCTTTTTATACATACTTCTTATATACTTGATTACTACCCAGTGCAGCCTCCAGCCTACAATGGATCAGCTTAAGATAGGGCTAATCTCACTTCCTGCAAGCCAGCTAGACATGTTCAGTACAGCTAGACATTCAATACATGTTTTTCTCAAGATGCTCCTGTCTTCAAAGACAAATTTAGCTATTTGCATTGTGATTAAGAGTTCCTCCACTTAATCACGTTAGCAGTTTCATGGATAGTCATCCTAACTTAAGTATTCATTCTTGGAGAATGGGGGATGTGCCTGATGACTGCAGGATAGTCAAGGTCACTCTGGTCTTCAAAAAGGGCAAGAAGGAAGATCTTGGTAATTATAGGCCAGTCAGCCTCACCTCTATCCCTGAAAAGGTGATGGAACAGCTTGTGCTGGACGCCATCTCCAGACAATTGGAAGAAAAGGAGGTCATCAGGAGTAGCCAGCATGGGTTCACCAAGGGGAGGTCATGCTCAACCAACCTGATGGCCTGCTATGATGTTGTCACTGGCTGGGTGGATGGGGGGAGGGCAAAGGATGTAGTCTACCTTTATTTCAGCAAGGCATTTGCTATTGTCTCCCATGACATCCTTATAACAAAGCTAAGGAAGTGTGGGATAGACGAGTGAACAGTGAAGTGGGTTGAGAACTGGCTGACTGACAGAGCACAGAGGGTTGTCGTTAGCGGTGCAGAGTCCAGTTGGAGACCTGTAACCAGCAGTGTTCCCCAGGGGTCCGTGCTGGGTCCAGTCTCGTTCAACATCTTCATCAATGACCTTGATGAGGGGATACTGGACACCCTCAGCAAGTTTTATGATGATACGAAGTTGGGAGGATTGGCTGACACGCCTGAAGGCTGGGCTGCCATTCAGCAAGACCTGGACAGGCTGGAGAGCTGGGCAATCAGAAACCAGATGAAATTTAACAAAAGCAAGTGTAGAGTCTTGCACCTAGGGAGGAATAATTGCATGCACCAGTACAGGCTGGGGGATGAGCTGCTGGAGAGGAGCTCTGTAGAGAGGGACCTGGGTGTCCTGATGGATGACAGGTTGACCATGAGCCAGCAGTGTGCTCTCGTGGCCAAGAGGGCCAAGGCATTCTGGGACGCATTAAAAAGAGTGTGGCCAGCAGATCAAGGGAGGTGATCCTCCCCCTCTACTCTGCCTTGGTGAGGCCTCGTCTGGAGTACTGTGTCCAGTTCTGGGCTCCCCAGTATAAAAAATACAAGGATCTCTTGGAAAGAGTCCAGCGCAGGGCCACAAAGATGGTGAAAGGCCTGGAGGATCTCCCCTGTGAAGCAAGGCTAAGTGAACTGAGTCTCTTTAGCCTTGAGAAAAGAAGACTGAGAGGGGACCTGATCCAGGTTTATAAGTATCTGAGGTGTGGGGGACAAAGTGGTGAGGCTCTTTTCAGAAGTGTGTGGAGACAGGACAAGGGGGAAACGGACAGAAGCTGCAGCACAGAAGGTTCCACACAAATGTGTGCAAGGACTTCTTTACAGTGAGGGTGATGGAGCACTGGCACAGGTTGCCCAGGGGATTGTGGAATCTCCTCCTCTGGAGATATTCAAGACCCGCCTGGACGCCTACCTGTGCAACCTGGTGTAGGAAACCTGCTTTGACAGGGGAGTTGGACTTGATGATCTCTTGAGGTCCCTTCCAACCCCTATGATTCTATGAGTCTATGATAAAAGTAGATATTTGCTATATCTAAGGATACACATACATAGATTTGTACAAGGGTTAGTTCTCACTGACAACAAGGACTCAAGGTTAAAATGCTCTATGTTGCTTTTAATTAACTTGGTTACAATTTGTGCTATGCCAACTAATAAAATCAGAGATGATACCGACTGTTGTTATGTGATGACCACGTTTTACCTACTCACCTTGTTGGTAGAGACTTTACCCTGTTGTTCCTTTTTTCTTACCATATTAATACATCTGTAGATTATCTTTTTGCTTACATATATTCCATTCATTTCTAACCAGTTATGTTTCAAATTTCTTACGTTCTACCATTTAGAAAATAATATTTGCATCTCTGATACAATTTGCAGGCAGTTTTATTTACCTCATAAAGGACGTGAATAGACCTTGACTGTCAAAGGAAGCCTAAACACATCTTTACATTACAGCTACTTAGGGATTCTCTTTTCTTCTTGTCTGCCAGCAGTTGATATTAAGGCCTAATCTTTGCCCCAGAGCTATCCCTAGGATAGTTATCTTAGATCTATAGTTATCCTAGATCTGCAAAGCTTACCAACTAATTCATCTTTAACTTGATGCACCTTCAGTACCTATTAAATAGGCTGCATAATTGAAATGGGAACTATTAGAAAGGCTAATCTCTCCCTTCCACTATTGATAAGCTATAAACTGATCACAATTTAACCTATTTTTAAATAATTGGAGAGGTATTCACTATACACACAAAGCTAGGGGACCAGCTTTGTTAGTTTCTGCACCTGAAAAACAATGAACAAACACCAAAATAATCATCAGCAAAATCACCTAACACTGATCTTATCAACAAATTCATCCTTAAAGACTATTCCAGTCTTAGCACTCCACAAAGAAAAATGTAAATAGACCAATAATTACTATTTATGGCAGTTAGGAGCTAAAATGCATGTTATTTTAAGTTGCACATTAGCATTTAAATTAATCTAGTTCACTTCTTAAAATGCATTTACGGGCCCAAACTTGTATCAAATGTACAGCTATATAAGTTCTTCTGGGTTTCCAAGGAAGTTGTTATGTCCACAAACAATAAGGACGGGAAAAGGAAAAAATATCCTCTTCAATAGTGGCATTTTTTCCCATGTCCACTACATTAGTGCCATTTCCATTCACATTTTAGATCTCATTGAAGATCTTAATATATATACCTCCTACAATAGTTGTCAACGGTTTACGAGCAGGTTCAGCCCGGTTCCGTGACAATTGGTGTGGGGGACCCACGGACCCACGCCCCAGGAAAGGGGAACGGGGAAAGGGAAAAGGGAAAAGGGAGATGGGCCTAGAAACAAAACAGCGGCAACGATCTGAGGAGGAAAACTAATTTACTAAATAGATATCAGAAAGCAAAATAGCACACTATAATACAATATAATTGGAATTAAAGCTAATAAATCAAATAAAATGAGCAAGAGAGAGTGTCCGATAAACCGAAGGCCTTACGCTAACGCTGAAGGTGAGACGGCAGCGAGCACCCACTGCTAAGTCGAACCCAAAGGAAAGAGAGAGAGTGTCCCGTGACCGCAGACAGTTTTTATCTCCCCCTCTGAGCGTAAATACGTAAGAACGCAAAGCATCGCAAAGTCCCCTGGGGAATGTAGTTCTTCTTCTCTTCTGAGACAGGTATACCTGGAACTATCGATGATCCATGGAGCTGGAACCTTAACTCTTTAACTCTAAATGCACTACATGATGTTATGATGTGGAATACCAGTACCAAAAATCATAAAACCATGACAATAGTTCAGCTCCTACCGTCAAGACACTGCTCTATATTATCCTGGTCATGCTGTGCATGTGTAGCGTCCTATACATCTGACTCACAACACACCCAGTGTCCCTTGCCTTCTGGATCATACTGTGAAGGTACACAAGTTAATTCAGGTGTTTACACACAGCAGAAATCTTGTTTGGGGGGTCCTAATTCTCACCTAATTTACATGCAATTTATCTGTAATAAACCCAGGACTTTACATGGAGTCATTTTGATGTAAACTCATGCGACTCGCAGGTACATTGGGAACCTCAGGATCAAATTCATTCTTACTCTAAATTCACAGTTGTTTTGACTTTGTTTAGTTTCAGTGACCTGGGAGATTGTGGTTTTTTTGCTATTAGTAATCATTGTAGCTGCTGATCATACTGTTTATGATTCCTGGTGTGGTGCTTCGCCATGTACATTTCTATCAGAGTGACACAAGGTCATAACTCAAAGGATACAAATCAAGGCAAGAAATCTATTGTTTGCTGTAACTGCAGAAGTTCTCATCATTATGCACTTCTTTGCAAGGGATTAATTTCATTGTCGAATTTAAACAGCTGCTTACCTAATAGCTAAAAAAAAAATAAAAATACAACATTGTATAAAGTTGTTAGTTTTTAGCAACAATAACTTTATTTATGATTCTAGTTCATTAAACAGGTTTATGTGTGAACTTTACTATCTTTTGGCTGAAAACACTAGCTACCCTTCCGTTCTCTGTCTCTCTCTCAAACACACATATTGCTTACTGTATTATATTTGCAAGTCAAGTATTCTGAATGCTAAAGGATATTACATTACAATAGTCCCTAATAGGGAAATTTGTATGAAAGTCAGTGTACAAAAACACTCTAAGAAACAGAATGCTTCCGAAACGGATTGGATCTTTATAATTTGTCTTTCATTGGCAGTGGGGTTGAGTGCACCCTCAGCAAGTTGCTGATGACATCAAGCTATGGAGTGTAGTTGACATGCCAGAGGGATGGGATGCTATCCAGAGAGATCTAGACAGGCTTATGCAGTTGGCCCAGGTCAACCTCATGAGGTTCAACAAATCCAAATGCAAGATCTTGCATCTTAGTCAGGGCAACATCCAATACCAATACAAGCTGAGGAAAGAAAGGATTGAGAAAAACCCTGCCAAAAATGGCCTGGGGGTACTGGTTGATCTCAAGCTGGACATGAGCCAGCAATGTGCACTCACAGCCCAGAAAGCCAGTCATATCCTGGTCTAAATCAAAGTAAGCATGGGCAGCAGATAGAGGAGGTGATCCTTCCCCTCTACTCAGTGCTAGTGAGACCCCACCTGAAGTACAGCATCCAGATGTGGAGTCCTTGGTACAGGATAGACAAGGACCTGTTGAAGTACATCNGTCCTAATTCTCACCCAATTTACACGCAATTTATCTGTAATAAACCCAGGACTTTACATGGAGTCATTTTGATGTAAACTCATGCGACTCGCAGGTACATTGGGAACCTCAGGATCAAATTCATTCTTACTCTAAATTCACAGTTGTTTTGACTTTGTTTAGTTTCAGTGACCTGGGAGATTGTGGTTTTTTTGCTATTAGTAATCATTGTAGCTGCTGATCATACTGTTTATGATTCCTGGTGTGGTGCTTCGCCATGTACATTTCTATCAGAGTGACACAAGGTCATAACTCAAAGGATACAAATCAAGGCAAGAAATCTATTGTTTGCTGTAACTGCAGAAGTTCTCATCATTATGCACTTCTTTGCAAGGGATTAATTTCATTGTCGAATTTAAACAGCTGCTTACCTAATAGCTAAAAAAAAAATAAAAATACAACATTGTATAAAGTTGTTAGTTTTTAGCAACAATAACTTTATTTATGATTCTAGTTCATTAAACAGGTTTATGTGTGAACTTTACTATCTTTTGGCTGAAAACACTAGCTACCCTTCCGTTCTCTGTCTCTCTCTCAAACACACATATTGCTTACTGTATTATATTTGCAAGTCAAGTATTCTGAATGCTAAAGGATATTACATTACAATAGTCCCTAATAGGGAAATTTGTATGAAAGTCAGTGTACAAAAACACTCTAAGAAACAGAATGCTTCCGAAACGGATTGGATCTTTATAATTTGTCTTTCATTGGCAGTGGGGTTGAGTGCACCCTCAGCAAGTTGCTGATGACATCAAGCTATGGAGTGTAGTTGACATGCCAGAGGGATGGGATGCTATCCAGAGAGATCTAGACAGGCTTATGCAGTTGGCCCAGGTCAACCTCATGAGGTTCAACAAATCCAAATGCAAGATCTTGCATCTTAGTCAGGGCAACATCCAATACCAATACAAGCTGAGGAAAGAAAGGATTGAGAAAAACCCTGCCAAAAATGGCCTGGGGGTACTGGTTGATCTCAAGCTGGACATGAGCCAGCAATGTGCACTCACAGCCCAGAAAGCCAGTCATATCCTGGTCTAAATCAAAGTAAGCATGGGCAGCAGATAGAGGAGGTGATCCTTCCCCTCTACTCAGTGCTAGTGAGACCCCACCTGAAGTACAGCATCCAGATGTGGAGTCCTTGGTACAGGATAGACAAGGACCTGTTGAAGTACATCNACAATAGTCCCTAATAGGGAAATTTGTATGAAAGTCAGTGTACAAAAACACTCTAAGAAACAGAATGCTTCCGAAACGGATTGGATCTTTATAATTTGTCTTTCATTGGCAGTGGGGTTGAGTGCACCCTCAGCAAGTTGCTGATGACATCAAGCTATGGAGTGTAGTTGACATGCCAGAGGGATGGGATGCTATCCAGAGAGATCTAGACAGGCTTATGCAGTTGGCCCAGGTCAACCTCATGAGGTTCAACAAATCCAAATGCAAGATCTTGCATCTTAGTCAGGGCAACATCCAATACCAATACAAGCTGAGGAAAGAAAGGATTGAGAAAAACCCTGCCAAAAATGGCCTGGGGGTACTGGTTGATCTCAAGCTGGACATGAGCCAGCAATGTGCACTCACAGCCCAGAAAGCCAGTCATATCCTGGTCTAAATCAAAGTAAGCATGGGCAGCAGATAGAGGAGGTGATCCTTCCCCTCTACTCAGTGCTAGTGAGACCCCACCTGAAGTACAGCATCCAGATGTGGAGTCCTTGGTACAGGATAGACAAGGACCTGTTGAAGTACATCCAGAGGAGGGTTACAAAAATGATCCAAGAGATGGAACACCTCTCTTATGAGGATAGACTGAGAGCGGGACCTGGAGAATAGAAGGCCTCGAGGTGACCTCATCCTGCACTTTTAATATCTAAATGGGAGCTACAGGAAAGAAAGGGACAGAGTGTTTAGCAGGATTTGTGGTGATAAAACAAGGGAAAATGGTTTCAATCTTAAAGAGGGTATATTTAGGTTAGATATAAGGAGAAGGTCTTTTACAGTGTGGTACTGGAACAGGCTGACCAGAGATGTGGTGGATGCCCCATCCCTGGAGACATTTAAAGTGAGGCTGGATCACGCTCCTGGCAACCTGATGTAGCTGTGGATGTCCCTGTTCATTGCAGGGGAGTTAGACTAGATGACCTTTAGAGGTCCCTTCACACTCTAAGGATTCTATAACTCAAATATGATAAACTCATTTCCAATACTCTGAAAACTGTTTTTTATCTTTGCCCCAGATATATGTCATGTTATGTTACTAAAGGTGAAAAATTAAATTCTAGATGTACCTTAGTTCCAGTCCAGTTTCCTATTGCTGATACTGACCACCAGTGGATACTCAGTTACAGAATAAGAAAAGGACATTTTCTTCAACTGATGGTATCTGACTATGCGCATCAGAATATTGACCTCACAGGATCTTTCCATCTTATCAGTACACATCAAAAAAAAAAAAAAAAGGACTGCACACAAAA
>VXAB01011536.1:18170-40565 GCA_013399175.1 Odontophorus gujanensis
AGTATGTGCGATATTTACACAAAAACAAAAAAAAAAAAAAAAAAAAGGATTGCACCCATACAGGAAAGTGCTTATCTCCTGGAAGAAGGTTAAGCACTTTGTTGCACACCTGAACATTTTCCCACCAAATGCTCTTTGAGCAAAAACACGTAGTTTTTGTGAAGAGTTATTTCAAAAAGCTCCATTCAAATGTGCATGGGAATGACAACTAGGGAACATACATGCTAGAAGAGAAGCTGTAAAATATCACAGAATTTTTGTAGATAATAAGAAATATTTTTAAAGTATGCAGGGCTTTTCTAAATAAGAAGTTTAATTGTATATATATATATATTTAAATAACATATATTTATATGATCAATCACTTCTTCCAAAAAACAGGAGTTGCTCTAATAAAAATTCCAGATAAAACATTTTTTAAAATATTAAGTTAATGAAACTAAGATTTTTTTTTCTATTAAACTTTGGATATTAAATGCTCATAAGTTATTAGTTGTATAAATTATATATACATTAGATAAAGACCATATTATTTATTGATCATATATAATATATATGCATATATAAATAATGTGAAAATAATTCTGAGGAAATTCAAACTTTCCATGAATAGTCTCGAAACAGTGATCACTTTATTTCACTGTAATTATACATAAACTTCAACAACTTTTCTGTTGACCAACTATCATAGCATATGAACACCTTCTAATATTTAATGATTTTAATTTCAAAAGAGTGATATGAACTGATAATTCTACACTTATATTACAAAGGAAGTAAAGGAAAATAGAGCATAGAGTCTTTAAAAGAGCAGATTGGCTTTCTCCCAGATACTCAAGAAATCTGTGAGAACAACCCCTGTCCTTTATAAAGACTTGTCTCTCAACCACACTCCATCTCCATTTCTTTGCTTAATAGCCACATCCCTCTTAAAGCTGGTCTCTCTCAGAGGTGATGCTGGACACCAGAGCATATCGTTTCTGTCTGTCCATTCAGGAGATAACCACAGCTGAGACAGGAAGACAAGTGCAGCCAAAGACCAATCTGCACTTGTAAGCTCTCGAGGAAACATTTTCGCAACTCCCATCTGAATTATAGCAGTGTGTAGCATGCAGTATTAATTTCTCACATTCAGGAGAATGAAGAGGCTACTAAATCTTTCATTGAAGCTGGAAACAGTTCAACTCACTTCTACCTTTATGTGTGAAGGAGAAGTTCAAAGGTTATCACTGTATCAAGACCTTATATAAAATCAGCCTGACACAATATCAGCATCATATGGTAACACTTTAAACGCTTTATATAAGCATTTCATTTAGGAAACAATTACTGTATGTTTTTGTGTAATATAATTAATAGGTCAAGCAGCACTTATTAAGTTTTTAGGCATTAATTAACATTTTAAAATTATCACATATGACACATTAATTAGATATCAATCAGTTATTAGAACTACTGACATTTAATAAGCATTTTAATTTATACCAAGCTATCATGTTGTACATGTCTTTCTAAGCTACAAGCACCAGCAACTACTTAAGGAGTTTAACATGTTAACTCTTATTTTGTCTTCGTAATTAGCATGTAAATAGTCACCTTAAATACTTTAGTCATAAAAACATACCTAGGTCTTTGCTATTCACTAAAAATAAAACTATAGAATAATATGCATAACATGCATATCAAAATAATTTAAAAATATCAGAGAAACTAGCAGTGTCTTTGTCCTATTCAATGTAAGAATTGAACTTAAATCCTCTTCTGTTTCTAATATCCTATCCTGAAGAAATGTCCAAGTGGTAATTGCTGACCCCTTTCACCCCTTAATTATGCATTTTTGTATCTTCTTTGATGCTTCCCTTGTATTGCTTTCTCCTATTGTCGAGATCTTGCCATTAAACACTTCAGAGACATGATCTCTCTCTTGACCTAATTACACTTATTATCAGTCAATTTTTATAACATTAACTAGGTGCTTAGGATGTTATATAAAGCTCTACAGGGTGCCCAAACTTTACAAGACTAATGTCCTGTTGGCAGCTTGACAAGAATTGGAGAGCTATGTTTCTTCTGCACATACTTTTGCATACATTTTCCCACTAATATGTGTCCTAACCTATAAGATTTTCTTGTATCTGCAACTTTGCTGAGCAAATAGAAATCACTTGCTTACTAAGTAGAGGTTTCTTGTCTAACTTAAACCTGTATAATTAATTAATGCAGTAGTTTAGAGTATGCAAATGCAGAGAATTTCCAGCTTTGTCTGGTATGTGTGCTTGTGTTTCAACAACACTGGACTGTGTCACCAGGGCAGTTTGGCAGTAACCTCCATAGGGGAGAGTGGAGTGCTTTACATGTGCATTTCCATGAAATAGAAAGACACTCATTTATCTAGCTGCCTCTGCTCTGCTCAGTAGACAGCAGCATCTCTGCAGTCTTCTTCATGTGAAACTATAGCCATAGCTACAGAAGAATGTGAGAATGCAAGTTAGCAGGAATTTCACCTGCAACGCATGAGACTCAACAGATCTGTAGCCCACCTGTTATGGCTTAATTAAGCTAGTGTAAACAGCAACAAGTAGTGAACGCATGCTGCCCAGATGCTGTGGGAATATACATACAAGTACCCATACTGCCATCTTTCATTACAGCTGTTAGATGGATTAAGATATCAAGAGTCGGTTAATCTGTTACATTTTCACCTTTTCCTTGCAGTTTTGACCAAGCCTAAAGATAATTAACCAGTTTCTTGCAAATACTACACAGTTCTAATGAGAGTAAGAATCAGATTACTGAAGAAGAAAACTAAAAGACAAGTGAGTTGAAGTCTAGATCACAAGGAAACCTTACAACAACGAACCTCACAACACCTATGTCCTTTAGACATCCCACACTGGAGATCTAGTCTGGAGTAAACTGGTTTTCTAGGATCTCTCTGTGTTCCACAGAGAATGGCAGGCATCAACAATGAATAGTTTAGGGTAGAAACAAAATTCGTTTCTCAAACACAATCTATAGATTCTAGTTAAATACCTTAACTCTCTCTACAATGCACAGAGAGGATTAAATGGGATTCACAACAGACAGCACACTGTGCACAGTTTATATAATAGAGGAGGTCAAGACTTAAATCCTTCACTTATGTCAGACTAGGTTTACAACTCAGAAACCTCTTCTGAACTAATGCACTTGTGTCTCTCTTTTCAAAATAACAGGCACCTCTTTCTTGTAAAATAAAGAGGTCAGGATATAGTGTTCTGACTATTTAAATGCGATTCAAACCAAAAGTATAAAATCCACATAGCTAAGTAGCTGTAAGATAGTGAGGAATCTTTTCATTTTGAAATGGTGCACTTCGCAGAAATAATTGTAGAATTCACTGAGCTAGAGAGAAAAGTGGAATTTCAGTGACTGCAGTCATCTGCTGAAGGGGAGGACAACTATCTCTTGACCCTGTTTCCAAGGACTGATATACTGTTTTATAAATCAAAAACTGAATGAAGTCATGAACTGACCTAGCAACCAAGATCAAACCCCACCTTTTAGAAATTTTAACCCCTACTAAAATGTCACTTGGGATGCTTGCTCTTTTCACTGCCATGCATCTTCTCAGTGGAACTCATTGATTCTTGATATCAGGAGATCCCTAATTTCTTCTTTTTTAAGCCTACACTTAAGACTGATTTGTTTTCATTGACTTTTAACTGACATTCTCTAATTATTAACTCTGCAGGATAGATTAAATTTTAATTTTAATGTCATTGTAAAACACCATGAACTGCCTCAGCATGATAAGATGCTATAAAAGTTTAAACTGTTGTTATAAGTTAGCCACCTGTTCAAAATGTTAAAAATCTACACATTTAAATCAATCACACCACACTGGATGCCCCATCAAGGCTAATGTTGATAAATTATATTCTCAGCTCTAGCTGATATAGAGTCATTATTCTCCAGAATGGTAGTATATTAGCCTTTATTTTGTAGACTTTTAGTTGGAATTGAGTGTCATTTTTCAAAATTTTAAATACACTTCAATGCATATGTTCCAGTCTGCTAAATCTCTCAGAGATTATCCTGGCTAAACAATACCTTTGAGATTCTGTCCTATGTATAAGAAACAGGCTGTAGTATTGTTCCAGAAAGACTTCCTGAAAGTACTGTGAAACAGTAGATAGGTCTGTGTTTGTGTAGTTCTTATCATCTCTAGGCCGAATCAGAGGAACTAGATAAAATGATAAAATGAGGTATAGAATAAAAATCCTATACCTTCCTGCCTCAGGAGATGATGGATCAATTTGCAAACTGAAAGAAATGAGGTATGCCATGTTTGTCATAGCCACAGTCTGAAGAAATAAACAAACAAAACAAAACAACAACAACAACAAAAAAACCCACACATTTATTCTGGTTTGTCTACCTATATATACTGGTAATACTTTTTTTTTCTCCATGCCAATCTTGTCTCTTCACTCAGGTAAGTACTATTTTTTGTTGAAGGAAAGGAGGTTAGTTCTCTACCTCCAGTAGATTTGCATATTTTAGTCCTCCTAGTTCTGCAGTCAGTGGACTGTATTTATTATGTACTGTTTTTCTCATGCTCAGAAATATCATTTGTGGGTAAATCAAAAGGTATTGGCTTCATCACCATATTATAACAGAAACAATCCTTAGTACCCCATTTTCGGCTCCTTGTTTAACTTAAAACTGTTGTTATAATTGTAGTTGAAATTATAATACAATTCCAAATTAATTTAGACGAATATGTCCTCAGTTCCATATAAATGACAGCAGATCCTTCAGTTTCCCTTTTTAATGTGTTCCTTCAGTTACTAGAGTTCAATAGAAGCCTCCCCAGAGAGACAAATCTCACTTTTTTACGAAGGGGAAGGAAAGGTAAAAGAAAATTCAACAGGAGGATTAGCATTGCTTTACCTTCTGTTCCCANAGATAAAATGATAAAATGAGGTATAGAATAAAAATCCTATACCTTCCTGCCTCAGGAGATGATGGATCAATTTGCAAACTGAAAGAAATGAGGTATGCCATGTTTGTCATAGCCACAGTCTGAAGAAATAAACAAACAAAACAAAACAACAACAACAACAAAAAAACCCACACATTTATTCTGGTTTGTCTACCTATATATACTGGTAATACTTTTTTTTTCTCCATGCCAATCTTGTCTCTTCACTCAGGTAAGTACTATTTTTTGTTGAAGGAAAGGAGGTTAGTTCTCTACCTCCAGTAGATTTGCATATTTTAGTACTCCTAGTTCTGCAGTCAGTAGTAGATTTGCATATTTTAGTACTCCTAGTTCTGCAGTCAGTGGACTGTATTTATTATGTACTGTTTTTCTCATGCTCAGAAATATCATTTGTGGGTAAATCAAAAGGTATTGGCTTCATCACCATATTATAACAGAAACAATCCTTAGTACCCCATTTTCGGCTCCTTGTTTAACTTAAAACTGTTGTTATAATTGTAGTTGAAATTATAATACAATTCCAAATTAATTTAGACGAATATGTCCTCAGTTCCATATAAATGACAGCAGATCCTTCAGTTTCCCTTTTTAATGTGTTCCTTCAGTTACTAGAGTTCAATAGAAGCCTCCCCAGAGAGACAAATCTCACTTTTTTACGAAGGGGAAGGAAAGGTAAAAGAAAATTCAACAGGAGGATTAGCATTGCTTTACCTTCTGTTCCCATCTAGGATTCCACTTCCTGTGAGTGACATTTGAGCATAGTGTACTAAGGATCTCTGCCCTGACAGTGATTACTAGTATTTATGTATCTATTCACTATCTGACCAAGGGATGGGGAACCATACGCAGGTCGTGAGGTTAAGAGGCACGAATTGGCTTTCACTCATACTGCTGAAAGTATACATAATCTAGAGCAGACTTCCTGTGCCCACATGAAATAACTCGTCACCCTGCATCTCTCAAGGATCTGTTAACTGCTCTCATGAACACAATATGTAATTATTTTTGTGAATTTTCAGTTCAAAGTGTTGAAAAAAAAAGAAAATGAAGGCCCAGCTATATTGTTCTGCCTTCAAATGCTGTTCTAACAGTGTAACATATATGAATATACATTGCATGCCCTGAGATGTCCTATGAATTGTGCAAAGCTTCACCTTGGAGACAGTGGGTTGCAATCACCCAGAGTATGGACAAGAAAAAAAAAACAAAGTGGAAAGGAAAATCAGATTCTAATGCCCAGGCTTTCTTTCTGAGGTTGTTAGTCACCAAAATATGACTTCTTCTAATTCTCATAAAAAAAAAAAACAAAACAAAACAAAACAAAAAAAACAGTTAAGCTTATAGGTGATTTAGACAATGCCTAGACAGTGGGGGGAATAAAGCAAACTAACCAATAAACAATCAAAACAAACCTTCTCCTTAGCACTTAAACTCTGTTTATATATTTTAATACAGAAACATAACCTGAAATTTTGAAAAAATTAGTGTATCTTTCTCTAAATTTGTGATTGTTGTTTGTCTTCCTTCTTGTTGGAATCTCTTTAGTTACTTGGGTATGGAAAGCTATTTTTCCACAAATATATATGAAATATTTCTATCCTAGCATCTTTGCATCTCTTCATGAAACAATTTCGTGTAAATTACAGGAGATAAAAAGGGATCATGGAGCAAAGGGGATCATGGAGAGCTGACATACTGTGTCATCAGTCATTTCTGACAAATGTAAATGCATGAATAAAATTCTAGGTGGAAAATAAGAACATGAGAGTCAGGGTTGAGTGAAAGAACATCAAAAGTCTTTAATTCCAGTTGCTTTTCTTTATCTGTGTTGTTTTTCTGTAATTTAATTCCATAGAACATTTTCCTTTCCATAGAACAAATTCCAGGTTTTGCTTGGATTTAAATGTACCTTCTCTTAAATCAATAATACAGAAAAGTTGTGGCAGGTAAATAGCTGCTAGTACAGAAAATTCTTAAATGTTGTGGAGTATAGCTTCTGTTAGAAGAAAATATATCATACCCTCATGGCTTCCAGGTCATCTCCTCTCCTCGTAGGCTGCGCATAATTCTTGCTAGAGCCCATTCACTCCTCTGCACTTCCTCTGTCCCTGGCAACATGGATGCATCGGTCTTCTGACACATGCTCTGAGTCCAGCTGCTGCACTCACATTCCCATTCACACACAGCATAGTGATTCCCTCACCTGGGAAGGAGTTAGGAAAGGATTTAAATAAGAAGACAGGTCAGACTGCTGATCAGGTACAAGGCAGTGTCAGAGAAACACACAGACTAGCAAGCTATTTGAATGCTGCTGGCCTTTCCTGTTCCCTTACCTCTCCTTCTTCCAGCTTTTTGTTCCCACCCTCTCCCCACCACACCACCTAAATCCCTCTCTTTTCTCAGTTTTTGTTCCTTCTGAAAACAATCCATAAGACTTTTGTAATCCCCACAAGACTGGACAGAGAGGTTTGTTGCTCCAAAGTCCTTTATTTGGTTTCTGCTTGCTATTGTGCATCTTAAGCTGTTCTGATTTGTACAGATGGGCCTTTGCTGATTTTGGGGTATAGCTCAGCAGGGTATTATTTGGGCTCCCTCTCCTGATGTTGTGTTCCTACACACAGATCTAATAATTTCAGCATAAACTCAGTGTATAAAGCCCCATTTTTCAAAATTTAATTTGACTTAATGGCTTAGTCCTCGTTTTTAATTGAGAATAACAGGTTTACTTGAAAAAGGAATATAAATATCTTCACTAGCTATGAAGAAATCTTTCAATGGTGACCAGAATTATACTAATTTTTATA
Organism: Odontophorus gujanensis; assembly: GCA_013399175.1. Lineage (NCBI taxonomy): Eukaryota > Metazoa > Chordata > Aves > Galliformes > Odontophoridae > Odontophorus > Odontophorus gujanensis. The sequence goes on from VXAB01011536.1 coordinate 25,962, forward strand.
GCTATTAATTTCAAATCTGTAGTTCTTTTCATTATCCAAGGATCATGTTATCTGAGTGCTCTTTAATATATTTTACGGAGGTAGAATAATTTATGCTCAAGAAGTTCTGTAGAGGAGATAAGAAATGGCTACTCTCAGCTTCCAGCAGAGATCCAAATGCAGAAGACTGACTATGCTGACTGAATGTAAAGCTTGGGATCAAGTGTTGAGTTGGAGGCCTGTACTTAGCAGTGTTCTTCAGGGATCGGTCCTGGGACTAGTCCTGAGAGAGTCCTGATAGAGTCCATCCTCAGCAAGTTTTCTGATTACATACAGCTGGGAGGAATGGCTGATATGCCAGAATGTGTTGCTATTCAATGAGACCTGGACAGGCTGGAGAGCTGAACAAAGAAGAACCGAATGAGGTTTAACAAGAACAAGTGCAGTGTCTTGCACCTAGGAAGGAATAACTGCATGCACTGGTACAGGTTGGGGGATGACCTGCTGGAGAGGAGCTTTGAGGAGAGGGACCCGGGTGTCCTAGTGGATGACAGTTTGGCCATGAGCCAGCAGTGTGCCCTGGTGGCCAAGAAGGCCAATGACATCCTGGGGTGCATTAAAAAGGGCGTGGCCAGCAGCTCGAGGGAGGTGATCCTCCTTCTCTACTCTGCCCTTGTGAGGCCACACCTGGAATACTGAGTCCTGTTCCAGGCTCCTCAGTACAAAAAAGACCAGGATCTCCTTGAAAGAGTCCAGCAGAGGGCTGCAAAGATGATAAAGGGCGTGGAACACCTCCTTTATGAGGAAAGGTTGAGAGACCTGGGTCTGTTCAGACTTCAAAAAAGAGAAATCAGAGGGGATCTGATCCACGTCTACAAATATCTAAGGAGCAGGAGGCAAAGGGGCAAGGCTGGACTCTTCTCATCATTGTGTGGTGATAGGACAAGGGGAAATGGCCACAAAATGTATAGATGTATAGGAAGTTCTACAGAAATGTGTGTGGGAACTTCTTCCCAGTGCAGTGACGGAGCACTGGCACAGGCTGCACAGAGAGGTGGTGGAGTCGCCTTCTCTGGAGACATTCAAGACCCGCCTGGACACCTACCTGTGTAATCTGGTCTAGTAAGCCTGCCTTGGATGATCTCTAGAAGTCCTTTCCAACCCCTACAATTCTGTGATTCTGTGATTCTGTGATTCTGTGATTCTGTGATTCTGTGATTCTGTGATTCTGTGATTCTGTGAAGTGAGTCCTGGATGCATATATGTGAAAGATGTTTTAGTGACAAGCCAGTTTCTCTAGATCTAACACTGATGTCTACTGTCCTCTTGAGTATGCAAAGATGCATCTGAATACTTTCACAAGACGTTCAATTCTTTGCATACAGAGTAACATTTGAGGAATTATTTTTAGATGTAACCATGGATTTGAGATTTCTTAGTTTGTGAACTTAATAAAACTGAAGATGTATGGATAAAAAATTTTTATGGAATTTTTTATAGTATGCATGTGTTGCTATCATGATAAATCTTTGACTTCAGTTGTTAGGCAGTCATGATATTAACTAATAGAAGTCCTTTGTATCCTACTTTTTAGTATAAGAAATACACAACTTTTAGAGATATCGTCATTTAGCTTTCTAGAATTTACCTTCTTTTTAAATGAAATCTAACAAGGTGTTGATTTTGATCATTTAATATAGCCTAAATGGTCAGAAAATCAACTTAGATTCTACTATAATTCACTGGTCAGTTAAAATTATTTAAAACATTTTATTCTGATAACATGCACACTTCATTTAAATAATTTGACATTAATTTTAGGTGGGACTGCCTCTCTTCATTTTCAAAATCAACTTTCTTACAAGACTGGTAATTGAACTTTTGCTACTATATTTCTCTTAGAGATTTTGAGTGTATGTATAACTTTATTTGAGAATATTTAACTGTGTGTATGATTGCCTAGATAACTCATAATCTGACCCTAAGCTTTGAGAAACCATGTAGCTTTAGCTTCTAGGAAATACTGACAAAGGGACAAAGAGAAAACTACTTATTACGAATAACAGATTAATATGAATAACAGATTAATTATTGAGTCAGTTTTTCTAGTGCCCTGGCACAGTGTCTCAGATGATAATGTCTGGAACTTAGCAACTCTCTGGAATGCATATGAAGACATTTCAGAACCAGAGGAAAACTGTGAAAATAAAGCTATACATTTCTATTATCTCCTAGTGTAGGTGAGGGAAGAAATAAAATTAAATGTTCAGTGTACCTGAGACACACTACAGTTGGATTTATAACAAAAGAGTGGTAATTTCTGCTTTTAGAAACTGACCACAGATGTATAAAGGTGGCTGTCCAGTTCTTTTGATTGCACATTTAACATGAGGCAAGGGTTAAATAAGAGTTTACTGGTACAACAAAATTCAGTCATGTAATTTAATATACAATCAACTATTGCCGCCATTATGTTCACACAGTCAATTTCCACCCCAGAAATGTGCTGTGCATTGTTTTAAATAAAATATACCCTGGTTATCTTTTGTACTTGCTGAAGTCATAGCACTCCAGTAAGAAACAGAAAATGGTAGCTAATTTTATGTTCATATACTTTTCCTTGCAAAATGTCATGAACAACTTCACTTCTGATAAAGAAATGTTGTCAACAGGTAATATTCTAGATATTGAACCCCAGGAGAGGAGCACCAAAGGAAAGTGTATGACAGGTGAGGCATATCTTTGATTGGTATAGTATTAAAAGTATAGAACATAAATGAAATTCTGCAGCCTCAGGATTAAAGGAATGTATAACTAAGAGTGTTCTTTACTGAATATTTCATCCTTTGGTGTATTTAACTAACTCTGATATTACTTCAGAGGAGGACCACGACAAGTTGCAAAGAAGAAAAGAGAACCATGGGGAGCCTTCCAGACTATTTGAGCATGCTGAAACATTCTAGTCCCTTTTTCTGATATTTTTTTTTCTTTTTTTTTTTTTTTTTGATGGGTCAATTACTCTTTTAGGTTTGTTGCTTTAGCATAAGCTGAAGCAAAAATATCAGTGTGTCCTAACTGCGTTTACTCTTAATTGTTATAGAATCATAGTATTCTAATTAAATCTGGTGATCTAAATAGCATAATTCTGCCTTTCAAAAATACTGAAAATACAATTCATGTAGGAAAAATAAAGAAAAAGAGAACATAATTGGTGTATTTAACTAGTCAATCATAGATAGATCATCTTCAAGGTATGTAGATCCACAGAAGAATAAATACATTTGGATGACACTTTATTTCATGCCCAGTCAGTGTTATTTTATGGAAAGTACCAAATTGCATCAGTAGAGATACTTTAGCTCCAAACAAGCCAACATAAGTGAAAAAGTGGCAGTAATTTAGAGATCCAAAGCATTCTTCCAGGAAGAATTCTTACTATATAGTAGGCAAACACAAATCCTAAGTGAGACTCAGGATATGTCCTTCCAGGTTTACTGTTTAAGCTTGTTCCTGAACCTCTATTTCCAAAATAGGATGATATCTAAACAATTAGAAATACTGATGAAAAAAAATACTATTTAATGGAAATGACTAGTTAATAGAATTCTTGGTGTTCAAGATAATCCATAAGTAGAAAGAGAATCCTTTTAGCATTCAGTATATTCCATTTAATTGTTTTCTACATCTATTTCCTTTAAACCATCAACATACTGAATCAGTTATTTTAAAAAGCTATTTGCGGTATTTTCATTACTATCCAGTAACAAAGGTTATAATTTTTCTTGCCCCTCTTTATATTTTCTAGAGAAGATATGTCAAACAACAATTTAATGAATATCCTACCATCAGAGACTTTTGAATCACAGAGGCTGTGTAATATCAATTAGAAGTGTACATTCGCAAACTGGGTGTATGCAAGTATGACTGATTTACCTCAATACCTTATAAACAAAACAAAACAAAACAAAAACAAACAGAACTTGATTGTAGCTAAAATCATTTCAAAAAATGAGGTTTCAAGAATCACTTGATGTTGCTAAATTTTCTCCCATAACCATTCTCTGCACCCAAGTAGATACGCTATGACATATTCGGTCTTTGAATCGTGCACTTCAAATGTCCAAAGAGATGATCTTTTAAATCTACTGCAGATTTGGGTTTTGATTTCTTTCTCCATTTTGATGTTGGTTGCGTTACTTTGCTTTGCTTTCTCACATGAAGCTTTCTGTAAATCATCTGAAAAAGTAGAATATTCAGACTATATTTTTTAAGGAATCCAGAGTTATTTCTTTCATTTAACATTAGAAATGCACATACAGATTTGTTCAGTTGTCCACAGTTGGGAGCTGAGACGCTCAAATCCATCCTGTTTAGCATCTAGGTGCCACTACAGAAATGCATGTGTTTTCTGTCAAATGTCAAATGGGTGACTGCCAGTAGTCCATTCAATGAAATCTATATCTGTCTAAAATATAGGCTTTAATATAGCTTTTATAGTACAACTACACTTCATGAGAGGTATGTCAGACAAAAGGACTGGCTTCTCTCCTCAGTATTTTTTTCATAGGTGTAATATACTATATAATCTTTTGTGCTATCATATCTCAATTTTCTTATAACAGAACATATAACCTGCAGCTATACATAACACTGTGACTTGACATTGAGATACAGTGAGAGAAAATTAAATCAGGGTAAAGCATTTGGTAAAATCCAAAGGCTCCCACTGTTTTGCAGAGATTTTCCTCCAGAATAATCTTAGAGATTTGTATCTGAATGGTCTAACTCTGAATGTTTCTGATTGTGATTTAAGTTAGAAAAACAGTCAACAGGACAGCCTTGAAGACACAAGAGAATCTGATTTATAAATTCAAATTATTAACGAGCCTTTTATTTGCACAGAAGTGAGGAAGAATAATTAACAACAAAAAAAAAACAATTAAGAATAGTTGGTCAGAACTTCCTTCTGGGACTATTTCTGCAATCTCATCAATGAAGACAGAAAAGGATACACAAGCAAAGTTTACTCCTGGAAAGAAAACTATTGAAACAAATTATTTTTATTTTTGTGAAGAAAAAAAGAAAAAAAATGGTCTTGGTAGTTGCTCAGTTCTTCGCAACATGAAGTTTTAGGGCAGAATTAGTAACAGCGAGGCAACTAATACTGGTAAGTGCTAGTCAGTGGCCATAATCCACATAAATACACATTAAACAATTTCATGCATTCCATGCAAGTATAATCAGAAGGTCCATTAAGTGGCGTATTAAATATAAACCAGGAGACTAACAGTAGAACACCTAATTCTTTAATTCTGTCAAACAATAGTCAAATCTTTGGTTCAAAATCAAGTTATTTTCTGTGCTTTAGCATTCCAGGGCAGAACATTCCTAACAGTTTCTCCTTCTGTGAGATGTGTTTTCTCTCCAGTGATATTTATTTTTCAAAGCTATTTCAAAAATGGCCTCCTAAAATGAAACTGTTTGCTTTCTAAGATGTACTAAGAGGTTGGCTGAGCTGAATACTTCTCCTGTCTTTCAGAACACATCCCTAGTTCAAGATAAAGAAAATGTTCAAACTTACATTTGATACTGGGTTGAGATTCTTTAAAAAACAAACAAAGAAATAATAAAAAAACCCTTATATTTCAGGTTAGTCCCCAGAATTGGAAAATGTAGATTGTTGTGCTATAACACTTTTATATAGAGAGATCATTTGTCCAGACTACTCTTTACTCTTTAGGTAACTAAAACCACTTTCTGCATCAATAGCTTTTCCTTACTCTTGATAATTATTGCTTTTTACAGATTGCATTACACCTGTCATTATGTTAAAGTGTATATTTTAGTAAAGCAAACAAAACAAAACAGAAACATTTGTTAACCTGAAGACATGCACTCTTTATTTCTCAGGTACATCACTGGGTTAGCCCTACCCCTCATCGTTATTGCAGATTTCATCACTCCATATCACACTCATGACACATAGCAAAAAACAGTTCTCTGAGTTGCTTGCATGCCCTGCTGCATGTATGTGAAATTGAACCCATTTTTTGCACTTTGAACAACATCAGAAGACACTGCTGTAGCTTTCAAATTGGGTATCTTCTTTCAGGTAATACTGAACTAATGCCAGTGCAAGACTGCACCCAATCAACCATAGAATCACCAAGACTGAAAAAGATCTACAAGATAATTCAGTCCAACCATCCACCTATCACCAGTTGTTCTCTCTAAACCACGTCCCTCTACACAACATCAAAACTTTCTTTTAAAATCTCCAGGGTCAGAAAATCCACCACCTCCCTGGGCAGCCCATTCCAGCACTTGACCACTCATTCAGAAAGGTAGTATTTCCTAACATCCATCCTGAATCTCCCCTGGTGCAACGTGAATTCATTCCCTCTAGTCCTATCACTAGTTACATGAGAGAAGAGGCTGACCCCCAGCTCACTACAGCCTCCCTTCAGGAAGTTACAGAAAACAGTAAGATCTTCCTCAAGCCTCCTCCAGACTGAACAATCCCAGCTCTCTCAGCTGGTCCTCATAAGACCTGTACTCCAGACTCTTCACCAATTTAGTTACCCTTCTCTGGAGCTTTGATGTCTTTCCTGCAGTGAGGGACTCAAAACTGAACACAGTACTCGAGGTGTGGCCTCGCTAGTGCTGAGTACGCAGCTACAGCCACTTCCCAGCTCTTGCTAGCAACACTATTTCTGATACAAGCTAGAATACCATTGGCCTTCTTGACCACCTGGACACACTGCCAGCTGTTGTTCATCTGAGCATCAACCAATACTCCCAGGTCCATTTTTTCTATACAGTCATCCAGACACTGTACCCCAAGCCTGTAGCACTGCCTGGGCCTATTGTGGCCAAAGTGCAGGACCTGGCACTTGGTCTTGCTGAAACTCATCCCATTGGCTTCTGTTGCTAACTGGCCACAGTACTTGAAAAGAGGTAGGCTAAATTAAACCTCATATATTGTGAAGAGCAGCTTCTCAGAACCAATGGTTTCTGTCCAACCAGTCCAACCTTGTGGACTGTAATAGTAGTTGATGCATTTAGATTATATGTCCAATGATTTTTACTGAGTTTTTTTCCCATAAATTTCTCAGATCTTTCTGTGATCATAGGTAAACAGTATCCAAATGAATACTGCTTTTGAACCTGGAAAAGAAGCAACTGAAGAGATATAATATGAATATAGTAGCATATGCTATTCGACAACTATAGCTACAAAGCAAAGCAAATATTATTTTCTAAAACTTTCATTATGAGATGTTCCCTGTCCCACATACCCTCAATTCATGCAGGATTCTTACGGAAAGCTTGTATAACAGGTTGAGTAAATCTGATCATGAAGTCAGCCATGAAGTGTAATGATACTCCTGAATGTATCTCTAACCAGGAAAGTCAGTATTAATGCTAATGTCTGCTGCTACAAATACTCTTGAGGTATCAAGGGTTCTAGTATACTGTAATCTCCTCAGAAGAATAAATATATGCACCTATTTGACCTATACTGCTTCTAACACACAGATCAGGAAATCACCAGCATGCTTCAATAACAATCACACAGCATTCGCTGTCTGTATGAACAGACAAGATCAGAAAGAAGTCTTGTTTTGTGCTTCACTGACAACTCTAAGGTCGTGGTAAGTCTTATGCTCTTAGCCCTGCAGTATGAAGCCTAAGAAATGTTCTTTGTATTGATAGTGAACACAAATTTACTCTATATGTGAACATTTTCTGAAAATTCAGAGCAATTGATATAAATTCCAGATGTCTTCTTCATTCATACACGTCATTCTGAAATCAGAAGTTTTCTATGATATATGATGATTTAGCACTAATGATAAAAACATAAAGCCAAGAATACTCAAATACAAGGGCACATGACCTATAGCTTTTTTTAAGCACAAAGATAATTGTAAGACCCAGGCATAAAAATGCTTCCATGAGTTCTTACTATTTGATTTAATGTCTGAAATAAAACTAAAGGGATTATGAATAGAAAATAATGAAAACGAGGAATAATTAATAAGGGATAATGTATTAATAAGGGATAATGTATCTACAGAGGCTGAAAAATCTCTTGATATTGAGGTAAGACCACTGAAACTACATCACAGTTCTTATTTTAAACTAAAAGAATAAAAAAATGTTGTTCAGAACATAATCAGGAAAGCTCTGTGTTCCTGATTATATATACAGAGAGTTTTGATTCTTACTCAAAACTAAATGAAACATTACTCACAATTGGATTTTATGAACATAGGAAAATTTATTTGTAAATGGTTTTCAGTTACAACCAAACTTGGAAAAAGTGTCTGACAGCTTGTCTGGTGTCAATATTTTTATCAGTTTTAGCTAAGGTTCCAGTAACATTGACCTGATTGGAACTCCTTTCCTTGTTTTGCCCTTAAAAGAAATATGGACAGCAGCAAAATTAGCAGGTGCTGCAGCTGAAGGTGGAAGAAGGCTGCATCATATCCCAGGTACGCATATTAGGAGTTAAACAGGTCAGTGAATACCTTTTTTCTGTATAAGTGTGAATTTATGCTAGCTATTGCAGGGAATGAGGCTCAAAACAGAGATTAAAAAATATTAGAATTTTTTCATACTGAGTCTATAAAGATCCAATCCTTCTCCCAGAGTTTGGAGGGTGCAGCTACCCTCTTATTTTCCCTTTCAGCATTCAGGGTTGGTTAGAAAATAAATCATCAAATAATATAATCATAGAATGGCCTAGGTTGAAAAGAGACTAAAAGATCATCTAGTTTCAAACCCTCTGCCATGGTCAGGATCACTAGCCACCAGACCACTCTGCCCAGAGACACATCCAGTCTTGCCTTGAATGCCTTCAGGGATGGGATATCCACAACCTCTCTGGGCAACCTGTTCCAGTGTCACCACCCTCTGAGTGAAATATTTCCTCCTAATATCTACCCCAAACCTCCCCTGTCTTAGTTTAAAACCATTCTCCCTTGTCCTATCACTATCAACCGATGTAAACAATCATTCCCTCTCCTGTTTATATGGTTCCTTCAAGTACCAGCAGGCCACAATGAGGTCTCCCCAGAGCCTTCTCTTCTCCATGCTAAACAAGCCCAGTTCCCTCAACCTTTCCTCATAGGAAAGGTTCTCCAGCTCTCTGATCATTTTAGTGGCACTCCTCTGGACCCGTTCCAAAAGCTCTGTGTCTTTCTTGTCCTGGGCCTTCAGGCCTGGACACAGTACTCCAGATGAGGCCTCACAAGAGCTGAGTAGAGAGGGACAATCACCTCCCTCTCCCTGCTTGGCCACCCATTTTTTAATGTCAAGCTGAAGCCAGGATAGTAGCTACCTATCCCAGACCAGCGATATAAACATCATATTTTCTGTTACTTCAGGTCTGTCGTAATTATTTCATCTTTTACTGCCCATGCATATCAATAAGACTGATTTCTCTTGTGTTTTATCCATAAAAAGACAAGTCCATCATTTCAGATCTTTGATTAAAAAGAAATTAATCTCATCTAAATTTAAGATATCTATACTGTACTTCTGTATTTGAGCTAGAAATCTTACCTCCCTTCTCTAACCAGTCAGAAGAAAGGAAAAACTTAATGCAGGTACCCAGTAACAACTTGCTTACTAAGAGTTCCTCTCTTAAAGGAATCAGTGGTGAATAGCTTAGATGTTTATGTTGATGGTATTTAGTCAGATTAACTTCATACAATGCACACAGTGAATATCCCACAACTGTATAATTTTAAAATAACAATGGCAATTACTTAAAAATATTCTAAACTGATACAAATAAGTTTACAAAGGCTATCTGGGGAGTAGAATGCAAACAAAAACCTTTGTTTTATTGTCACTCTTTCATAAGTACCTTCAGTATGCTATATTCAAGATGTAAGAAATCTGGAGGGACATGCAGTTTATTTATATATATATACATATACATACATATATATATATATATATTATCCAGACAGGAGGTTGCATGGTTTAGATTTATACCTGTATATCTAATGTCCCAAGTAGAAGACATTTGCAGAATTCACAATATTTTCAGTCTTAGATGAAACAGTTGAAAGGGGAAAGATCTTATTTACAAAAATCATGTTGGGAAATTGGAAAGATTTTTTTTTGATGAAATTGTAAGATAGCTATTTAGTGTTACAGAATAGACTTCGGATGAAAGAACAGTGATTTTGCATCAGCTATGAATAGATGTAAGTAAACTACTGATGTTGCATAACAAACTCTGCTATGTTTTAATGAATAGATAGAAAATTNCCAGAGACACATCCAGTCTTGCCTTGAATGCCTTCAGGGATGGGATATCCACAACCTCTCTGGGCAACCTGTTCCAGTGTCACCACCCTCTGAGTGAAATATTTCCTCCTAATATCTAACCCAAACCTCCCCTATCTTAGTTTAAAACCATTCTCCCTTGTCCTATCACTATCAACCGATGTAAACAATCATTCCCTCTCCTGTTTATATGGTTCCTTCAAGTACCAGCAGGCCACAATGAGGTCTCCCCAGAGCCTTCTCTTCTCCATGCTAAACAAGCCCAGTTCCCTCAACCTTTCCTCATAGGAAAGGTTCTCCAGCTCTCTGATCATTTTAGTGGCACTCCTCTGGACCCGTTCCAAAAGCTCTGTGTCTTTCTTGTCCTGGGCCTTCAGGCCTGGACACAGTACTCCAGATGAGGCCTCACAAGAGCTGAGTAGAGAGGGACAATCACCTCCCTCTCCCTGCTTGGCCACCCATTTTTTAATGTCAAGCTGAAGCCAGGATAGTAGCTACCTATCCCAGACCAGCGATATAAACATCATATTTTCTGTTACTTCAGGTCTGTCGTAATTATTTCATCTTTTACTGCCCATGCATATCAATAAGACTGATTTCTCTTGTGTTTTATCCATAAAAAGACAAGTCCATCATTTCAGATCTTTGATTAAAAAGAAATTAATCTCATCTAAATTTAAGATATCTATACTGTACTTCTGTATTTGAGCTAGAAATCTTACCTCCCTTCTCTAACCAGTCAGAAGAAAGGAAAAACTTAATGCAGGTACCCAGTAACAACTTGCTTACTAAGAGTTCCTCTCTTAAAGGAATCAGTGGTGAATAGCTTAGATGTTTATGTTGATGGTATTTAGTCAGATTAACTTCATACAATGCACACAGTGAATATCCCACAACTGTATAATTTTAAAATAACAATGGCAATTACTTAAAAATATTCTAAACTGATACAAATAAGTTTACAAAGGCTATCTGGGGAGTAGAATGCAAACAAAAACCTTTGTTTTATTGTCACTCTTTCATAAGTACCTTCAGTATGCTATATTCAAGATGTAAGAAATCTGGAGGGACATGCAGTTTATTTATATATATATACATATACATACATATATATATATATATATTATCCAGACAGGAGGTTGCATGGTTTAGATTTATACCTGTATATCTAATGTCCCAAGTAGAAGACATTTGCAGAATTCACAATATTTTCAGTCTTAGATGAAACAGTTGAAAGGGGAAAGATCTTATTTACAAAAATCATGTTGGGAAATTGGAAAGATTTTTTTTTGATGAAATTGTAAGATAGCTATTTAGTGTTACAGAATAGACTTCGGATGAAAGAACAGTGATTTTGCATCAGCTATGAATAGATGTAAGTAAACTACTGATGTTGCATAACAAACTCTGCTATGTTTTAATGAATAGATAGAAAATTATCATTTATTCATATTATTTTCAAAACTAGTGATTAATCCTCTAAAGCAAGAGTGTCCAACTTCTTGTCTTGTCTGAGTCATGTAGAGTGAAGAGGAATTGTCTTGGGCAGCATATAGAATGTATGATACAGTGAATGTACATCAGTAACAGGACTTTTTTAAAATACTTTTTTATCAAAACATAAAAGCAAGGGAAACAAAGAGATACAACAAATGGGTTGGACATATATGCTGTAAAGAATGGCACAGCTTTAAGTAAAAACAATGAGTTATCTGTCAAAAATGATACAGAAACATGGAAATTCTTGGAGTTACCTGTAAAGCTAACATAACTTTTAGCTGATATTTTAGATTCTTGGAATTCCGTAAGAATTTTTGTTTACTGTTCCAACTGGGGCCATTACATTACAGTTTTACATTTTATATTTCACATTAACATTTGTATGTTTTTTTTTTCTAGAGCTAAAACAAATGCTATCTGTGAGAAAGCGCTTTTAGTTAGATGTATATTCCTTGCAAACTGAACAATAGATTCCAAATTTGAAGATCTTCTGAAGATGGATAAGTTTTATTCAAGATGAAATTTGACTCACTAGTATTATTTCAAACTTTCTGATTACTATGCTGTTAGAAAGAGAAATGGAGTCCTGAGAGTCATCTAGCAATTATGAGTGATGTCACAAAACTGGAATATTTCTCTCAGAAAGATCATCATGACCTCAATTTATGTCTTTCAATTATATGGTCTCAATGGAAGCATTAAATTAAATTTCAATTTTAAATTCAATAATTTTATATCTTTTCAGAGGAATTGCTAAGAAGGGTAATATTTTTCTGTTACGGAATAAACATCTTAGCCCAAATCAACTCTCATCATATCTAATCTCCTGTCATCCTTTCTGACTCAAGATAGCTCAAAATTGAAGATTGGGAAAGACTGAGGAAGTACTCCTCATCATTACAAGCAAGGAACTCAATGACCTACAGAATTATATTTTTACAAATTTAATGACACGTATCTTTAGGATGACATTGAAATATGGTCCAAGAATGTAGACCCAGATTTCACACTTTGTTTCACTGATGATATCATTAGTATCACTTTGTTTTTTATTCATAATTTCATTGAAAGGTGTTTTGACTGTGTCTTACAGTATCAATATTCAGTTTGAATGTGTGCACTTCATTTATCTGAAGAAAGATGAGAAGCAGCTAGAATTTCAAAGGCTACATTTATAACTCCTGATTAAAGGAGATTGTGAAGGAATCCCCATCCTGCTAATGCTCTAGGAAAAAAAAAATCCAAAATACAGTCAGATTAAAAAAAAAAAAGGATTTAAAGTAACTAGTCATTAAAATAACTAGTAATTTCATTTCTAACTCAGTTCACTATAGTAATATATAATGTTTGTATTTTCTTTTTATATGTATTACATTAATGGATCACAATGGGATTTAGACTCACTATTAAATCTGATAAACAACGTTTGTTTTCTAAAGTAACAGAAAATTCTTTAAAATAGACTAGCTTAAAAAAATTAAATATGCCCTGTTATAAAGTGGAATGCAGACACTTACTCACAGAATCACCCAATTTTCTTTGATAACAATCTGTAAAGACAGCGGAATTCATTTCACCCCACTTCTGAAAAAACAGGCATCTAGGATTTTTCTGTGGCCATAGAAAATAATTAAATGTACTAAGAAGGTATTTTGCCCCATCCTAAAATCAGTGTCAAAGGAAGCAACATTTTCACTAAAGTGGTAATCTCTGGGCCAGATGTTAAACTTTTCAAAGTGTAAAGATCAGTGAGACAATTTAAACTGACTGTTGGAAAACCTAAAATGTTTCAGAAACATCTGCTCTGTTATTCAGATCATATCTGAACTCTTACAAAGCTTTCCTTATTGATCAGTAAATATAGAGTGCTAACATCAAAACTGAAGATCCTTGTAATGAGCTCATTATCATGCTTTATTTATAAGAACACCACCTGTTTTTATTCTGTGTATTTGCTATGCATCAAAAGATCAGTTTACAGGCTTAGCCACCATATCTTATTTGTATCCTATTTTCTTGTAATAGTACAGTGATATTTCCAGAACATACACTGTCTTCAAATAAAGAGTTTATAAGTGCCTTAATCCTTGAAGTTCACTAGTCAAAGAGAAAGAAGAAATGTTGGCCTTAGAAATTAATCCCCTCTTGCAACTTTGGGGGAAGAAACCTCTAAAACATATACATAAACCATATATACAAGTTACTTATTCAATTCTACTAATTTTGTGACCTTCAAAATGATTTCAGTTTAAGGTGATCACTGCCATGTTCTTGACAGGACTGCTTTGGACATCTGCAAGGTATGTATTCATCCAGAAACAGAAAAAATCTGGTGTTAAGACTACTGATGCAAGTTGTTTCAGTGATAGAGTTAAGATGTCTGAACACTCATATCAGGCTCCCAAATATCATTACTTTACAGAAAGACTTCTGCACCTTCATCCTACGGTTTCTATGGGGATACTAAATTCTTTCCAGCATATCTCTTTCCATCAGCCTATCAAAATTTAAAGAAAAAAAAACAAACAAACAAAAAAAGAAGGGCTACTAATTCTTCAGTGATACATTTTCTTTACATCAGGGATATAAAATTTGAATTTTATCTTAACACCTGAACTCCTGTTTCTAGATTTGAATTTTATAATGCCATATGTATTTGAGAGAAAGCAATCAGACTCCTTAATTACAGATGAATTTAAAAGTACACAGTAAGAGAGAAAGTGAATGAAATCTGTGTTAGCTTTCAGTGTATTGAATTTTATAGGTTCTATAGGACAATTAGTGTGTTGCTTTTTTTTTTATGGCTTTGGTATTTGATAT
>VXAB01011536.1:40601-83389 GCA_013399175.1 Odontophorus gujanensis
TCTGTCACGTGTCAATAAACTTAAGCACTTGAGTAAAGTGTTAGTGTGTCAGGATCTAAATAGCATGATAAAATGCAGAATTTTGTCCTCAGAACTCAAAACTGAACTTTTTTTAGTTCAAGTGGAATTCAAACTTTCATTCCTTATCGAACATATAAATCACATCTGAAAGAAGTGCTCTGTTCCTCTCTGTGCTAATGAAACTTAGCATCTGCTAGCCCAATGTTCATGTCGCTTAATGATTGATGTAGGAGTAAGAAATTCACATTCTGGGTTTTTAGCAAAATCTATGTATATAGATATGTGCACATATTTGATATGAGAATTGTACCCCTATATTATAATTGGACATCATTTTCCGGTACATTTCTTTCAGCAAAGTTTCTGCTGCTGAACATATTCAATTACTCCTTTCTTTTCTATCTTCTTAAGTCAGGTATATTTTGTAGCTATATTCTGAAGTGAATGAAAGTCCTAAAGATGCTACGTTCCTCATCCCGGAAGAAGTGGGTGGATTTCAAAAGACGTCTATGGGATAAAAGTAATAGTTTCAAAATTCTGGGTAGTCTCTACAGGAGGTAGGAGCGGAAATATGCTGCATTGTAATTATATTTCCCAGGACAAGAAGAGTTCATAAAAATAACCATCAATTGGCTCTCCAGAGAATGGCTTCTATTTGCTGTGATGTTTAACTCCGATAGTCTGTTGTAAAGCACTTCTATAGAGGAGAGAAATTTGTACATACTGTTTGCATGAAAGCAAGGCACCACAAAAGGTAAAATACTTCAGAAAGGTATAATGTACAGCTGCAAACCATTAACTTGTCAAAACAAAATTGAGCAATGTATATAGATATAACAAAATTATTTTGAATCAAGTCATCATCACTGCTGGATAAGGGTAAGATCCTCCGTGCAGATATGTATTAATAGAGTCAGAAAGATTTGACATATTGAGAAAGATGAACATCTTTGCATTTAACTCGTTATTTTTGTGCTTGAAATTGTTTTGGTCCAAGTTTTTTTCCTTCTCAAGCTATTCCCAGTAATACTCACTTGGGAAGAGCTATGTATATTCCACTATTGTATCCTGTCCCCTGTTTTGGAAGCAAAGATATCTGAATAGTTTGTCATGTCTAACCAGATTATGTCAGTTCATCTCTAGTATTGTTTAGCTATTAACAATAGTTTAACTTCTGATTCAACCTTCCTAGGACAGGGAAGATGCTTTTTTTTTTTTTTTTTTTGTTATCTCAGAAGCTTAATTATATATCTTTCTTCATCTTATCACATGTTTGTAATTATTTATTTTCATACCTACACAGAACCGCTCACTGCAATAGCACCAAGGACATTTTTATACTGAGGTGATGGCAGAAGTACATAGGTAACAGGTTAACTGAACACTTTCACCACCACAAAATAGCAACAACAACAAACAACAAGAAAAGAAAACTAACCCAGAGGAAATATTGATGTCGGAAGAAATGAGTTTTGTTTAATCAGATTCACATCCAATTTTATTTTACTTCTTTCAGAGATATTTGTACCTCCTGAGCCCAAGTTTGGAGCAACTGTTTTTGTAGTCTACTGGATTCAGCAGAAATATTACAAAAGAAATATACTAAATTGATCGTATTTCTACAATATTGACTTGTTCCCTTAGAAAAGGAAAAAAAAAATCATCTTAAAAAATTACAGTGAAGTGTTAGACATTTTCTCAGCCTTTTTTTTTCAGAATATGGCTTCAGTTATTTATAAATCTACAGCAAACGTCATTCTGGAACTATGTAACAAAAATCTGAAACGTCAAAATACAGATGAGCATCATGCGTCATCTGTAATGGAAATGAATATATTATCAGTAACCTTTAAAGCAACAAACTGACAGTATTTCACAAAATAACTTCAAAGATGCCTTTCTATGGTATACTCTTTAAGGCAGATTCTAGGTAGAGCCCATGAAAAATAGATCTGCATTGCCAAAAGTAAATAAAATTTGTCTCTTCACAGGATCACAGAATTGTAGGGGATGGAAAGGACCTCTAGAGATCATCTAGTCTAATCCCCCCTGCAAAGCAGCTCCCTAGCCCACGTTGCACAGGTAGGCATCCGGGTGGGTCTTGAACTTCTCCAGAGAAGGAGACCCCACAACCTCTCTGGGCAGGCTGTGCCAGTGCTCTGTTACCCTCACTGTGAAGAAGTTCCAACGCACATTTGTGCAGAACTTCCTATGCCTCAGTTTGTGGCCATTTCCCCTTGGATTTTATTTGGTACATGTTAGTACTAACAGTTTTACCAGAAAAATATAGTAAATTACATTGTTTGTTCTGTTTTGTCTTGTTTACTTTAAGCATATTCTGTCTGCCCAAAGCTTTTGACTTTTATGTCATGCATTAATTTTCTAGTAAGTAAATGCCAGAGTTGAAATGTACTCAGTCGGTCAATAACATCATTTTACCTGACTTAAAATGTTTTATAAACATTTTATTTTCTCTCATCATTTTTCCTGTCTCAGAAATTTTTGCTATCAAGCTGTTTATTATCAGATATTACAAACAGAGTTTAATGAATAAGACTGTTAACAGCTGACATATATAAATATGAATATATGTATTTATGAAACCAGGTCTGTAAATCAACAAGAGTGCCATGTCCTTAGGGTCTCTAGCACCAACAAAATCACATAACTGTTAGTTATTGAAATGTTTAAAATGCAATCAAAATATCTAAATTAATTTCCTTAATATGAAACAGATGAAGGAAATATGATTTCACAGTTCACTTCAGTAGAGCTGTTTTATATGCCCTCCTGTAAGCAATAACCACAGAATTTCAACTACTCTCCACATGAATTACACTAAGTCAATTGTTCAGAAATCAAGTTTCTAACCTAATTAGGGCAGGGACAAAATTTAGCTGTGGAGGCAACTACAGATACACTATGTGTTGCTACTTATACTCATTTTCTTCCTTTCTCTTTTTTTCTTCTGACAATAGCTAGAAGTTATGCCTAGAATTCAGCAGTAAATTACCTCTGTTAAAAATTCCTTAAAAATTAAGATCGTTATTGTTAAATTACAGTGAAGGAGAACAAACATGCTTATTTCTATATTTTAAGTTCAGATAGACTGTTTCTGTTTTGAGACCTTAACATTCCTGAATTTCACTGTAGCTACAATTATTTTTATGTTATAGATGCAAGAATCCAGTCAGCCTCACCTCTGTCCCTGGAAAAGTGATGGAAGAGCTTGTTCTGGATCCCCTCTCCAGACAATTGTAACAGAAGGTTATCGGGAATAGTCAGCATGGGTTCACCAGAGTGAGGTCATTCTCAACTAACCTGTTAGCCTTCTACAATGTCATCACCAAAGTCATACTGACTCTGCGGATGGGAGAGCAATGGAGGTAGTATACCTTGATTTCATTTTGTCATTTGACAGTGTCTCCCACAGCATCCTTAAAACAGTTGAGGAACTGTGGAACAGATGAGTGGACAGTGAGGTGGGCGAGAACTGGCTGACTGGCACATCTCAGAGGGTTATGATTGGTGGCACAGAGACCAGTTGGAGGCCTGTACTTAGCAGCGTCCTTCAGGGGTCAGTGCTGGGTCCAATCTTGTTCAACGTCTTCATCAATGACCTTGATGAGGGAATAGAGTCAACTCTCAGGAAATTTGCTGATGATACAAAGCTGGGAGGAATAGTTAATATACCAGAGATCTGTGCTGCCATTCAATGAGACCTGGACAGGTTGGAGAGTTGGTCAGAGAGGAACTGGATGAGGTTCAGCAAGAGCAAGTGTAGAGTCTTGCACCCAGGGAGCAATAACTGCATGCTTCGGTACAGGTTGGGGAATGACCTGCTGGAGAGTAGCTCTGAGGAGAGGGACCTGGGAGTCCTAGAGGACAACAGTTTGGCCATGAGCCGGCAGTGTGCCCTGTTGGCCAAGAAGGCCAATGACATCCTGGGATGTGTTAGAAAGAGCATGGCCAGCAGCTTGAGGGAGGTGATCCTCCTTCTCTACTCTGCCCTGGTGAGGCCTCGCCTGGAGTATTGTGTCCATTTCTGGGCTCCCAAGTACAAAAAAAAACAGGGATCTCCTGGAAAGAGTCCAGTGAAGGGCTACAAAGATGATAAACTGCCTGGAAGACCTCTCTTATGAGGAAAGGCTTACAGACATGGGTCTGTTCAGCCTTGAAAAAAGAAGACTCCTTATTGATTTGCTATGGGATATAAATAGCAGATAAAAATTAAATCAATTTGAAATCATCCGTTACTAAATGGAGACAACCCTGGATACAATAAAACCTTAGTGAAGATGCTAAGTTACCGATATTTCTTATTTTCTTCGTTGTTGTGGCTTTACATTTACTTTTGCTAAATTGTGACACTATACCAAGTACATACATTTGAAGTTTTTGACAAAACTTGAGTCTGACTTCAGTAGTCTCAAAAAAGATTATTGAGCCTAAAGTAATTTTTCATAAATGCATTGTGATGAGGTATGACCTTGTTCACTTGAAGAATAGATAACTTTTCTTTCTGCAAATGATATTTCTTCATACAAAAACAATCTGTATTGAATGCCCTGTTTATAGAAGTTATTCTGATTTATACTGAACTTACATTAGTACTGTTGTTGGATTTGTATTTTGTTCTTCTGAAATGTAACTAGAATGGACAGTTAATAGTTCATGGTTAATAGTTCACATTCTTTATTTTTCAGATAGAGACACTGTGCCATTGGATTTCCTGTGATACACAGAAAAGCTAAAATGGGATAAATTTATCTCCTTTTAATTTAATTTTTCCTACATATCTCTCAGTTTTCATTGATATGATGTTCTCTGGATGATAAAGTCTATGATTGTTATCATAAGTTCTGGTGCCATTCAGGCGGAATTTCAAAAAATTCATATTATTTTGGTCACATCCTTCTCCATTCAGGTGTTTTATTTACATTGAGGATGTACCCAGAATTGGATTTAAAACATCTGAAAAATAATCACGCATAAGAAAGAGAAATGCCATACATACATCACCATACTATGTTGGTCTTTGAAAGTCACTTCCAAACTATTCTATTCTATATGGAGAGTGTGACAACAATTCAAAACATAAAATATCCTTGTACTGGATTTTCTTTTAAATTTTATTATCTCCATTAGTGCATTTTTATCTTTCTCTTTCTACGAGTCTGTGTATTCTGCTCAATTGCAATGACATCACACACATTCAGACAATTCCATCTATTCCCTCCTTTGGTTAAAGTTAACTGGTTGCTCAGTAACCATAAATTTTGAATGAAGAGGAACTTTGTTTGATTATGAATACATCCTTGAAAAAAGAAAAAAAATCTAGTTAATCTACTACATACGCATTTTATAAGCCTTTCTTGAAAATAGTTCATGGTTCTAACTGAAGAGTGTATTATGGAACCAATATTGTAAAACCAAAAGAAAAGTAGGATGAAGATTAAATATATATGTATAGATTGAAGTAATTATAACAACAGTTTTCTGGTGACACAGATTTCAATTATATAAGCAAAACAGTTTCTTGCTAGGCCATAAACTACAAATTGAGTTCTAATTCATGAAAATTTTGCAGAATACACATAGAGATTTTTAAATGCCTTGTTGAAATAGATCTTTCTAACCATTTAAATACCAGACATGTCAGAGTGCAGTTAGTGAAGAATAAATGGAACTAATACGCACAGGCAAGATCCTATTACTGTTTTCACTTTGTTACAATTAAATATTCCATTACAAATAGTATGTAAACTGCTTCAATTCCAAGTGGCAAAACCATCTGGTTCATGCATACCTGTTTATACACATTGAAACTACTGCATAAAAGAGCACAATACAGGAAAAAATATTTTCTAGTCACATGATGTTAATCAATTACACATAGCAGAAAGAAAATCATTTCAGTGAAATTGAGGTATCATACTCATGAACTGGGTCTTTGTAGAGCAGCAAATACGTTTAGTACTGCAGCAAGATATCTTAACTTTCTATAGAAACCTGAGCGTCAATAAATAATTGTTTATCTTTGTGGTTATCACTGAATCATAGAATCATAGAATGGCTTGAGTTGGAAGGGATTTCAAAGATCATTTACTTCCAACTCCCTTGCTGTGGGCAGGGTTGCCAATTGCTAGGTCAAGCACTAGATCAGGTTGCCCAGGGTCCTACTTCAACCATCCTTGAACACCTTCAGGGAAGGGGAATCCGCAGTCTCTCTGGGCAGCCTGTTCCATTGACTCACTCCCCCCTCAGTGAAACACTTCTCCTTGATATCTGATCTAAATCTCCCCTCCTTTGGTTCAAACCCATTCTCCCTTGATCACTGTCTAACCATAACTTTCCTCTTGTTTATAATGTCCCTGTTTATACTACAAGGTTGTAATGAAACTTCCTGCCAGTATTATACTACAGTTTTGTTGCTGTGTGACAGATGGCAGCAAAGGGGAAGTCTGACATGGGAATGCATATGAAGCAAAGGTGTGTCACTGAATTCCTCCATGCAGAAAAAGTTCCATTCATTGACATTCATTGACACTTGCTGAACATTGGTGGAGGTCAAACAATGCATGTGAGCACCATGAGGTTGTGGGTTATATGTTTCAGTAGCTGCAACAGTGACAGTGGGTCACCTCCACTTCTGCAGATATTTATGAGTGCACCATGTCAGTTCTTGTTCATCATTACCAAAAATACATGGTTAATGGTGGTGAATATGTTGAAAACTAGTGTTTTGTAGCTGAGAATTTGCCTTATCAAATAGTGCTGGAATCTGTTGTAGCTCCCTTGGAAATAAATAAGAGACATTACTTTTGGAGCAACCTATATTTTTTTTATTTCTTAGTCACTTAGAAAATTCTGGTGGATACAGTCGAGGTTTTCTTCATCCACAGATATGATTCTGGTTCTGGTGGAAGGATCTATACCATCTATTAATATTGCTTGCTGTAATATATAGCAGGGTGTACAGACATCCTATTAAACAAGCATCCTTCTCTCTCCTATGATAACGTGATTACAATTAGATAAAATTAGCATATTCCTCCATGTGGTTATTTTTATTGCACAAAGCAGGTGTTTCCTATGTGAAATAGAGAAAAAATACAGTTTATTTACTTTTCCATATGCTTTAATCAATCTGAGTTACAATTACTAGTCTGAATCTTAAACTGTCTAGTATGGACATGTAGCATAGACCAGAACACCCTTTCAGTGGAGTGAAACACTCTTTCAGTGGAATGACTGTTGAGAGTCTGATATATCTTAAATATTCTCTTTCACTCGCTCTGAATGTAGGGCTAAATAGTGGGCATTTAACACATCCACAGAAAGTGGCTCAATGGCATGATTGTTGAAGGTAAATGAAGGCTTCAGAATATTGCTTGCACTAAACAGTGTAAGAAAGATCATTTTCCTCCCAGCACTGGTCAGTGAACAGCATTAAAGTAGCATTTCCAACCTCCTAGGTTTTAAACTAGGGTCCTTGGTCCCAAGAAGAAGATTTATAACTGTGACAAGTAGGGACCCAAAGAGCTTATGATTCCAGCAGCCACTGTGACTTTATGTTGCAGAATAAAGCCGGGAGAGAGTTTTATTCTTCTCTTTAATCAGGTCTCTGTTTTTCTCTAATACAAAGTAAATAAAAGAAGCACTTGCATTTCATTCTATCCCTTCCAGGTAAGCCATATATTATATAAAAGTGGCAGAGGGGCGCTAAGAATTATTTTTTTCTAACAAGGAACATGCTGGTCTAAGAAATTTCCTGAGATAGAGTAAACAGCATTACCCTCAAAGTTGTATTTTGTCTCTTTCTCTATGTCATGGCAGCACTAATTCCACTGCCTTCAGCCTCCTTGACTTCTACCCCCGACAGATTTTTAATGGAATAGGGCAAAAATAATGTCAACACATAATACAGACTTACACGTATTAGCTGAAAACATACTTCTTAACGAGAAGGACATAAAAAGAAATTACTGTCTGAAGTCCTTCACTGCTGTGACTAAACTGTTTTCAGGACCTAAACTAGCTCATTTAGACATGCTAAGTTTGATGAACAGGGCATTTTTCTGAATGGTTACTAAGTCAGATGGCATTTGCAAATGAAATGGAGTCAAAGGCCACAGAAGAGGCAATCACTCCATCACAAGGAAGCAGGAAATCAGAAAGTAGAAGTCACTAATGCAATTCCCAACAAACAGAACAGCCCAGTATTCCTGCTATATAACCTATATAATTTTCAAATGTGTAAAAGGCAATTATAAAAATATATAAATGGTAAGTAAATAATTGTGCTGACTTCAGCAAACTCCAGCTGGTTGAAGCCAGGTTCTCATTTCCACACTTAACCAATGAACTTGTTAAACTGTAAGGAGCAAAATGTTTTCAGTAGTTTGGTTCTGGCATTTGGATGTCACCAGATTATAATAACCCTTGCAGATAAAGAAGGAACTCCTTTTGTGACACCCGCATTAGTTTCAGTTCCGGGGAATATCTTTGTGACTCATGAGTGCCTCAGGAATGTTTCAGTAGGTAGTAAATGGTCTATTCCAAACTTCTGAGGTGTAAAGATAACTTCACACCTCAGATGACTTCATTTGTTTCTATGAAACCTGGAAAGGACATCTGTTAGTAATGAAAAAAGAGTTAAAATTAGGAAAATGAGGCTTTTTTTTTGTAAGAAAGGCTTTTCATCTTTTTCAGATACATAGCAGAATGAAGATGGGTTTTTCAAATTTCAGAAAGCCAGTTCTATGAAAATTTTGTCAGTTTTTATGCGAATGACAATGTGATTTTCAGTTTTCATATAAGATCTGGATGAGTATTACTGTATTTCTTGAGTGACTTTGTCCAGACAGAGGACCATCTAAACTTTCTGTAATCATTGAGGAAAGCGTCTGTAAGCCATACAATGTCAGGTACTTCAGCTAGACTGAGTTGACCACTCGACTATTTCTTTTATCAAGTAAGTGATAACATGATAAGAGCTTACAACAAGACTTCAAGTTTTATTTAGAAGAATACTTGACTGTCTCAAAGGAAGATAATTTCTCTGTCCTAATTTCAGATATGAGCATGAAGTTTTGGACATTTAAATGGTTACTTTCTAAAATGTAACTTCAGACTCATGGCTTTTAGCAGTGGTACTTCTCCCTATTTTCTTTACAAAGATTATTCAAATTATTCAACTTGATGTTGAACTTTTTATGGTTAAATTTAGATGAGATGAATCTCATACTTCTGTTTCATACTGTACTTATGTATTACGTACAGATTCTACACTATACTTGAGATCATACTGAGATATTATAACTCAGTTAAAACAGTTATATTATCTGGAGTGATGTTAATACTGATTTTCTATTTTGCTGAATGTTCCAGTCTTCACTAGCTTTGCATCCTGGTAACCAAAATAATATTCTTGTTTCTCATTCAGAAGATATTTAAATGATACAGATCTAAAAGATGCTTGTGAAGCGGGAAACAAGAACATTAGAAAGAATTACAAGAGATACTTTTAATTCTTCTAAAAATCAAGTGAAGTTTGACAGTGAAACCTATCAGAAATGATTAATTCTGTAAATGAATGTTCATTGCTGCAACTATCACCTCACTCTAGAGGGCAAGTATGTATTGCCTTGCCAGTGGGTACAGTATACTCAGCCATGACAGCAAAGAGTCACAGGTAGCATCCTACAGACGAAACATGGAACATGAGAAAGAGGCCAGTCAAGATGTGTCTGGAGGCAAACTTGCTGCAGTCAAATGAACTGCAGAACACAGCTGTTTCTAAATATCATTTATGCATTTCTAAAACCTACCTATGTGTTTCCAAAGCTTAGTCATGTGTTAATGAATCTATGAGTAAATTTTGCCGTCTTGGCACCCTACTAAACCCTGGTAATGCACAAAGAGACTGACAATATGATCTCTGAAGTTAAAAATGGTGCTTGGAAGTCAATATTTATTGACAGCAATCCTGAAAATTCTGCAATATGTTGTAATATTTTGCTCATCTCGATACAAGGAAAATACGTCTATGTACTATTTTTTGTGAGCTGCTTTTGTCTCAGCATCAGTTATCTTCAAAAGACTGATGTTTTGCCATACGGAATGTCATCAGAACTGGAGACAATTATCTAGGCAAAACAGGATTCCTTCCCATAGAGATTTGGTATAACTCTCAGGAGAGAATAGTGAAGCGGTACATATTTTTTTAGTGCATACTGAGCTTAAGATTGTAAAGATCATGGCCTTTTTTTGGGAAAGGTTAGGTATGAATTGCTTCAATATATTATCATACCAAGAAACAGCAAATGTTCCAATGAATATTTAGGTGCTGATATTTCAATAGCTTTGAATACTTTTTTCCTTCTCTTTTAACCCACCATTTATCAAATGCAAGTTCTAGAAAAATGCGGCTGGACTTGTCACAGCATCCTCCTTAATTCTGGTCCAGAAGCTTTTGTCATATTCAGAATTGGTTGTAAAAAACTGCTTGCTCCTTAAAATGTCATTCTTCTCACTCCCCTCCAGGCCTTGCAGTACTTAGCTTGCTTTACTTTAGAAGATTTCTGGGGCACTTGTAATACCAAGTGGGAGGTCACAAGAGGAGCATATTTCCAAGTGACATTTGTAAAAAAAAATAAAATAAAAAAAATGCCAGCCTTATGCTCTGAGAGCAGAGCAGGACATACTAAATAAACTGAAATCACTATTATACCTCAGAAGAATGAAACTGCTAAGAAACTGAAATTCTCTAGTTTTTATATCGAGCATTACTACACCGATCTGTTCTTATCGTTACATACTCAAATGCTGAAAACCACCCAGTAAGTTAATAGGAAGTTCAGAGTGGTCATTGGAACCAAAAGAAACCGGTGCATCTTATGTTTAATGAGAGCACCCTGTAACGCCATTAATTCTCACTGTATCCACCTTTCTAATCTGGTAGTCCATCCAGTTTAAAAGATAAAATTTCCATAGTTTTCTAACAAAATGGCATTTTTTTCCTGATCTCTAGATTTCTCTAAATCTTCAGTTTAGCTACATTTCTACCAATTTTGTTTCTCACAAATACGGGCAATCTTCATAAAATCTAAGCATACAAAACTATGTAAATGTTTTTGTTTTGCTTTGTTTTGTTTTGTTTTGTTTTGTTTTGTTTTTCTTTTCTTTTGGTTGCTCTTACACAATGGTTAGGCAAAACTATTACTGAAATAATTTAGAAACTGTTACTTTAAATTCTTTTTACGATGAAATATGGTACAAATAAAATATTTTAAAGCATTAACAGTTGTAGTTTATTTTTAACCACAGTTATCCTACCTTACCTCATAAAGCTGTACTGAAACCAGTTAGTGTGTATATATATATATATATTATTCAGCATTCTTAGATTTTAACTCCTGTAGCAAATATTATTAAGCATCTCACAAAAATAATGCCTGTTTACATTAAGCATTATTACACCATGAAAAATAATGCCAAAGTAACTTCTTAAGGATTTTTTTGTTTTTGTTTTTTTGTTTTTTTTTCCTGGGGTGAAGACAGATGCTGGCTCACAGAACAGCTGGAGCTATCAGCAAATGACAACTCCATAACTATTAGTTATCACTCCTCACTTGAGATGTGATAACTGGGTGCATGACTACTGCTGGCCCATTTCAGGTCAAATAAACCAGATTGTTTTAAGGAAGCAGTACAAGTCATTTAGGCAAACTTAATTTACTTATATAGAACTGAACTAAGAATGAACCCAGAAACATGCCACTTTTACCCCATCTAATTATGCTACAGTGCCAAAACAAGAGGCCTAGGACTCCTACACAGGCGCTGAAGAGAAAGAAACACCTCCAGACAGTGATTCTTTGCATCTGAATCACTTTGTGGAAGCACTTCATTCTCTTAATTCACTATCAAGAAAGCCTCAACTACTAATTTAGATTAAACTCTCAATTAAACCATGCAAGTTGATGCCTATGGTTAGTATAAATCAATATCCAAAACTGTTTCACAGATATGGGTGGTGTGTGAAGTATATAGGGGTAGAGGACTAGCTACTGCTTAGACAACAGCTGTTTTTTAAACAGATACATTAACTTTTACATAGATAACTAAGTTAAAGTCATACAGTTGCTACTTGCTTTCTGTCATAACTATTTAGTTTCAAAATACTCTTACACCTTAACAACAAAAGAAATTGATGAGTTACACACCTTTTCAAAGGATACCAGGACATAACAATAAGCTTTTGAGAGAAAATGTTAAATCAAGATTATCTATTTTCTGTGCTCCATTTTGTGATGTTATTTTTTTTTTCCCCTTTTGGGCAATCCATCACAAAAAAAAAAAATAATAATACTTCTATTTACTTCCCTTTGATGACTCTGTGAGGAGTGGAAGGGTTAAATAGTTTAGTAAGGTTGAAAGAAAATAATTTTTGAGCAACTGAATCAATAAGATAATCATTTGTTTTTTTTTTTATACTAATATTATTTCAGACATATTAAGTAAAAGTCATAGAATCAATGAATCATTGAATCGCTGAATCATTGAATCATAGAATGACCTGGGTTGAAAAGCACCTCAAAGATCATCTAGTTTCAACCCCCCTCTCTTCATTGCAAAATTAGCTGAAATAATGTGGTTATACAAGAGGCATTCAAGACAGTTTAATTGTACTAACGTGGACATAGTCTATTTAAGACTTCTCTGTACTTCTCTGTTATGAGCAACTGCGTCCTACAAGTCTTTTCTTATAATTTTTCTTTTGTTATTTAGTCTTCCATCAGTGGATATGGAAGAACTCTATAGGCTTGAGGGAAGAACATGGCCTGTCTACAACAATGAACCTAAAACTGTTTCTATAAGCTGATGAACAAAGCTAATATCTCATTGACACCAAAATATATAGCAGTCCTCTACCCTTCTTTACTACAGTATGAGTACTTTTGTTTACCAATTGTTTACCAATTCAAAACCAAACCAAAACATCAACAACAAACCTCTCTTCTTTTTATCATTTTGTTTAGCTTTCTGTAAAAGTAGATGGCTTAACCGGATGTTGGTTTGTCAGGTACCTCAGCCAGCTCCATGTAAACAAAATTTCTGTGTCAGTACGGGAAAGAGAAAAGTAAGAAGACTAAGACAAAAAAGAAGAAAATAACATACTAACATACTGACTTGTAGCTTTACCAGTAAGAAAAGGAAACTGTACCAAATATGTTTTTATGCCTTCTTCTGTCATCTATTGGACTGTACATGGAAGACATATAAAAGAGCTCTAGGAAAGAATGAGCATAATTCTAGAAATTCCAAACCATGTATGTTCTACATTTATATATATATATATAATTTAAATCCTTAGCATTTTTTTCTATTGAATTTCACAGCAGAAAAACAATCTTATCCTAGTTTTACAATATAAACAAGAAAGAAAAGAAAAGAAAAAAACAAAACAAAACAAAACACAAAAAACCCACAAAAAAAATAAAATCTGTTTCTATTTTCTTCCTTAAGAGTTTAGTATCTGCATAGCATAGCCTTCTTAGTAGAAGAACTTAGCCTCATGAGCTGTTTATCTCTGTCAAAACAGAGGACACTTACAATCACTAAATATTAGTAAAATTACCTGAATATAATACATTGGAAGGGTAATTCCTTTTCATGTATATTGACATTTTGGTATGTTCACAAACATATTAATTTTATTGTAAAAGGAAACATAATTTTTAACCCTTTTTTCCCTCCTTCTCAGATCAACAGTTTCCACTCTGTCATGCAAGTGTCAACTCATGTAATTAGGTGTAAAGAGGAATGTGATGCCAATATGTATTAATGGCACAGGACAGACAATTCTTTAAAAAAGTGACATTTGCAGAGTAATGCCGACTGTGATAACTTTGCTTGACTTCTCTGCTGACATGTGAACAGGCAAAATGCCACTCAAACAGATGTTCAAAACTTCAGAGTATGAAAATACCACGTATGTATCCTAATGTATTTTCAGGGAATACAGTTCCTACTAAGAATTTCAGCTCACAGAATCACCGAATTGTAAGGGCTTAAAGGAACCTCTAGGGATCACCTAGTCTAACCCTCTGCCAAAGCAGCTCCCTAGCCCAGGTTGCACAGGGAGGCGTCCAGGCAGTCTTGAACATCTCCAGAGAAGGAGACTCCACCACCTCTCTGTGCAGCCTGTGCCAGTGCTCTGCAACCCTCACTGTGAAGAAGTTCCCACACATATCTGTGTGGAACTTCCTATGCCTCAGTTTGTGGTCATTTCCCCTTGTCCTATCGCCACACACTGCTGAGAAGAGTGACTGGACTCAGCCTTGTCCCTTTGCCTCCTGCTCTTTAGATACTTATAGACATGAATCAGATTCCCTCTGAGTCTTCTTTTTTCAAGACTGAAAAGACCCAGGTCTCTCAGCCTTTCCACATAATAGAGGTGTTCCAGGCCCTTTATCATCTTTGTAGCCCTCTGCTTGGCTCTTTCAAGGAGATCCATCATTTTTGTACCAGGGAGCCCAGAATTGGACACAATACTCCAGGTCACTCATATATCTGTCACAAAAATGTAGACCCATAATTATGGGAATGAACCACAAATATAAACTGGATTCATTTCTAAAAAGATTCTTCTCTAATATAGAGGGGAAAAAAAATGGGCCTACTATCCCTTTTAAAGTCTAGGATTACAGATAATCATTTTAACAAAGTCTCTCATCTGTATCATATCATATAACTTTGCTGATGGAACACAATGACTATGCACCAGCTTCAGTGTCTTGACAGCATATTTTGTGCTTTGTCTTTCAACAAACAGAATTCTAAAATGCTGAAAGGAAATATAGTAGCAAACACCGTGTCTAGAGAAAAAAAAAAAAAATCAGCACCAGAAAATATATTTTTTAATAGATAGAAAGAAAAAAAAAAAAAAAAAAAAGGAAAAAACAGCAATCTTTTTTCTAACTGGTTGCTTAAAATTAGATTTCTGATGATAGATTTTCCAAAGGAGTTTACCTTGAATATAGGGCCATGCTTAACTGTTAGCCCAAACACTGTTACTCAGTAACTAAAGATAACGTCTCTCAAGACAGATCTCCACCCAAATTAATTCACCTTCTGAGAATACAGCTAATTAGCTTGGGCATAATGCCCTATTTTAGTTTATCCTCTGTGTGTATGTCCTTGGATTATAATCTTTCCTGAAGTCCCCAGAATAAATTCCTTAGGAATCTTCCAGAAGAACAACTAAAACCACAAAATTTTAAAAAGAGATTTTATGGGATTAGCTGAGCCCACCATTTCTAAAAGAGAAAATGTATGAAAGACTCATGGAAATACTCAGTAGTTCACATTCTGTGTGTGAACTGAGATACCACTTTGGAGAAGTGGCCAGATCAAGAACAGA
The DNA here is from genome assembly GCA_013399175.1 of Odontophorus gujanensis. Classification (NCBI taxonomy): domain Eukaryota; kingdom Metazoa; phylum Chordata; class Aves; order Galliformes; family Odontophoridae; genus Odontophorus; species Odontophorus gujanensis. The sequence continues at coordinate 56,053 of VXAB01011536.1, forward strand.
GAGAATTTCCTAGGAGCTAGAGAGAAGTTAATAGAGTTTCTTGTAATGAAAGAATAAAAGAAAAAAAACAAAGCAAAAGTTTCAGTGGCCAGACTGAGGAACAAAATATATTTGTGAGGGCACAGCTAGCAGTGTTTAAGTAGTTGTTAAGTATTATTGTCATTATTAATAATTATTAAAAATTCTATTTTTTTAATTCTGTTTTTCCTCATCACATTTACAAGCTTGAAACCAGTAAACAAAATGTTCTCTAAATTATTCCTCAGTGTGAAATGACCTTTGACTATACTACTATGTTCTCTGAGCGCCTGTTGCCTATTGCAAATGGAGTCTGGCTTTTTCTAAATCCCAAACCTTGCTAGGAACATGGGAGGAGGTATGCTTATTCTCCTAGGCCAAAAGCATGTTAACAATTTAATAGTTCAAGCAATTAAGTTCCAGTGCCCAGGAGATCTCCCTGGCAGTGTATATTTTAGTACTGGAGACATAACTGTAGGCTTCTTTGTTCAGAGTTATATGTTCCAGGTTTTAGTCATAGAATCATTGAATGATTTGTGTTGGAAAGGACCTTTAAGATCACCTAATTCCAACTCCCTTGCTATAGGCAGAGGCACCTCCCACTAGACTAGGTTGCTCAAAGTCTACTAAAAACAAAATTAAAGAGATTTTAAAAATCATTTTCCACTCGATTGGGTAAAATATAAGCAGGTCTACCCCAAAACTGACAGATTCCAATTCCTGTCTCACCAAAGTTATACAACTATATTAATTTCAGCACCTGCAGGTCTACATCTGGTTGTGCAGCTGTTGATATTGACAGAAATTTGCTTTTACAACCATGGGATTTTAAGGATTGGATACTGAAGAGGGGAGAGAAGATCTACCTGACAAAGAGGAGCTAGGATCACCTTTGCAAAAGTCTGGCTAAAGTGATAAGGAGAGCTTTAAACTAAGAACAGCATAGTTCTCTGCAAAGAGCAATAGGAAAGGACCTGATTTTCAGAATGCTCGATGTCCAGTTTTCCCCAAATTAATTTATTATGTATGGAATTTAAACCAGTGTATAAGGGGAAAGTTATTTCACCAAATGAGAACATACTTTACATGCACTTGCATACGTACAACTATTGTAACTACTTAGGCAACTCTGGAAGAGGAAGATTGCCTTCAAGACTACATGTAGGCTTAGTATTTGCCAGGCAACAGATTAAGCTGCCAGTGCATCTGTTTTGTACCTCAGCTGTCAGTTACATCTTGTTGAAAAGAGCAGTGCTCCAGCTGAGATGGAATCTACAGAAGAACCCACCAAAATTATGACTCCAAATTTCTTCAGCTTTTTTTTATTATGATTATTTTTTGTATTTTTCAATGCTATGCATAGTAAACATATCAAATTAAAGAGTCTCCTTGCACCCACACACAGTGGAAAATGACAATAACTGTACAATACTGTATGATTGGTCATTATACAACATCAAGATAAATATAAGTTATTGAAGTTCATTTTGAATTTACTATAAGTAATCTCAAACTCAATCAGAAGGAAAATCTGGTAAAGAGGCTAGCTCTCTGCTCTCTAACTTTGACTTAACACACTTGAAAATCAACAGATAAAAGGAAGCAAATTACTAGGGTACCATAGTGAAGTTTTCTGAGAGAAAAGCAATTGGGGAATGAAAGTGTGACCTTTAATAGCAGTTTTTAACTTGGGTATGGGAATTTGAGAGAGAGAGAGAGAGAGAGAAGCAATTTCTCAGGTATCTGAGGCCCAATTATTTGACTGCAACTTGAACTGCATGTGTAAGTGGAAAGGCAAGCACTTCTGACATAGAAGAACTTTCATAATATTTTCTCTATTGCCAACTTTGATAAACAAGTGAGTGCTGTGGCATTTTCATGTCAGGATGCATGTGTGCGTCTAGGTATTGCATAATATGAAGGACGAGAATTTAAACAAAAGAAAATATTTTATCAGAGATGTTGCATTTTCTTAGGATGTTGGGCTATTCCTAAATGCCTTGCACTCACAATAGTGAAGAATTACTGTTAGGAGCAGACCAAAAAAGGAGAGTTTTTACACATCTTAAAATGGAACTATTATTACATTTCTTTCTGAAAAAATAAAATAATGAAGAAAAACTAACTTATCTACTAGTGTTTAAAATGGGTATTTATGTTTTAAAGTAAGTTGAGGCTTATCTAAAAGCTAAAGTTAAAAATTTGACTAAAATCTAAAAGAAAATAATACTACCTCCATTTGTTTGTGTATGATTTTTATGTGAGTGTGTAAATAGATAAAATTTATTCAGAAATGTGACCATTTCTTTTATTGCCTACCGAATCTCTAAACATATCTACCATTTTGTTTTGTTTTCTGTACGTCTGTTTGCTTGTTCTTCCTGAAGAATTAGGAAGAACTGATAAAAGATGCAGTCCAAATATTTGCATCACTTCCACCACTTGGCTGTTATGCCAGTAATTTTATTCTTGCTATTTGCTCTTGGCCAATGCTAGAAATAAGATACTGTGACAAATGGACTTCTGAGCCAATGACATGCTCTTCTTTTAATATTGTTATTGTAGCCACACATTTTAAGAGTACAGCCACCCTCTTTAGTATATCAGGATTCTGAAATAATCTGTAATAGCTACTAAGGAGATGGTGATAGACATCAAATCCACACAACAGGCCAACTAGTGTTTGAAATTTCCATGCAGAATCAAATTTGATTGATTGATTGATTGAACAGCAAATGCATAAAAAAAAAGCCCTTACTTTTACAGAAATGCTTGCTCAAGCTTCATCAAAACATGAATGTACCCACTAAAGCTTAGATAGAGTCTAAGAGTAGAGTAGATAGAATACAATCATGCTAAGAATTTCTCGGGAAAAAAAAAAAAAGGAAATTTTCTGGATGATTAACATTAGCTTACAGTAACATTAACATCACCTCATGTTTTTTACTGTTGAAACACAGTGCTTTCAAGTGAGCAACAAACTCAATAGAGTGCTTGTTTCTGCTTCTTTTTGTAAAACTTTTGGTAAAGATGAACCATAGTAGAGTTTCTGCATTATGTGATACATTTCACTTGATGTGTAGAACAATAATAGAAATTTTAAAAGTATTACCAGATGCACCAAGCAAGGAAGTTATGGAGGTGAGAGAAGGGATGTAGAAGAGATATGTCTTCAATTTCATGTTATAAGCATAAAGGAATTAACAGAGCTAGTGATATATTGAATCTTATTACCAGTGGCAATTTTAATGATTTTTAGCTGGTGGGGATTTCAACTGGAAGTTTTGGAATAGATTTTTCCCTGTGTGCATGTATGAATTTGTACGCAAATGATACAGTGAAGGTGTAGGAGAACAATATTATACAAAGCAAAAAAAAAAAAAGTATTAGTTATTCATTATTAAAATAATACTAGCAAGACAAGAAAATTTAGCTGCTGTAGTTTGGAAGACAGAGAAAAAAGGGCCATTTGTCTTGTACACTGCTTGTCATAACAGAATTTCAGTGGGGTGGCTGCAGGAAAAGAACTACACCAGTCAGTGAAATATAGTAAAAAATTCATTTGCTCAGCAGTATGGATATAGTGAGTAGATAGCAGTCCTGTATGCAAAGATTTCTATTCTGAAATAGACACACACACTGACACACATTTCATATTGAAACTACTCAAGAATCCAGCTCCTCTGAGATGAGTTTTCATGAATTCAGGGGAAAAGGCTGTCCACTTCTGGCTGCCAAATAAGAATGTCCAAACTGAGGGCTACTGTGTCATAACAATACACATCCCGCTGAGTACCATATCTAATATTTCATCATGTTGTGATGTCAGGCTTGATCCAAACCATCAGTATGTTGCACAATATGAAAATACAACACAGAAAGATTTCAGTGAGGTTTATTAATGTCTGGTGGAGAGAGACGCCATTACCACCAAATGCTAAACATTAAAGGTGAGCAAGCAATTTATTATTAACTACTTATTCAAACTGATCTTTCCGTTAATTACCAGAAAAAATACATTTTCCACAGGTTTCCACAGCATGTAGAAAATTTATTAAACATTTTATATTTTAAATTGGAAATTATATTCATTAATATCAGAGAGTAAAATTTTTATTTACTACTTGACTATTTGTGTACCTAGCTTTTGTATTCTGCATTTTGGATTAGTTATGAGATGTAGACTAAAAATTGGTTCCAACAAACACACATGTTAATGTTAAATTTCAATAAAATTCTTACTGTACTGTTTGATCAAATCAACACAGTATTTTTAAATCAAATGATCACACATATTTACTCCCATAAGGCATTCAGATAAATTTTAAAATAAAATTGTGATTTTTTTCATCATTTAAGAATTGAAAGAAGTAAATTATCACTTGAGAATGCTAAGATTCCTGAAGATTTTATGGGCAGTTTAACAGAAAATGTTAAATTACAGACTTAAATTCACACATTTTGAGAGATTCTTGAGTGCATACCCACAGAGGTGCATATATTCCCGTTAATGCCATGTACTTCAGTGATACTGCAGGATTTATATCAAAAGTTATTGGAGTCAGGTATGTATAGAATGAGTAATAACTTTCTAATAAATAGCAAAGGATATTTGAAATAGAGTACCTGTAATTACTGTTCTAAAAAAATGTGGAATATTTTTCTACCTTTTTGCTTGTTCTTTTTCCTCAGTAAAGATTCTGATCTGAAATAATATATATTTCAGTAGTAATGGTTGTTTTTCTTAACAGCTATATGGAAAAAATATTGTACATTTTAATCTTTGTTGCATGCCTTCAGTGCTAGTATGAACTCAAGTTAGAGATCTGCTTAGATAGAAGCAATTTACCACTCCTGTGTTTTCCTGGGATTGTTTCTTATGATGAAGGATTTTTGGAGTGTTAGAAGACAATGATATCCCTTTCCTTTTCTTCTGCCGTTCATCTGGGACTATGCAGAGAAGTTGTTCAATTCTAGAGGTTTCTGCACTAATCCATTAATTTTACTCTTTGTAAATGACAATCTGATTCTCTTAGTATTTCAGTTGATGAATCCTCTGAGGCTAAGCCCTATGCATATTACACTGAACCATAACATGATGTTTTGCCACTACATTAGGTTATTTTCCTTGTATTTTAAAACTTACTTTGTGTTGTATACAAAGATGGAAAACAAGTTCTAGGGCTTAAGCTAGAAGTTGTGAATTAAAGTACTTCTCTAAATGCTATTTTCAGACTAATAGTAGATGTAATGTCTGAAAAAATTAGGACTATATTTTGAAAGAAAATGAAAGAAAATACAAAAAAAAAATTGATTAAAATAGGTACGTAGGATTACTGAATGCAGTCTATTATACCCCAAGTCATCCGTCGGTGAAAAAATATGTTTCATGTTCTAACCAATTATTTTTCATGTATTATAATAAGCAAGCTCTAAGCACAGTTCACTGTGTGATAGATTTACTTCCTCAAAGTTTAGCCTCCCTCAGTCCCAACCTGTTGGCAGAGTTCATTCGAGAAATTTATCAGCAGGGGCCAGTGACAGAGAGGTCATAACTACTGATACATCTCATGCATTTTTACATGGAAAAATTTCCCTCTGAAATGAAAATATTTTCAAACAAACAGGGAAGTCCATGAAAATATTAATTTACCTGGAATCGAGATTAAATGTTGATAGCCATAAAAATGTGCTGTCACCTAAGTCAAAATCCATTTCTGAAATCTGTTTAGAAAAATAAAGTTAGAAACAAATATTTTGTCAACATATATGTATATATAGCCCCAGGAGGGAAAAATTAGGCCAATAACTCCCACTGTAAATCTTTATGAACAAATAGTTCATTTCACTTTCCAACCAAAATATTTTTTTTTTCATTGATTGTAATAGAGAAAGTAACAGAAAAAGATGAAAAATGACAATCTTAACTTCTAAGACTGCCCCTTGGGAATCCCATATCCTGGAGATAAAAGAGAGTTCATCAAAAAGAAGACTTCCCCTTGATTGAGAAGGATCTTCTTAGAGGTTTGTTAGTCAAATGCAGGGCATACAGTTCTATGGGCCCCAAGGGCCTGCACCCAGTAACACTGAGGGAGCTGACAGAAGTGATTACCAAATCGCATTCTGTTAACTTTGAAAAGTCATGGAGAACAGGAGAGGTGCCTGAGAACTAGAGGAAAGCTGAAGTCACTCCAAACTTCAAAAAGGGCAAGGAGGAGCCAGGAAAATTCAGGCCAGTCACCGTCACCTCTGTCCCAGGGAAGGCGATAGAACACCTTATTCCGAGTGTCATCTCCAAGCAAGTGAAAGAAAAGAATGTTAATGGGAATAGACAATATGTATTCACCCAAGGGAAATCATAAAATCTGGTAACCTTTTTTGAAAGCGTGGCTAACTGGGTAGAATAAGGGGGAGATGTTGATGTTGTCTACCTTGACCTCAGGAAGGCTTTTGATACTGCCCCTGATAACATCCTTGCAGGTAAACTTAGGAAGTGTCAGACAGATGGGTGGACAGTGCGGTGAGTTGAGGACTGGCTGACTAGAACAGTTCAGAGGGATGTGATCAGTGGTACAGAGTCTAATTGAAGGCCTGTAGGTAATGGTGTTCCGCAGGGGTAAGTATTAAGTCTAGTCTCATTTAACATCTTCATCAATAACCTCTGACTAATTTATTGATGATACAAATCTGGAAAGAATGGCAGACACACTAGAAGGTTGTGTGACATTCAACAAGACCTGGACAGGCTGGAAAGTTGGAACCTGAAGAACATGATGAGGTTCAATAAAAGAAAATGGGGAGAAATAAGTGTATGCATCAGTATATGTTAGGGGTCGATCTGCTGGAAAGGAGTTCTGCAGAGAAAGACCTGGGCATCCCGGTGGACAAGAGGTTGACCATGAGCCATGGTGTGCCCTGGTAGCCAAGAAAGCCAGTGATATCATGAAGTGTATTAAAAAGAGCATGGCCAGAAGCTTGAAGGTCTTCATCCACTCTGCACTGGTGAGACCACATCTGGAATACTGTGTCCAGTTTCGGTCACCCTATTTCAAGAAAGATAGGGAAATTTTAGAGAGTCCAGTGGAAGGCCACAAAGGTGATGAGAGTCCTGTATCACCTCTCTTAAGAGGAAAGACAGAGATACCTGGCTCTCTTTAGCCAGGAGAAGATCAAAATGAGATCTTATAAATGCATATAATAAATATCTAAAGGGTGGGATTCAAGTGGATGGGGCCAGTCTCTTTTCAACAGTGCCCAGCAACAGAACATGGGTAAATATGCATGTCATGTCTTTTTTAGCTCTGGGTATATCTGTCTCAGAAGAGAAGAAGAACTACATACCCCAGAGGACTTTGTGTTGCTTTGCATTTTTCCATTTTCCGCTCAGAGGGAAAGATAAAAACTGGTTGCATGTCACAAGACACAGATTCTTTCCTTTTGGATTGACCCTGCAATGGGTGCTCCCTAGCAATCTCACCTTCAGTGTTTAGCATAAAGCCTTAGGTTCTCAGACACTCTCTCTCTCTCTCATTTTATTTGATTTATTAGCTTCCATTCCAATTATATTGTGTTATTTTTCATTCCGATATTTTATTTAGTAAATTAGCTTTCCCCCTCAGATCGTTGCTGCTGTTTTGTTTTTAGGTCCATCTTCCTTTTTGTTTTTTCTCACATGGGTCTGGGAGTCCCCTGCCAAACCAACCTGTAAACCGCTGACAATGCACAAATTCGAATATGAGAAGTTCTATGAGAACATGAGAAAAAAATTCCTTTCTTTGACAGTGATAGAGAAGTGTTCTAGCCACACAAAGAGGCTGTGGAGTCTCCACCGGAAATGTTCAAAACCAGACGGGACATTTTGCTGTGAAACCTGTTGTAGGGGACTTGTTTTAGCAGAGGACTTCTGATTCCTATTATTCAGTGATTTTGTGATTATTGGACTATATTCTGTATAGTGTGACTAGCAGTACAGAATTTTGTTACTCTTTCTGGAAAATGATTGATTAGATGAAAAGAATACCTGAAAAAAAAAAATATATATATATATATATATAGCAGGATAATTCCCCATTTGGTTACTTCAAGAGATTGATTTAGGAAAAGCTGTGTCACAAATATTTGTTTATCAATATTTAGGTAATTATTCATTCAGCATTAATAAACTCTTCCTGAAATACCAGTAAATTATCCGTCTGATAATAAAGTGTATGCCTGTGTATTGACAAACCACTGAGCAATTTTTGCTGAGCTTCTGTTACCACTCAGCTTTGATGTGTATTGTTTTCCAGCATCGAAAGAGTAACATACATTACAGCACTCTATGTTTACTTAGATCTGTGAAGGACAATGTGTTAGCATGTCAGTTAGCTCAAGTTTGTCTATTCAGATAAATAATTGAAGCTCAAGTATTACTAGCTGAAATCAAGGCCTTATGACCAGATGTAGGTGTTTGCTAAATGAATATCTATAGCTAAGCTGCTCATTTTTCTCTCTCAGAATGCAAACTAAGACACAAATGCAGGAACANGCAGTACAAAATTTGTTTTCTCTTTCTGGAAAAAGATTTATTAGATTAAAAAAAAACCTGAAAAAAAAAAAAAATATATATATATATATATAGCAGGATAATTCCCCATTTGGTTACTTCAAGAGATTGATTTAGAAAAGCTGTGTCACAAATATTTGTTTATCAATATTTAGGTAATTATTCATTCAGCATTAATAAACTCTTCCTGAAATGCCAGTAAATTATCCGTCTGATAATAAAGTGTATGCCTGTGTATTGACAAACCACTGAGCAATTTTTGCTGAGCTTCTGTTACCACTCAGCTTTGATGTGTATTGTTTTCCAGCATCGAAAGAGTAACATACATTACAGCACTCTATGTTTACTTAGATCTGTGAAGGACAATGTGTTAGCATGTCAGTTAGCTCAAGTTTGTCTATTCAGATAAATAATTGAAGCTCAAGTATTACTAGCTGAAATCAAGGCCTTATGACCAGATGTAGGTGTTTGCTAAATGAATATCTATAGCTAAGCTGCTCATTTTTCTCTCTCAGAATGCAAACTAAGACACAAATGCAGGAACATGGAGTTGAAAACTTTTGATTTGATTAAAATTCAATCCATGGTACCCAAAAAGGTTATGAATAAACAGAATGAACAATATAATGAGGGGGCAAACACTGTGAATGACTTCATGTTGGAACAAGGAGTACACTAGAAGTTGCTGAAATCATGAAGTTATTGCCCTGCTGCAGTGCTCCAATCTCGTATTTTACCACAATATTTGCATTTTGATATAAAGAAGAAAGAATGTTTTAGTAAACATGCATGCATATTTGTATGTATATATTTAGGTACATGTATGATAATATGATATATACATATTTACACACATTTATATACGTATAATATAAATATATACAAACGTTTTTAAAAGTGCAGACCTGTGTAGTAGCTATTACAAATGAAGACTGAAAAAAAGAAAAGAAAAGAAAAAAAAACTGGCCTAAAACATCCTGACATTATCTAAAATTAAGGCATGAGCTTTGTGCTGCAGGACTGAATGAAAAAGGAGTTGGCAAAATTTATTATAAGGTGAATAGACAGTACTAGTCACCCATCTCATTCTGATGAAGTTTTTGTCAGAATGTAGTGGGAAAACATCAGGAAAAAGCAACAATACTGGGGAGAAAACACAGCTTCCAAATTATTTTATATCATGACTCATAGGAGGCTATCAGTTCCCAGTTTTTACTAGTAAAACAGTCAAAGAAGTAACAGTAGCATGTCACTGTCAGATTATTATCATTAAAAGGTTAGTTCATTATGTCTTTGTCTTTGTTATCTCTGTTGAAATCTCCTTGTTAATGGTGACTTAACTGACCTAACAATTCATTAAAGTGTCATAAACTTACACAGCTTCTAGACATCTATTTAAGTTAAGGCAATTGAGTCCCACATAGGGATAGGAATTCCAGCTTCGTAGTCATCAGGGAGGTACTTCTAAAACACAGACATTCTTACACATTTTAACTGAGATAACTGGGATTAACTATTTTGCATCCCAATTTACTGAAAAGGTTGATCAGCTAGTTTAGACAAGATGCACATCTGCATGATTGTGGAGTTTAGTCGCACTTATGTAAGTCTTTTTATTATTTAATTTTATTTAATTTAGATTCAAGGAAAGCAGTTCACATATCAATTGTAACCGGATTTATGATTGATGGTAGACATTAATATCCTCTAATATAGCACTGTATAAACAGAAATATGCATGTGGTATTATTTAAGTTCCTTAATTTAAGTGTTTCAAGGAGAGCATTTCTTTATCAGGTTTTCATAAAACAATTAATTGATGCAAATTTACCTTCTGTTCTGCATTAGGTAGCTTTCAAGGTTCACAAGACTCAATACTGGAACTCAGTAATGCAAGTTAAATTCACAATTTCAACATCTATAACTGGAGATTGTATACTCATGAACCTAACTCTAGTTTTCCTTCTTTTTTCCTCTCCTCATGTGAAAAATAAATCAATTTCCAAGGACATTATTATCAGAAAACTTTAGAAATTCCACCAGTAAGCTATCAATGTGAACTTCAAAAGCGTGTATCCCATTTTCTTTTTATTCTAGTTTTTACAGATAGTAGATAGTACCTGATAGTTTGTCCATATCCTGCAGCATATATAGAGAATCATAGAATCACCAAGGTTGGAAAAGACCTACAAGATCATCCAGTCCAGCCATCCACCTATCACCAGTAGTTCTCTCTAAACCATGTCCCTCCACACAATGTCTAAACATTCTTTAACATCTCCAGGGTCAGAGTCTCCACCACGTCTCTGGACAGGCCATTCCAGCACCTGATTACTCTTTCAGAGAAGAAGTTTTGCCCAACATTCAGCCTGAATCTTCACTGGTGCAACTTGGGACTATTACCTGTAATCCTATTGGTAGTTTCAGAGAAGCCACCTTAGCTCAAAACTCTTTTTGGATAATTGTAGAGAGCGATTAAGGTCTCCCCTGAGCCTCGTCTTCTCCAGACTAAATAATTCCAGTTCCCTCAGCCACTCCTCATAAGCCTTGAGCTTCAGACTCCTCACCAGACTCATCACCCTTCTCTAATAAGCTCCAGGTCTCAATATTGTTCTTGTAGCGAGGGTCCCAAAACTGAGCACATTACTTGTAGTGTATATCGTGTACTAATGGTGTATACTTGTATGCTATCCATTTTAGTTTCCTTTTTTTATTTGCTTTTCACAAAAGATCAACAGCAATGTACCAAAAGATGCAGAGTTCACACTTCAATGAAGGGAGAGTTCAAGTTTTGAAATCTATTTTTTTTATTATTTTATTTTTATTATAAGTAACTTACTCATCATAACAGAATTGAAGAGGGAAGCTTCATGCACAGTAAGCTGTCTATTCATACTTGTATAAAATTTCATCTCATACTTGCATAAAAATAAAACACGATCTAATTATTTTTAATGAAGTTATTTATTTTTTTATTTATTTATATTGTATTATGTTTGTTCTTTTATTTTAGTAGGCACTATTTGGAGGAGACAAATTCACCCATCACTGTCCAACTACACAACTTTGTGACACTGACTGGAATTACAGAGTGATTCTGTAATTTGGTGTAAATTTTCCCTCAGAGAAGCCAATGACACATTCTGCTATCATGCAGCCTTTACAAACCATGTCCAGCCCAGGTGTATCAAACGAAAAATCCTGTGCAGCTCTTTTGGAACTAGTTGTTCTGAGAAGAACCATTCGGTGACAACTTTCAGCTTTCAACTCATCTACCCTGCAGGTTGTCTTAGATCTTAGTACATCAGGTAGAATTACTTCCCTCTCAGATTTCTAACTAATTTGAAGAAGGTGATGTTCCATCCCACTGCCACTGTCCGTCCTGGTATAACTCCAGTTTACACAGTTCACCAACCCTCTTTGGCTTGAATCCCTATATGATCTCCCTACAGAGAAGACATTAAGAAACACTCTGTCTCTTTCTGTTTCCCCAAGCACACTTGAAGTCTGCCAGTTTTCTTGGTATTTTTTTTTGTTTTGTTGATTTTATTTTTTAAATTTTTTTTGTAATTTGGTCTTGCTCCACAGATCAATGTTTCCTCAGCTGTGGTCAGTTCTATTTGTACCTCACTGGCAGATGGGTTGAATTATTCCATACGCAGTTTCTCCATCATTCTAAATATCTTAGAGGGTCATAATAGCCACTCAGTTTGTGTGGTATTGTACTGTTCAAATGCAGAACAGGTGACGTAAACCTATGAAGATACAACTAGAGAATAATTACTAATTGCTGTGATATTTTCATGAATTCCCCTAATGTCTCTTCAAGTCATACAATCATAGAATCATAGGGGTTGGAAGGGACCTCAAGAGATCATCAAGTCCAACCCCATCTATTAATGATTGTAGAAATGTTTGTTTGCAACTCAGAGCAAATTCAAGCTTGTTACATGCAAGCTTACATGGAATATAAGGATATGTAGACATGATGAATAGACCACTTGATGTATTAGGAATTGGTTGGATAGTCACATTTAAAGAGTTGCAGTCAATGGCTTAATGTCTTCATGGAGACCACTGATGAGTGGCACTCCTCACAGTTCAGTATTGGACCCAGAGCTGTTTATCATTAATACCAGCATCATGCACAGTGGGATTAAATGCACCCTCAGCGAGTTTGTAGATGACACAAAGCTGCGTGCTGTGTTTGATAACATGAATGGAAGAGATGCCATTCAAAGAGACCTTGATAGGCTTGGGAGATAGACCTGTGTAAACCTCAAAGATAAAAAAAGTGAAGTGCAAGGTTCTATGCCTTGGTCAGGGCAATCCAAAGCACGTATACAGGCTGGGCAGAGAAAGGACTGAGAGCAGCCTTGAGAAGGACTTGTGGGAATTTGTTGATGAAAGGCTTAATGCAAGCAGACATTTTGCACTGACAGCCAGGAAAGCTGATTTTATCTTGGGCTGCATCAGAAGAAGCATGATCAGCAGGTAGAGGGAGGTAATTCTCCCATTCTACTCTGCTCTTATGAGGCCGCACATGGAGTGATGCATCACAGCCTGGGGCCCCCAGCATAAGAATCATGACCCTGTCTCAGTGGGGCCAGAGAAGGGCCACAAGGGTATTGAGAGAGCTGGAACATCTCTCCTGTGGAGACAAGCTGAGAGATTTGGGATTGTTAGGCCTGGAAAAGAAAATGTTCTGAGGAGACCTCGTTACAGCTTTCCAGTACGTAAGGGGCACCTATAGGAAAGCTGGAAAGGGACTCCTTCTATAAGGGAGCATAATGAAATGATAAGGGATAATGACTTTAAACTCAAAAGGGTTATATTTACATTAGCTAGTAGGAAGAAATTCTTTATTAAGAGAGTATCAAAGCACTGAAACACATTGTCTAGAGAAGCTGAAATGTTCCATCCCTGAAAGTGTTCAAAGCCAGGTTGGATGAGGCTTTGGATTACCTGATCTAAAGGAAGGTGTCCCTCCCTGCTGCCATCACATACTTTCTGGGGCTTTTGAGATTGAATTAATCTCACGGAACATTTTAAGGGGGTAGTAGAAATAGGCACAAGATATTCTGGGAAGTTTAAAAGATGGGACAAGGTTGAGAAAAGGCAAGGATCAAGCTGAGATACCTACAAGCATTGAAGATAAAGAGGAGGAAGAAGTGAATGATTCTCCTTGGGTGAAACTCTCTGTCTGATCACTTATTATTAAATCCTGTTCCTTACTTTTTACTATGGGAATTGCCATCTGTTCTCTTTGTGATGTGTTCAAGTGTGATTTGCTAGTGAGCATCAAGCTACACTAGCCAATGATATCACCCACATCCAGCCCAAAGTCTGCCTGGATACTAGTAAGGGGACACAGAATCCAGCATGGATATCAGATTTAAGGCATGTGCTAATATTCTAAGTGATTTTGTGAATGAAGAAAGGGAGGATATGTGTATATTTCACTAGTTACCTTCAAAGCTGATGACATGCAAGAGGCCTAGGCTGATTTTTCTAGTGTACATGAGCACTGCTAGTGTTTACAGGGGTTCTGGGAAATACTGCTGTCTGTGTTAGCCTATGTGGACCACCAAATGGACAAGGGATAGAGAAAGTACTGTTTAAATATCCATTATCATAAATACTGCATTCTATTTCACATTAACTAAATATTTTAAAACTCTAGTTCAGAAAGGATCAACTTATCCCAGTCACACAGTGACAAAAGCATTGTTACAAGATTTATTGGTTAAAATTTACTTTTGTAGTACTCCCTTAATGAATGCAATATATGAAGTGCCAATATACAGAATAAAAATGTATTTTGGTTCTCCTGTCTTTAAGTTTTTCTGCCACTATTCACCCTCTAAAATCTTCTTTCTGTGGAATGTATAATTATGTTGTATATTCAAGAGTGCTAAATGTGAACATGAGCGTACCTTTGCGTCAAATAACATAACACCCCCAAAGAGTCTGTTTCTACATTTGACCTTTATGATATGATCAGATTAACAATACAGTTAAGGTTAATGAGCCAATTATTTTTAGACTAAACAGGAAGCATACACTTTCATTTTACTGTGTAAATAACTGCTTACTGTCAGAGGCCTTTGTGTTGCTGTTTGCATCTCTATATTAGCCTTGTACAATTATTGATAATATATCAAGGAATTTTTCCATTGATGATTTTCCTGAATGGCACTCTAAGGAAGTAAAAGACTTTGCTGACGTGTTTTAAGTTTTGCAAAATATATGTCCATAGTTTGATATTACAGAAATCTCTGCAAACTAATAATATCATATACAAATTTCTGCAATAACCACCATTATATGATAGTACTTGCCTAATAGTGTGCACTTTAATCTGGATAAATCCAGAAAAGCTTAGCATAATGACAGTAGTATTTTCAGACAGCTAAACTCTTGGTTTGGTGAAGGTGAGGGAAGACACAAGTAAGAGGATACAAGCTGCACCCAAAATTTATTTTCTATAAATATTTTATAGCTTATAATTATACAAAGAACTTGACAAAAAGGCAAAGTGACACAATATTTTCTATTATGCAGAAAGGAATTTATGATGTTTGTTGTTTTTTGTTTTATCTGAATCAACTGTAGTATTCCAGACATTCTCAAGAGAAAGGAGACAATGCACCGATATTGTAAAATGAACACTGTAGACACAGGTTTTTAAGCAATATTTTAAAAGTTTTCTGTGAATAACCAGTCTCATATACTATGTGAACCTGTTGCGTAGGCAACAGATATTTGTTCCTGTGAGTAATCAAATATTGTTCCTGTGAGCAATCAGACAAGGAGATAATACTAATGCAAAACTGTATGTGTTCATGGCAATTGTATTCAAATCTGTCTCAGGACATTGTGGCATCCCACACACCAATAATTTCCAGACTTCATACAGCACAGACACAAAATATCTCTAATGCACATCAGGAATGTATTCCAAAGTGAACAATGTGTTTTTGTACAGATGGAGAACTACTCTCCCATAGACAGCAAATCACTGTCTTAGTCATGATTTTTTACTAAATGTGTCCTAAAAAATCTATCTGTAGTGATTATGCAAGAGAAAATGTTGGGGAACATGATCACATGGAGGGCTTGCTTTCAAGTTAGTAGTGGAAAGTCGTTGTATGTAAGATTTATGTCCAGGTTACTACCACAACTCACTAGTAGCTGAGTACCATCATTTGCTGGAGGTCACTCCTCTCAGTACCTGATTCAGAAGACACTTAAATCACAACAAATTGGGTTACTTTAAACAGTACAAATAGCAGTTCTTCTTTGTTCCAGGCCATTTTGACTGGATGCAAATTACAAAGTACTTGTAACAGCACTTCTGTGAGGAGATCTAACGGGGAGAATAATCTCACGCAGAAGGAAAAAGGACAGCAGGGTTAAACTGGCAATGGTAACCTTTCTGTTAATACATCTGAGTCACAAAGAGACTGTTTTTATATCATATAGCAGTACTACTCACAAGTATGCAACCTCACAAATGGGTAAGTGATACTAGTTGTGACAGGCTAGGAAATAAACATCGATAGCAATGTGATCTAGGGATCAGTGGTGTTATAAAGTTGAATAATGAGACTAACGTAAAGGCTGATTCACAAAGAGTTCCAGTATTTTAGCCAGAATCCATATTCTCTTGCTATGAGCATATATCACATTATCAGATACTGCCAGCTCAGCAAGATGTCAAGGGTGGAGAAAGTCATTGCTGCATTTCAGTGAGGGAGTGACAGCCATAGGTTTAACTATACCAGATGGGCAAACCTGTGGCATCTGAACAGTTGAAGTGTGGATCCATTGCAAAAACTGTGATGTGAATTGCTGCAGGCAAGCTCTCCTGGTGGAAAGCCTTCTGGATCTGCACCAGAAGTGGGGAAATGAGCCAGCACCAACTGTTTAAGCCAACACCAGCAGGTCTCTCAAGACTCAGCTGTCTGCTCATCCCACTCTCGGCACACAGTAAAGTGCTGCATAAATATCTGTCTAAGGAGCATGAATATCTTCTGCCTGTGAACTGCTCTTGACTCTTCGACCATAGGATATAGGATTTGACTAAAGAAAGATTATTGTTTATTGAGATCATTGGAATAAAACATCAGAAATGCTTGAACTATGCAATATAAGAAATCTGCTGTTGACTACTTAAAAATAAATCAACATCTCATATTGTTCTGTAATAATCAGTGTCCAATGGAAAGTAGAAATTGATGATATAGACATTTTTTGTACAGTCAGTGGTACAAATCTGTTTCATAAAGTAAAGTTAACAGTACACATAAATCACTGTCACAGAAAATTCAGGTCATCGAAGTTCTTAAGAACTTCTTTGCTTCCTTGTTCCATGCACCTAGTCTCCTCTTGAAAGTCAAGCTGACCACAGCGGGTAATGGCCCAGAATTTCACACTGCAACCTTGGTCAGTAACTTGATACTACTGGAATAAAGTTCTACCCTCCACAAGTAACAAATCAAAAACAAATGCTGCTAATTAAAACTTTTGAAATATTGTTTTGGTTTTTTTAATGGGAAACCTTTCGTGTCTTCAACATCTCAATTTTTTGATACTGAACAGCAAACTAACAAAAACAACAGCAACTACAAAACAGTTTTCCTTGAAAATATACAGAACTCTTAATTACTAGTGATTCAATTTGACAAGAAAGACACTTTCAATTGTTGTTATGGAAAGGTCCTCTGTAGAATTTACTAATGTTTGCTTGTCACTCTTTACTTTTCTGGTAAGCAGGGTATGCTGTTTTATAAAATATAATAGATATCCATTAAAGGTGTCACTCATAAGCTTTCCTAAGTTTGTTTTTCATCAACATAAAACCATTTTTTCAACCAATAGAATGTGGCAAATAAAAGATTCAGAACATTCTTACAACTCAGTCACTCTCAGTGACTCTGTAAACTTCTCAGCTTTACCTGTTAGCTGCACCCGAAATGTATGAAGACTAATGTTTGTCTACTGAAGCATAATGCCTCGTTTGTGTTCTCCTAATGATAAAGCATTACCGTGAGTTTTTAGCAGAATAAGGCAGATTTACTTTTACTTTTGTTCTGATGAGGTTGAAAGCAGCTGGATTATATCACCAAAATTTGTTTTCAATTTTTCCTTTGTAGAACTAATCAGAAAATTTTACAGAAAAGGCAGCTGCACAGAATGGCTGGGAATTACAGTTTGCATAAATTTTACCGTTTGTTTCTTTATTACTGGTACTATTTAGTTCTGATTTAAAACTCTTCAATACTGCTTACTGTTATCAGAATGGGTGTTAGAAAAATCTGTGGAACACCATAAAATTTTAAGATATCTGGATCTAGTAGAGGTTTTTTTGTTTTTTTTGTTGTTTTTTTTTTNNGTTTTCGTTTTGTTTTGTTTTGTTGTGTTGTTGTGGGGGGGGGGGGGTGGGAGTGGGGGTAGGTGTTGGGTGTTGAAGTTATTTGTAATCGTAATAAACAAGAACACACCAAATTTTCATAATAGATTGGCTGGACCTTACCACATACAACTGTCCATGGCTTAAGCAAAGAGTTACAGTCTTTCATTGGCATCTATTTCTGCCAAAAAATGATGGTACACTGCCAGTACAAAGTGCAGATGTTAGTAATTGTGAATTAAATGTTGGGCATAAAGGAATGTGGAGTGAGGAATGCCAGGGTGGCCAGCAACATGGGATGTGTCCAGAATTTTTCATTGAGTTCACATGTACTGTGACACTGTTTGTGCACCTTCTGTCCAGATAAATTTGAATACACTGGGAAGTAACTATCTAATCAGATATTACCTGATGTCCATCTGCTGTCCCAAATACCATGTGTCCTCTGTACAATTTACTAGTGTATACTCATCACTCTTTACTTTATTTGTGCACGCCATGTTTTTTTATAAAATAAAGAGCGTTCACTAAAGATGTTATTCCTATCACCTACCATTAGTCTTCTGGAAGTCTGAAGATCAGTCCAGTCTGTAATACTGACTCCCACCAGGTGAAAACTAAGTTTTTCAGGTGAAAACTAAACATCTGTAAAGGGAATTTCATCCCATTCTAAGACTATCCCAGCTCTAGAATATGACAGTGAGCTATAGTTTGAGGATAAATTTCTCTTTCCTTTGAATATAGACAGAACAATTTACCCCTTTTTAGATGCTGAAGTTAGATAGTAACCTACAAGAAAGATTAATCTGGTTATATGTAGTTGTCAATTGCTCCAACGTCTTTTTAGTCTTTGGAAATGATTGCGCAATGTGCGGGTGTAATGTATGTTCTACAGTTAAATGTCTAAAAAATATATAAGCTATATCTTCTTTGTTGCATATGGTCAGGTACAGTCACAAGCAGGGATGATGTTGAGATGTATCCCATTGTAGGTAAATGCTTTTAGAGAAAGTCCAATAATGACATCTTTCTAAAAAGATCACTTAGCAGTTAGGCTTGTGTGCTGTTAATATAATTTTTGTTCTCTATGCTGAACAGATATCAGAGAATCACAGAATCACAGAATTGTAGGGGTTTGAAGGGACCTCTAGAGAACATCTAGTTCAACATCCCTGCCAAAGCAGGCTCCCTAGACCAGGTTGCACAGGTAGCCAGTCCTTGAATGCCGCCAGAGAAGGAGACTCCACAACCTGTCTGGGCAGCCTGTTTCAGTGCTCCGTCACCCTCACTGTGAAGAAGTTCCCACACACATCTGTGCGGAACTTCCTATGCATCAATTTGTGGCCATTTCCCCTTGTCCTATCACCATACACTGCAGAGAAAAGTCCAGCCTCGTCCCTTTGCCTCCCACTCTTTAGGTATTTGTAGATGTGGATCAGATCCCCTCTGAGTCTTCTTTTCTCAAGGTCGGACAGACCCAGGTCTTTCAGCCTTTCCTTGTAAGGGAGGTGTTCCACATCCTTTATCACCTTTCTATCCCTCCAGCAGACTCTTTCAAAGAGATCCCTGTATTTTTTCTCCTGAGGAGCCCAGAACTGGACACAATATTATGGGCGAGACCTCACCGGGGCAGAGTAGAAGGGGAGGATCACCTCCCTTGACCTGCTGGCCACGCTCTTTTTAATGCTCTCCAGGATGCCATTGGCCTTCTTGGCCACCAGTGCACAATGCTGGCTCGTGGCCAGACTGTCATCCACCAAGACACCCAGCTCCCTCTCCTTAGAGCTCCTCTCCAGCAGCTCATCCCCCAACCTGTACTGGTGCCCGCGGTTATTCCTCCCTAGGTGCAAGACTCTAGACTCGCTCTTGTTGAATCTCATCTGGTTCCTTTCTGCCCAACTCTTCAGCCTGTCCAGGTCTCACTGAATGGCTGCACAGCTTTGTATCATCAGCAAGCTTGTTGAGGGTGAACTCTATTCCTTCATCAACATCACTGATGAAGACGTTGAAGATGTTGATGAAGATATTACATGGGTAAATATTTATTTCCCAGATTCTTGTTATTTCATTGAAGTCTGAATGTTCAGGTCCTACTTAGCCTGACATTCATTAAAATTTCTCACTGGTATAAATCATGTCAGTAAAGCAGTGTAATTTACAGGTAAGTGTTGTTCATTTTAGTTGTTTATTATTATTATTATTATTATCATTTGATTGCCTGGTTGGTTGTTATATTCTTAAAAAAAAAAAAAGCCTATCATAATCCTTCACATCTTAAATATATGAAGACCAATGATCGAATCTACCATAACTTTGTTGTGTTTCTGTAATAATGTACTATTACCCTGATATTGTGAAAAGAAGCAAGAGAAGGAATCATATGAGAAAGAGAAAGCAAGCTTCTGTCCTCTGCCTTCCCACTCTCCCACCTTAAGAAATCATAGAATCATGGAATCACTAAGGATGGAAAAGATCTCAAAGATCATCTAGTCCAACTGTCTACCTACCACCAGTATTTCTCCACTAAACCATCCCCCTAGTACATTTAAACTTTTCTTGAACCTCCAGGGACAGTGACTGCCCTACCTGGGTAGACCATTCCAGTGCTTGATTACAATTTCAGAGAAGAAATTTTGCCTAATGTTCAACCTGAATCTCCCCTGGTGCAAATTTAGGTCATTTTCTCTAGTTCTATTGCTAGTTATGCACAAGAGGCTGACTCTCACCTCACCACGACCTTCTTTCAGGCAGTTTCATAGATTCATAGATACATTAGGTTGGAACCTAACAGTTGTACCTAACTTATAGCTAGCAAACACATATTTCATCATTCAGTCAAACCACTGTCTAAAAGGTGTTAACACACAGGAAAAATCCCACGAAATCGACACTTTATGAGCAATTCTATCTAAAGAAAAGCAGACATTACATTTTCATGTGAAAGATGCCTTTTTTTTTTTCTTGAGTAACTCAAATGCAAATGTCTAACGTATCTCCTTTGCATGCATCCTGAAAGAATATGAACTTTTAGACCCCATTACTTAAACCGCATAACACCACCTTATTGTAAATCATGCATTTAGCCCTCAAAATCCTTTGAGAGAAAGCCAAGAGATATTGCTAGAGGTATAATAAACCAATGAAAGATTCTCACCGTCTCTGAAGGACTTTGAATTCGAACCTGAATTAACTTATGTACTAAAAATTATAAAACATAATTAGACTGGTTCGTGTTTCTTTTTAATCTCATTGGAATAAGATATCTGTTACTTAGAATTACTGAACATAAAATGATGTAATAACATCTATCCTCTTTCTTCTCTTCCCTGCCTCTTTGCTACTAAGCTTACCTCTCCCCAAAAATCAAAATGGAATAAAATAAAGGGAAACCTTTGGTAGACCAAGCATTAAGGGGGATAAAAGCTAATATGTCTGTCAGCCTAGCAAGTAATAGCAACTGCACTAGAGACAGTTGACCACCAAATGGTATCCTAGCAACATACAGTATCATCGTTATACATAGTGCTATCAAGCCAAATTTATCCTTTTCAATATCTTAGCTTCAAGAGAGCAGGGATGAATACAGAGCAAAGGATGAGAATGGTGCTGATGAGAAAGAAAGACAGCGTGGGGTTTTAATTTGAGCAGAGGTTATGTGGAACATATATGTAAAATGAATAAAAAGCATTGCATTTTTGTGAAAAGCAAAGATACCTTCCAGTGGTAAGGCACTCTCAAAAGTATACGATATACTGTGCTTTCAGAATACTAATCCTGTGTATATTTTAGCTTGGAATAAAATTTGCAGTACAGCTTCACTTTAATTCCATTCAAATGTTTATATTTAACAGAGCAGGTGCAAGGGGACATACATTTTCATTACTCAACATTTCTAAATCTTCAGAAATATCTCTAGGCAAATCCACCTATAAATTGTGGTTTTCAAAACCAATTATAGCTTTCATTGTTTCTGATATTAAATTGCATAATTACAGTTCTGTTGATAAACTCACAAAATTGAGCAGATTCCTCTTTTTAGACCATAAATTATCTTCTATTCTCCTTTTATATTTAGAGCCACTGATCCTACAAAATCCACATAATTTACCAAAGCGCGTAATGTTCATGACCGTAAATAACATTGTCAGAGAAAGGACAAATTAACTTATGTGCAGATTAGTTACAGGAAAGCATCCTTTCTTCAGTTTTGAGCAAATATTAATAGAGCTTGTTGGAAACTGAGACATTAGAGATGAGAAGATTTGGACTCTTCTGTTCAGTGTAAGTTAGGATCATGATTGAAATGGAGCTGCCTGATCTCAGCTGGAGGATCATACAAAACCAAAAAGGCTACTAATAACACAGACTGAATTGAGAATAGGTAGGGTAGTAGTAGTTTTTTAGTAAAATGTGCTTCTACAGACACAGCTTTAAGCAGAAGGTAAAAAAGTCTCCCTCTGAAGCAGATGTACTGCCAAGTAAGCCGTACGTTGCAAATATTAGGGAAGTACGCCAAGCAGCAGATCACAGACCATTTTTAACTTCTGGTCCAAACATTATCCTTGTGGAGGATACACATCACAGATAATGGATTTATGAAGTTATGCTATATGACCTACTAAGTATTTTTGTACTCTATGGAAAATCTGTGTGAAAAAGTTTTGCAACATTCTGAAGTAGAGAAGTGAAGAGAGACTTTGCTGAAAAACAAAACAGTTTCAAAATATGCATTTTTAAAATGAAATAATCAAAACAAGGTTTTAAACCTTGTTTTAATTCAGCATTCACTCTCCTCCTTAATTTTTATTTCTAGATCTTTTTTTGACAGTAGGAGGAGTCTGCACTGCATGGATCAGACACAGTATAGCAAATGTCGTATATTTTGTGGACAGAGTTAAAAAAAAAAAAAGCAAAACAAAATAAAGAAAATTTAAGCTAGTATTCTAGTTTGCTTCTCAAAGGGAGTTACACTAATAAGTCAGTGCAACGGGCACACCTTCTGCCATCTATGTTAAGTGGGTTCATGGCATGCACCTGGAGCTACATGGAATAGTCTACTTTCAAATACTTTCCTGCAAAACAGATGGGCAAAAAGCATATTGAGTAGTACGTTATTCTGCATTTAAAACTGAAAAGATGATCATCTAGTCTAACTGCTGAATGTCAAGAAGACAAATGTATATTTGGACTCCTAGATTTTAATCAGCAGAAACATGTCAGAGACTATGTTTTTGTTAGCAAAAAATAGGAAAGAGACCACAGTAACTTATTCCTTACGCAATGTTGGGATACTGATTAGAAGAGATTACAGTTTTTTTAATGCAAAGCTTTAGTCTAATGAACGTTTTAAGAGCAATACAAGAAATCACATTATCTCTAAGCCTTATGAAAGTATGCAACAAATGGAAGGATTCACAGATGCACAAATTCAAATGTCAAAAGGGACAGTTATAGCTTGAAGGAGAACACAGTACATTTGAAGTGGAATTACAAGCCTTAAAATTAATAGAGAAATCCAGGTAAATCCTGTCTAGTACACTGTAGAACTTGAAATTCTGTAGAAGTCTAAGGGTCTCTGCCTCAAAGATCCTAATTCAGCTAATATTTAATATTGTGTACATGCAGTAGGCTAAGTGCTTCTTCTGAAACAATTACGATAAAGTTTGGGGCCTGAAACATAGGAATTCTTATGAGACACGGCTTTGAAGAGATAAAATGAATAGATCTGCTCAAATCAAGCCTAACAGTGCTGAAACTTTGCATCTCTCATATTTTTGTAAAAAAGGAAAGATGTGATCTCAAAGTGTTCTAGAGTTTTAAGGAAGAATTAGCCTGGTCTGTAAATGATGGTTGTAGTATTCAGCTGAGAGGAGACCAGGCATTTGTGTTTCCTCAATTATTTCTAGCTTTGATATCCAGTAACTGGGTAAAGTAAAATGCAGAATTGCTGCTTGCACTACAGCTATTACAGTGAAGGCATACTGATGAGATGTGAAACCTGTAAGATTTGAAAATTCACAGTCTAACAATGGCTTAAAACACAGCTCTGGATGGTTGATATACATGTAACTGAAAAAGCTACCATGGTACAGAAAGAGACATGTTTACATCCCTGCAGCAAAGAGTATCACATTCATCTCACTATTCCTATTGACTTGATTAAGCAGCCCAGATTTTGACTATTTAAAATCCATTCCAGGTATTGGAATTTCTCTTATTCTAACCAAATCATGCTTTTCACTGCTGTACTTATAAAATTTGTTGGGCACAACACTGAAGTCTTCTGTTTTCGTGTCACTTATATGAAGACTAGACTTTCTGACCCAAGCAAGGGCTTTTTCTGCCTTCTTTAATGTACTTTTCATTCTTTTCTTTTATAAGATGAATAAATTGAGCTCCATAAACCTGTTTGTTTTGTAACCTATAGATTAGTCTAAATGTGGATATTAGCTGTAAAAACAGTATTCTGGGAGATATTTTATTATTGTAGAACACAGAGCCAAAGTAATAAAATCACTCCTTCCCATATGTGAATGAGTCTTTTGGTCATAGATCTGTATTATGAGTTCCTATAAAGGGAAGTAATTAGACTCCAATTTTGACTGACTGAAGTTTTTTTTCAATCTGGTTGTATTAAGGTGTTTTATACTGATCTGCAATCATTACAGCAAACAGTTCTGATTCTGCTGTACAGTAACTAGTGCTCCTTATTTACTCTGTAAGTCATTCTTTGCAACTCTGCATGCCTCATCTGCCTAAGAATTTATAGTGCTTATTAACAGATCCTAATCTGCAATCTGAAGACTACTTATTAAGGATAATATTCTACAGTTCTGCACTTCTTTTCAAAAACTGAATATTTAAATTTGAGTATGAAAAGTGCATTATAGCTCACACAAAATTCTAATGAGGTCTGTCTGTAAATAAATAAATAAATAGAAGTTATAGAATATCTATTAATAACCAAGTTGTAAGCTGTTGAAATATTTCTGATTTGTTCCAAGCAAGCTGGACAGTGTCACAGACCCACATAATCATAAAATCATGGACTCATGGAATGGTTTGTGTTGGAAGGGACCTTAAGAAGCATGTAGTTCCAACTCTTTTGCCATGGAGGTATTCTGGTATTCAAATATTCTCTCAAGGGCACCTTCCACTAGATTGAGTTGTTCAATTCCCTATCCAGGCTTGCCTGAAGACTTCAGGAATGAGGCACTCTCAGCTTCTCTAGGCAACACATCCAGTGCTTCATCACCCTCATAGTGAATAAATTCTTCTTTATATGCAAACTAAATCAACTATTTATCAGTTTAAAACACTTAATTCCCTTTTATCACTAAAATCTTTGCTCTTATCAAAAGACTATTTGCTTCTTTTTTAGAAGCCTGCTTTAAGAATTGAAGGACTCCCTGGAATTTTCTCTTTTCCAGACTAAACATCACTGATTATCAGACTCCCTTCATAGGAGAGGAAATAGTACTTACAGTAGTTGATATCCCTTCTAGCTACCACAAATTTTTCTCCCTTTTTTAAAAAATAAATAAACCTAAATTACAGTTTTTAGTATTTAAAATCTACTAGTGATCAAGAGCTTCTAAATGAAATAATCAGATACGTCTTCTAACTGATGTATTTCCCAGAGATGCTGAGGTAATACACTGGAAAACAGAAAAGAAATTGTCTCATCTGGATATTCTTACAATCTAATTTTCTGAAATCAGAAGAAAACACAAAATCAATCAAAATTTTAGGGAATTATGAAATTAATGTGATTTTTTTTTTAATTCAGTTTCTCCACTTGTTTGTTTGTTTGGTTTTATTTTAGAAAATGTTAATATTTCCTTAGAAAGAAAGTAGGAGTACCTAAAATTTATCTGATAAATTTTTAATGAATAAATGAGGAATTCTGTTATAGTATTGGATAAAGTTGATCTATTTCCTTACTTTTGTCTCCAGGATGATACAAGATTTTCTTTGAAGTATTACGACCTATGCTTCGAAGATATTTAGTCTTTATTATGGATGATGACTCAAAGATTTAATAAAATATGATTTCAAATTGAACAAGGATTATTTTTATGCCAAAACTGTGGTAATTGATAACTCTAGCATTATTTTGAAGAAAAATATGCAATGTACATGTTAGATAATAGGAAGGCACTAAATAATGGAACTGTTAGTTCTGGGCTTAAATAGCGCAGCAAGTAGAATAGTTCTTCACTGGAATTTCATTTTTTTAAAGCACTGAATTGAAGTTTTGATTCAAGGTTTTAGATTATTTCATAATCAGTGTTATCATAAAAGAAGACTTTCATAAAACAACATCAGAAGCCAGCTGATCTGAAAAGAAATAAAATCTCCAAATCAACAATTTCATAAGATTTTACATAGATAAGGAAAAACTGAAATTCTGTATCCTTCCTTTGCAAGGAAAGGAGATTAATATTTATGCATTATGACTCAGATTAGATTTATGTATTCTTTCCACATAAGTAGGCTTACTGAATCACAATTTCTCCCCACCTGAATTATGGGTACCTTTTCCTTGAAGGAAACTGAATTTATAAACTTACATTGTGCAGTGGGCATACTGAGGTTTGAAACGCCTGCTGATGGCTGAGTGGCAGTGAATGGCAATTACTGTGTTTGTAAGTAGATCATCTCTCAGGAATAATTTTCTCTCCAAAACCTAAACTTAAAGTAGCAAAATAACTTAAAGAAAATATAATTTTAGAAAGTTTCATGTCATTTTATATTTTTTTCTAGAGGACATGTTCTTTTTTATTATTATTATTTTTATTATTATTAATTTGTGTAAAAGAATGAGTTTAAAGCCATGTGAGAAGACAGAAATATAGACTCTTTATTGTAAAAAAGTGTTTTAATTTTTATTATTCTTGATGATTTTTATGAGTTCCTTTGTATTCTTCAGTATTTAATTGGTTTATACAACTATAATTTAACAAAAACTTTGGTTTCAAAGATCATACATCACATTTTAGTTTACAGATACTGATTTTTTAAAGTTCATTACCTTATGTATTCTTTAGTCATTTTCATTATTTACTGTGCATATGCATAATATATGCCCCACAGAAAATCAAGTATAGAAATAAGAAATAGTGGATTTTGTTTCATTATTTGCTGCATTTTGTTGTTGTTGTTTGTTTTAATGTAAATGTTTCACATTGTTTGGATGCTATATGTCAACATTTATTAGTGAGAGAGGGGCATGATATTCCATTAACATGGGCAGCAGCGCAATCAAAGTTAATTCATCATGACTAAGTAAAGGTAAGTACAGAATATAAATATTTATAGTGTGAATATTCACAATACAGTATAAGCAGTCGCAGAAT
>VXAB01011540.1:228-51406 GCA_013399175.1 Odontophorus gujanensis
GAAAAGAAAAGAAAAGAAAAGAAAAGAAAAGAAAAGAAAAGAAAAGAAAAGAAAAGAAAAGAAAAGAAAAGAAAAGAAAAGAAAAGAAAAGAAAAGAAAAGAAAAGAAAAGAAAAGAAAAGAAAAGATAACGAACATCCAGAAGTCATGTGGGGTTCAGGCGGGACACGCACAGGGCCGAAGTGGGCGACTTCTCCCACTCCGTCCGGGGCCGAAGTGGGCGCAGATCTGGGGGCACCCTCTCGCCGCACAGAGGCGGGGGTAGGCTTTTTGCTGCCATTTCGAGCTGAACAAACCCGCACATGGGCACGAACCGGCCCCGTTCCGCTGGGACTGCTACGGGGAAGGAAGAGGGGGTCTCTTTGGTTCCCGTTTTATGTGGTTTCGCTCCGTTTCGTGCCCCGCTCTCTGGCCGCTCCTTCCCAGGGAAAGTGCAGAGCTTCAGAAGGGGGAGGACCGCCCCCGCCCCCCCACCCCCGCTCCCAGCAGCAAAGTCTGCTGCCCCCGCGGCTGTAATCTCCCCTTCCAAAGTGGGGCTTGGCGATTATAGGAGACCCAAATAAACGTAGCGGTGCATGAATAATGCTCATTGTCGAAAACTGACACTTGCTCAAGGAAAAGAAAGTTGGCTATAAAATCACTTCATTATTTGCTTGTAGCGCGGCTCCGGGGCTAATCCCCGCGGAGGTCAGGCCGCTCAGCGCTGCTCTCCCTCCCTCCCCTCTCTGCTTTCAGGTCGCATTTTGGACATCCCCTGCAAAGTGTGCGGGGACCGCAGCTCCGGCAAGCACTACGGGGTGTACGCCTGCGATGGCTGCTCAGGTTTCTTCAAGCGGAGCATCAGGAGGAACAGGACCTACGTCTGCAAGTCGGGAAATCAGGTACGCGGCGAGCTGCCCTCACGGCCCATCGCCCCCTCCGCCAACAAATGCCGAGGCAGCGTGTAAACAAACAAACAAATAAACAAACAGACCCCTTTCCCCTTCCTTCCACTTCCCTCAGCCACTTATCCTGAAGCCAATGAAGGTCATCACTTCTCCTTGATGTTCCATAGCTGTGCAACACGAGCGGGGGCCACGTACATCAACAATACGGAAGCAGGTGGCCCTCTATTTCCGTGGACACAAGGAGGAGAGCAGTGGTGCCCCACACTTTCCCACCACTGCCCTGCCAGCACCCGCTTTCTTCACTGCTGTCTCCCAACTGGAGCCCCATGGCCTGGAGCTGGCTGCTGTTGCCAGCACCCCGGAGAGGCAGGCCCTGGTTGGCCTGGCACAGCCCACCCCAAAGGTCAGCCCAAAGACACTGGTAGTACTTCAGAGCCTATTGCTGGGGTGGGCCAACAGGGTGGATGTGGGAAACAGCAAGGCTTGAGGTGGTATGGATTGTGGTAGATTCTCCACTGTGATGTCCCCCATGTTCTGTTCAAAGGGTGGGGTGTCCTTTGCAAGAAATAGGTGCAGAAGGATCAGCTGATAACCTGCCCTTCCTGCCCAGAGTGTATCCACAAGTCAATTCTTAACTGAGTGAGCTGCAGTGACTGAATTTTCTTCAGCAAAACACTCAGCTCTACAGGGATGTAGTCCAGAAAGTGCTCCCCGTGCTGACCAAAGCATGTAGCTTGTCCACACCAACATGTCTAANATAATGAAACGAATAAAACAAAGCCACAAAGTGCTCACTGCCCCTCTACTTCCCATCCATACCCATCCCCAGCGCTGCTCCAGACCCCCCCGGGGTTCCTGGGCGCCCCTGGACCGCCGCCGTCGTCGCTGTCTCGGGTGCTGAAGGCGGCCCGGCCCTGTTAAAAAAGTGAAGGAGGAGGGCGGGGGCCGGGGCTGAGCACCCCCCGTCCCGACGGCTCTCTGTGTTTGTTGCAGGGGGGCTGTCCGGTGGACAAGACGCACAGGAACCAGTGCCGGGCCTGCCGGCTGAAGAAATGCTTGGAAGTCAATATGAACAAAGACGGTATGCTCACTGCTCGCAGCCAAGGGGTGTGCAGTTTACCCATCCATTCCCAGTTCCTCACTGTTCACATTCCTTTCCTTTCCTTTTTCCTTCTCCTTTCCCCTTTTCCTTCCTTTCCTTTCCTTTCCTTTCCTTTCCTTTCCTTTCCTTTCCTTTCCTTTCCTTTCCTTTCCTTTCCTTTCCTTTCCTTTCCTTTCCTTNAGTGACTGAATTTTCTTCAGCAAAACACTCAGCTCTACAGGGATGTAGTCCAGAAAGTGCTCCCCGTGCTGACCAAAGCATGTAGCTTGTCCACACCAACATGTCTAAGCTGGCTCTGTGCCTCTTGGCTGTGACATTTTCTAAGCAGCCCACTGGATGTGCTGCCATGGCCTCAGCTCTACTGCCACTAAACAAACTTTTTCTTTAATCTAATTGCAATGGCATTTCTTATTTACAGCACTTATAAAATTAGACAGAAAAGCAGTTAATAGTTCTATACTTTCAGAATTGGGAGCCTGGCATCATGAACATGATCCTCACATATAGTTTTATATATTTATATATATTTATATCAAATTTGTAAGAAAACATAGCACGTGCTTGGAAACATCGCCCCACTCCAGTCCTACAGTTAGATGTGGTTATCTCTGTATATCTGCTTACATCCTGTTGCACTCAGGGATTTGGACAAAGGGTTAAGGGTAATCAAGTGCTCCCTGCTCTGCTATGTAAGGCTAGATTGCCAGGGCAGCCTCCCAAGCACATGCTACAAAATAGAAACCTTTAATCAAACCTGTATCCTTGTGACTCTTTAACAATCGGTGTGCCTTTGTGCAGTGGTGTGAAGGATGACACCACATTTTAGTAATGTTTTCCCTGATGTAACAGTTTTGTTCTCCTTTCAACATCCTTCAATGAGCTGTCCCTGTAGTGCATTCCATGCACACTGACAGCAGGGAAGAGTGGGCCTGCTGAAAGCAATGCCATCTGGTTGTGGAACAGGAGAGTGCATGCATGCTGTGTGCTGGGCATAAGCACAATTCACTGAGCAGCGGCTGTATGGAAGGGCAGGCTGCTGTGGTGATACTGTGTGAAGTCATTTTATTTTCTTTCTGACATTAGTACCCACACGAAGTCAATGGTACCCCCATGTACCTCTACGAGGTGGCCACCGAATCTGTCTGTGAGTCTGCAGCCAGACTTCTGTTCATGAGCATCAAGTGGGCCAAGAGTGTCCCGGCCTTCTCCACCCTGTCCTTACAAGACCAGGTAAGGCTCCTACAGAGGGAGTGAATCAGTGTGGCCTGTCTGATAAAGGAGCTCAGAGCGGGTCCTGAACCTTCACACATAATCCTTTAGATCTAGCATGGACCTAAGCAGCCCTAAAGTTCAGAGCTCTGTCTCTAAAAAAACAAAAAAGAAGGCAGTAATTTAGAAATTGCCTATGGCTCGATTCTTTCTTCCTCAAAGAAATGGGGAGTGGTATCTTACGTTGCTAACTCGGAATAAGGTGCACTTAGTTAAACATACAGCCCAGGAGGATTCTGAAGATCATTCTCCTCTCTCCTCTCCTCTCCTNACACAACCAACATTTTTTTTCTTGTTCCTGTTGTTTTCTGTTAACTTCCATTACAATTAGTCCAATATAGTGGTATGAGAATTTGGCCAGCCCCCAATATTTTTTCATCATTAATTAAAATCTTCCCTGATCTGTCTTGTTTTCCTCTATGACAATTTGTCTTTGCTTCAAGTAAATCACATGTGAACCATTCGAGATGAAGCAATTTCTTAATGACTTGATTCTTGATGAGGACGCTGTGTGCTTTGTATAACGCACTAATTCTATAAAAGTAATCAGATAATTATAAAATGGAAGGGGAGAAATCTATGCAAAACTCCAATCATAAAAGATGCCTAATACTTTGATATGGTTGAGCTAATTTCACAAAATGGTTAATGGAAGTGCCCTGCTATAGATGTTGCATGTATCAGCCATCAGGGGAACTAGTTACTTTCCACTGACGCATGTTACAACAGTTCAGTACATATGCAAATATAGGTTTAGAACTGAGCTTCTTAGGGAACGCAGTGTTTTATGCTGTAGGGTAGGCCATGACAATGTGTCATAAAGCTAAGGCCTATCGCAAGGTCTCTTTTATAGCACCAGATCTGAAAACCTCTGTCATGATGGCAGGCTAATGAGGACCCGGCTGCAACTGTGATGCTGTTAGGGACTGAGTGCGTGAGGGGAGGGATGGGCAGGGCCCAGGAGGCTGCACAGGTCTTAAGCAACCACCCTTAGGAAGGCAGCAGTCCCACTGCAGTATGCTGGTTTCTACTGTTGTCTTCTGCTGTTGTTACTCCTGTGAGGCATCAGAGCTGTCATATGAAGCAGCTGAAGGAACAGGCCCCACTATCAAGGAGATGCGGCAAGCACGCTGTGTCAGTACAGCCATGGGGTGCAGGAAGGTGCTGGGCCCATCTCCAGACCAGCAATGTCTGCAGCAACCAACAACGTTCAACGCTCCTTAGGTGGAGGCTTCATATGACACAATACGGATGCATTTCCCAGAAGGCTATCTGAGCTTGCGTGCGGGGGAGAAGGTACCAGGACCTGGGTGCAACTGAAGTCTCCATTGCATGGGACCAGGCACACCTCAAACAGCAAGGCCTGCTTTTCTGCCACAGATACCTGTTATTGCTTCACCTTCAGGGCTAACATGGGCGAACTACACATAAAAATCACAGCCATTCTTTAACTTCATCCCCACTTGCTGCACCTCATTGCAAACCATCTTCCTCAAAACTCCGAGCTGCTCAGCCCTAAGGCCTCGATGTGGGCGTTTTGCCACATGGTACTCCTGTTGTGTTCAGGAAATCCAGAGAAGAAATAACCTTGATTTTAATCACCTTATTTCACAAATAATCAGACTGTTGATTTTTATAATAGTGCCATTGCAGTAGTTAATTGACAATGGCCCAGCTGTAAATGTCTGATTTTCTCTTTTTGTATCTCTGACATCTGCTTGAGTAGAATCTCAAACCTTTTCCTGGATTTGCTTTTGCTTCGTGCTCTTCTGAAAAGGGAACAATCCTGTGACTACGGGACTCTGGAACAGTCTCATTTTGAAGGCGAGGAAACAAGCAGAAGCCGATTTGTTGTCCAGACACAGGCCTGTGATGGCTGTGCCACTCCCCTCGCTGAAACAGAGACTGCCACTTCCCCACCTCTTCAGAACCCATCAAACCATCATTGTGGAGCCACACAATCAAAACACCATGCTCTGAGCTTGCTGGCCCACATGCCTGCCCAGCTGCTCCATGAGACAGGTTGGCCCAAAGCAATAAAAAACAAGAAAATGCCGTGCTAGCAGGATGAGATGGATTAAGAAGCAAAAACAGGTCATTTAGAAAGCCCGGCATTTCTTGTTTCTTTGAAGGACTGAGTATGACTTCAGCATGAATTACTTTAATTGAAGGTTTTGCAGACTTATGCATAGGCATGAAGAATGCTTCAGCTATTGGAGTAGTCTCTTATTTCTGAAGTCTTCTGACTTTAAACGCTCAGTGGGAAAGAACATATGAAATTGATATCTTCCAGGAACAACCATTCACTGCCATTGTATCTGCATGAATGAATGACAAAAAACGTATCACAAAAACAAATGAAAGGCTGGCAAATCATTTCCTATGTCATACAGAAACCTGGATACCCATAGGGATTACCTGGAGGAGGGGATGGGCAGACAGGCTGCAGCATTTCCAAGACTCATGGGCAGGTTCTGCTGCTTTGACTGGAGCCAAGATAGGTGCTGTACCTAGACTCCCCCCACGTACAATGATCTCAGCAGCTTCTAGTGTTGCCTATGAAATTATTTCAAACGAATTTTATGGAAACAGAGACAACATGCTTTTCAGTCACAATTTCCTTACCAAAGTAATGTAGAAGTTCTACAAAGCACACAGCACATGGAAGTCTTAAGACTGTAGTGACAAGATCCTGAGAGCTGCTCTTCTCATTCTGATCAGAGCAGGGTGGTTTAAAACCCTCAGTGCTGTTAGGGCACTTAGATAAGGGATTCATTTTTAGTGCCTGTTTTCTGTATTGTCTATTACCATATACCCGATCCCAAGGAAAACATTCATTTGGTATGACGTATTCCTTTCTCAGAATTTTCTAGACTTAATATGCCTTCCTTTCTATCTTCCTAAAATGCTGTTGATGTTTTCAGGGACCACAGCAGTACTACTGTAGTTTGCTCTTTCTATGCCACATGTTCTGTGCAATCTGTTTTCACTGCATGGAGCCATCAGATGACCCCTCCTGAGTCCACTACAGTCTCACCCTCCACATCTTGTCTCACCATATAGAGAGACATGAGGTCCCAGCAATTTGTATGTACCTCAGCATGTCCTTTAGGCTGGGCCAGGGAGGTAATGAATTTCAGTTGAACTGGGGCCCTCCAAACCCCTCCGAGGAGTGGATCTGTGCCAACAACCCCAAGATGCTCTCAGTACTAAGTATGCCTATTCTGGTTTTGCCATACGCATTATCAGGAGTCACATCAGGAGTCACACTCCTCAGATGCACCAGTGCCTCTCCACGGAAATAGATGGCATTGCCTCCAAACAGAGAAAAGCACATCGTTTGTAAAGCCAGAAGCCAGGGAATGCACAAAAATTACAGGGAAGTAGCAATGCTGACAGCATAGATACTCGGATGCTGAGCTCAGAGCCCACTGACCTGTGCATGGCTGTTAGGAGGAGCTGAAGACCCCTAGAGAGCAGGGGGAATGCACTCTTCCAACTGTCCTAGGACAGTTCTGTGTGCACCCAGAGAGTGGGAGAAAACCCATGCTGCTAGGAGTTGTGCTGAAAAACACAGGCAAGTGCTCAAATCATGTGTGAGCTCTCGGGGGCAGGACTTCTCACTCTCCCTTCTTTTCCCTTTTGATCTACAACACGGTGCACAGGAAGCCAACACCAAGTGATTGTCTACAACAGATAGTCTTATTTTCAGACACCTCTAAAAGCTAAGAGAAGAGCTAACAAATTCCGTGGGGAAAATACCATGACAAGCATTTAAAGCAGTTTTTAAAATAACAGAAATTTACATATTTAAATTGTTTGTAAATCTATAAATTATACACTATGTTATATTGTACATCTATTGTATGACAGCTGATGCTTTTGGAAGATGCTTGGAGAGAACTGTTTGTTCTAGGAATAGCACAATGGGCCATTCCAGTTGATGCTAACACTCTACTGGCTGTATCTGGTAAGAATTGCACAATTTAATGACTTTGTTACAAAAATTACCATAAAAATACATTACTGAAAAAAGAACAACATGTAAAGAATAACAAATTCCTACTGAACAATAGAGCATACCTGTCATTTATAAATCTATATTTAAATGCAAATAATGTTGTTTTGTTGTATTCATGACTGCTTGCATTGTCATTTAAATGCAAATTACTGTGTTTGTTATCATCCAAGAGAAGATTTTATATTAACTTTCATAAAATATAGTCAGTTTACATGGAACCAGATAGACAAGTGTGACAATAGAATGGATATTGATACGCAGGATTTTGTCAGAAATCAATATAAAATAAAGAAAATGCATTTAATATGATTTATTTCATCTGTTTCTGTTTCAGGCATGAACGGTGACAATACAGATTCTCAGAAGCTGAATAAAATCATTTCAGAAATACAGGCTTTACAGGAGGTTGTGGCTAGATTTAGACAACTCCGGCTAGATGCTACTGAATTTGCCTGTCTCAAATGCATCGTCACTTTCAAAGCTGGTAAGCAGAAGTTACCTCACACTTGTCTGGGCTGATAGCTCTGAAGTTGCCAGGTAAAAGCGAAAAAGACGTTTTAAATCACATGTAGCACTGCATCGCCCAATTGTATCCTGATGTGGAATTTCAATGGTCAGTGCTGAGCTCTGAAAGGCCGGCAGCGGAGTGCTGGGGAACTAATGAGACTGCTTAATGTCCACGTGTAGTATCAGCTGATCTGTCCTGACCTCACCGAGCTGTAACCATCTGCTTTCCAGTGCCGACACACAGCGGGTCCGAGCTGAGGAGCTTCCGGAATGCCGCTGCCATCGCCGCCCTCCAGGATGAAGCCCAGCTCACCCTGAACAGCTACATCCACACCAGGTCAGCTTCTCCAAGTCCTTCCCACAGCTGCAGGGGCATGCTGCCGCTCCCACTGTGGCAGAGGGGACGTTACCTCTGATGGCTGTGGGGGTTGGGTTTTCACAGCATGTATAAAGGGGCAGCCAGTCTCCTGGAATTAACCATTTGCTGGGGAAATGAGGAGGATGGCATCTATTCAGACAAATGGAAAACGGTGAAAGGGGAGATTTTCCTTTCAGAAGTGATACTGCTGTGGGGTGTTTTGCATTCTCAAAGGCTAGATTTCCTCCACCTTTTATTCTATTAAGTAATGCTGATAGTGACAATCAACATCATGACCCACAGCAGCGTCAGGGCTTTTCACCCAGGATCTCCAGAAAACTTCCTCATGTCATTTCCCCCATTTTGCAGACAGAAATTAAGAAATAAAGAAGCTTCAGTTTATCTTTCAGGATAAACTGAAAGAAAACCAAACTTGAGAAACCCATTTTGGTGCCAGAACAGAGTGACGAGAATCAGTTTCAGAAGAAAAAAATCACCCGTCTCACCCAGTATAGGCCCTCAAGGGCACAGAGATCTTAAAAGGTGCTGTACGAGATGTAGCTGGGATCCCACAAATTGTACAGGGCTAAACCCAGGAATGGATTACATATGCTATACAAAATGCAAATTCCCACTCTGTAACACGTGGCTGAAGGGGCGAGCAGCCTCCTACCATGGAATTGTGCAGAGTGGACGGACAGGGGAGAAACCAAAAGAGTACACCCAGCATCCTCTGCACCAGCTTTCCTGGCTGGGTCAGGATGCCCAGGGAGAGCTGCAGCAGGTCCTGTAAAGTCCATATCATAGCCCATGCTGTGGAGATCCATGAGAGCAGCACAGTGAGAGTGTTGGAAGAGGCTCTTCTATGCTGTTTTTGTTTCTGAAACTGTTCTGCCTAGCAGAAGTCAACTCCATGTTAGAGAATAGTTGGCAGCAGTCTTTGAAGCGCTTCTGTTTAGCCCAGAGGCAATGTCCTGCCCTGGAGATGGGTGCAAAAACACAAATTCTGGCCAGTTCTGGCCAGTTCACAGCAAAAAGAATCACCACTGCTCAGCAACCTGTTCCTTTTCTTACAGAAGGCCTTTCTCATGGAGAGTACTCCCTGGAGACTGAGTGAGCCAGGGCTTGTTGGAGAGAAAAGTCAGGGAAAGCTATTGTCACATTGCCACGGTTTCCATTCCAGGCATGGTGACATCTCCATCCCATTTTTGCACTGTAGGAAATACTAAGCTAAAGAGAATTTTCCGTAAAAGGTTACTTTTCTTGAAGAAACAAATGCAGCAAACACTGCAGTGAAAAGCTGCCTATATTCTGAGTAGTAAATGACCAAAGCTCAACAACCTCATCCTCCCAGATCAGGGTATCAAAGCTTCTGCAGCTCTCCTAGAAAGGGGGAAATCCTGGCTCTGCTATCAGAATTGTTGCACTGACTGCAATGGCTTTCTCCTTGTGTTTTACCCTCAGGTTTGAGCTTCCTGTCAGCGTTAGAGGGAGGGTGGTCTGGAGAAGTGAAACATTTCTTCATGGACCTATTCCTGCTTATAGGGAAACACCACCTAAGCAGAGGCCTGACAATCACACTAGTGCAAAGTCAGTGTAAGCACAAGTAGAATACATATCCTGTGTTATATTGGCTTCAAAAGCTGTGAGAAAGAATGGAAAATATCCTATTATGCAAATACATTACCCGGGGACAAAACACAGATTCTTTAATTAAAAAAAAAAATCTTTCCAAATGTCAATTGTTATTAAATGTGTAAGGCAATCAGAAGGAGGCAAAATGATTACCATGACAATCCAGCTAAGTTTAAACTGCACTTTAAATGACAGGGTATTTATTATAGGTCAAGCTCTTCCCTGAACTGCATCAAGAACATAGTTGTTGTCTGAGGGACAAGCCAGAGCAGATCCTGTCTCTGTATTGCTACTACTCTGAGGGAATAAACAAGGGAGCTAATCAAAACTCAGGGACCTCGGTCTATATTCCGCTAACCTCCATTAAGAGAGTTTTCCTTGGGGTCAACCTTCTTGCTCAGGTGAGTACAAACCAGGGGTTTAGCATAGGTAGCACCCATTTGTACAGTTCACTGAATACTGGTCTTCTCTATAACGTAAAAGAATTTCTTTGGAGAAACATCTAAAAACTTCACTAACATTTTTTTTCCTCTCTCCCTGCCAGGTATCCTACACAACCCTGTCGTTTCGGAAAACTTTTATTGCTTCTACCAGCTTTACGTTCTATTAGTCCATCTACGATAGAAGAAGTGTTTTTCAAAAAGACCATTGGGAATGTACCGATCACAAGACTGCTTTCAGATATGTACAAATCCAGTGACATATAAATTTCCTTAAAACAAACGATCAGGATGGACAGTTTGAGAAGAACTTTTATCTGTGGAGAATACGCCTCAACTAACAAAAATCTACAGGAAGCATAAGCCTGGGAATGTTTAGCCTTTAAACCCATTGACAAAAAAAACAAAAAAATACCCCAGTAGATATGATTCTGCTGCTCTGAACAGAGCGATTTAGATCATGGAAAGAATGCTTTGTTCTACAGAAAAAGTGAAAGTGGTTGGAATTTGGCTGCTTTTCCTGTTACTACAGGATGGAGGCAATTCAGATGCCAGTCATAGTTAACAAAGACTGCGCTATTTTCTCATTGAACTGGCAGATCTGAGACGAAATGTGAAAGAAGGTACTTTAGTTTTGTTCAGTATTTGGAACTGGGTGACCAAACTTGGCTTCTGTTGTAACGTGAGATGTGGTGGCCTTCAGAACTGTTTTAAAAGTAGCCTATGTTGGGAAAATGTTTTAATACGATAGGCAACATTTAAGACCAGGTTACCAAAACATTGCTTCTGCAGTAATACATCATGAAGTGGCCTTCAGAACTGATTAAAAAGTAGCTTATGACAGCAATTCCATTCTTCCTGCAAAATAAACTGGTGATCTGTGATGCAGATGTCACCAGAATTAACATCTCATGACAGAAGAGCTTTATACAACTCCCCAACCCTTCCCTCCTTCTTACACACATGCACCCACCCACACAGCCCCCGGCAAAGAGTACAAGTCAAGGAAGGAAGACAAAAACAGCAAAACCAAATCCAATGGAGATGACTGCTTCAGTGACCTGCTGGCTGTCCCGTTGGCACACTGCTGAAACCAAAGGCAACGGTGGCCAAACTCTTTGTCAGTGAGATGTGCAGAGAAGTGAAATGACTGCAAAGACACCAACGGAAATAATTTCATTTCAAGGAAATAAAGGTGGTTGTCTGGAACGATGCTAACAACTTTCAAAAGTCTCCAACGCCTTTTTTAGAAAACTCCAGGTTCTAATTTCGAAGCCTTGTTCACCTACACCCTCTTACAGACAAAAATGTTATAAGCTGCTTATTTGATGTATGAAACACGTAGAAAAAAAATTAAAGATAGCTGCTGTACTTTTCAAAATTTGATTTGTTATTAGAAACTAGCACTGAGAAAAATCAGCACTTGGACTATCATAGAATGAGTAAAACTTTTCCTGTACAAAGTGGATTAACTGATTTGTGAAGTTAAAAAGTTGTACTCATTGTATTTACAAAGAATAAAAATATATTGAATTTACTTTCCACTGTCCTTATAACACTTCTTTTGTTTCTAGATTAGTTTCTTCCACTGTATTCTATCTAACAGGGATCAAAAGTAATCTCTACTAAAATATATTGCCGTAGGTGCTGCAGGGTCTCCATCATCAGAGGTTTTAAAGAACAGGCGAGACAAACATTAAGGGAATAACTCAGCTACAGGTGACGCTACCTTCAGCCAAAGGGACTTCCAAGTCTTGCACAGAGCTGATTTCTGCAATCCATATATACACTTACTGCAAGGTTTCTAACATTTCTTTCTCAAGGATCTGACATAGTTTTTTCTGGGACATACTTCTAAACAGCCCAGATATCAAACCTTGTGTAAGTTTTCCAGTTTTACCTGTGAGTTGTGCAGCTCCTAACGGGTGATGAGTACAAAAACACTGCTTCAACTAAAAAGATTCTTTTATTAAGGTGTCCAGTTGTGTTATCAAACCAAAGAAAAAGGTAAATAACTCCAGTGCACAGGACAAGCTGGCAAAAGGAGAAGAGAAATGAAACACATTGTTTATAAGGCAATGAGGAACTGAAGAATGTGCACATTAAAATGACAACTGGAAATGTACAACCAAAGGCTCATTCTTTGTTGGTGTCAAGAAACATGGACCATGACTGAAATTCCAACTTCATTGACTCCAAATACAGAAGTCAAAGTTTTTCCACCTCATCTCTCTTAAGTCTGAGAGGTCTCATGTTCCATTCTTTCCAAGGCAGCAGGACCATTGTACAAGACTAGTTTTCCAATGAGCCAGGTAAGACGAAGTATGGACTACAGGACTTTGGAACACCTTCTGTATGAACCACCATGAAGTGTTTGGGAATGCATTTATCATAGGGCATGGTGAAATTATCTTTAAAAAGAAAAAAAAAAACAGCAAACACTTTGGAGTTCTTACTGCACTTACAGTAGTCTTTAACTATTTCCTGCTCTATGCTAAATTAGACTGAAGATGGCAGACAATCTTTTGTTATTTCCCAACTTTGTGACAATGCAGTTTTTCTGTTAAAAAGGTTGAGGCCACTGGTGTTCAGAACCCATGACAAAACACTCATTTCAACAAGATTCATGCTGTGCAGCAATAAACATGAACTGCATCTAAGACTTGAGGCAGCTGCATGCAGCAGTACACTACCCAGTCTCAGTCCCTAGAATGACCCAGCCTATAGAACGCAACAGAGTGTACTGGTTTTCAACCCAACTGCCAAGCTGACAAGGTAATGGGTGAATGTCCCTATCATCTTATCTGTAGGATTCAGCCCACCTGCACAGCAGACTCACACGCTGGGAATCATGCCCATACCTCCGTTATTTAGGCACAGCTAATCTCAGTGTTCCTCCACAGATTGTACAGCAGCAGAATCACGCTACACTAGAACTAGCTAGCTTCAAAGCATAGACACCCAGGAGAAATCCTAGAAGCCAGTGCATATGTCCACTGAATCCCAGATCCTGTCAACTTCAGAGGTTGTAACAACTCCAGTGTTCTTACTACACTTCAGAAATACAAGAATCTATTGACATCACGTATGCAGCTTTTCCCTCTTCAGCTTAGATCTTTTTTTCCTGCAGCAGATGATAAAGATCTTAACAGCATCTTTTAGGGATCTGACAGAACATCTACTTCGATTTCAGAAAGAAACTTCTCACATGAAAGCATGTTTAAGAAAAAGAACATCTGATTATCTGTCTTAATAATAAAACTTCATATACCTTTAATGCCTCTTTCCCCATTTTCAAGAGTAACTCAGCTTTTAAGTGCGATTCAGCAATGAAGGAACTTTAAAATGGATTGCCTTGCATTTATTAAAACTACTTGAAAAGCTAGACTAAGAAGTTTGACACAACTGATTTTTGCCCACTTCATACTTACAAAGACTGCCCTGACTCTATCCCACAATCCTACCCATGGAATCAGGCATCAAAACTTACACAACCCACTTGAAATCCAGAGCTGTGCTACCAGTATCTAGCACGTTTCCTTCCCATTCCAAAATCCAGAAATAAAGATTGCACTAGGTTGTAAGCGTCCAGATAATCTTTGCTGATAAATTGAGAAATGAATTCTTGTTTTATTGCAGCCACAAATTAGAATGCTTAAAGACACATGTTCACTGATACTACACATAACCCAGTCAGCCCACCAATGTTTTGTCAGCTCAAGCTTTCACATCCAGAATTCTATACAAATGACAGAGCAGAAGTTTAAAATGAGATTAACAGCCTTATTTAAAGAAAACTAGTAACTTTGTATGTTTGTAGTGTGTTCTCAACATAGTGATAGAACACAGTATATTTTATATATAAGAAAGAAAAGCAGCAGAACCAACTCTAAGCCAACATGCACTCAAGTTGTTTAGAACATGCACTGTTAAGAAGAGCACAGAACACTGGATCAGATTGATACTAGTGTGTCCTTGAATTGGTTTTCAAGAGCATCTGATAGGTAACTTCCATATCATGTTTCAGAGTACTAAGGTTTCTCTAGCCATAGAAGCATTTGGGGAGAAAGATTAATTCAGCAACGTTGCTTGCAAACTCAAGTTCAGAAGTTCATAACCTGCATATCACCATTGGTCACACAAGCACAATGCTAGCCTCCCCCTCCTCTTAATGTTCAGGGAAGGGATCACATCATATAGCATATTTGTATGACTCATAATGGCAGTTGCAGATCAGAGCCACCTTAATCTTCAGCTATAGGACCTAAAAGACCTATTATGGGTTATGTCAATGTTTCTTTCTCTGTAGAATGGTATAATTATATATATAATAGTTGAAACTAGATTGAGGCTTCTCATACCAAGTGAAGATGTATTCTTCCAAGCTTAATGAAGCCAAGTATCTGTTGACTGCCTATCACAAACAGGGCTGTGGCTTTAGGTCCACAACACTGGAACAATCTTTAATACTTTCTATATTTTGTTAAGTGACAAAAAGGAAAACATCACTCCCATTTAT
This sequence comes from Odontophorus gujanensis, assembly GCA_013399175.1. Lineage (NCBI taxonomy): Eukaryota > Metazoa > Chordata > Aves > Galliformes > Odontophoridae > Odontophorus > Odontophorus gujanensis. The sequence continues at coordinate 14,966 of VXAB01011540.1, forward strand.
AAGAAAGGAAGGAGGATCCATGGAACTACAAGACAGTAAGTCTCGACGTTGTGCCTGGGAAGATCATGGAACAGATCCTCCTGGAAGCACAGCCTCAGCAAGGGAAGGTCATGCCGGACCAGTCTAGTCTGGTTCTGTAAGTGATGGCATCAGTGGATAAAGGGAAGGCAACTTTTGTCGCCTACCTGGACTTCCCCAAGTCCTTTGACATGGTTCCCCACCACCCCCTTATCTCTAAAAGAGAGATATAGATTTTAAGGGCAGACTATTCAGCAGATAAGGAACTGGTTAGAAGGTCACAGCCAGATGGTTATGATCAACAGCTCTACCCAGGTAAAGGCTGGTGACAAGTGATTTTCTCCAGCAGTCTGACTTTGGACCAGTACTCTTTAACATCTTCATCAGTGACATAGAGGATGGGATCAAGTGCACTCTCAGCACATTAAGCTGAACGCTGCAGTTAATACAGCAGAAGAAAGGAATGCCACCCAGAGAGATCTTCATAAACTCAGAAGGTAGGCCCACGTTAATCTAAAGAGATTTAACAAAGCAAAGTACAAGGTTTTGCACTTGGGTCAGGACAATCCCAGATTTGTACAGAGGCTGGGAGAACTCTGTGAGAATAGCCCTGCCAAGAAGGACTTGGGTGTCCTGTTAAATGACAAACTTAGCATGAATCAGCATTGTGCATGTGCAGTCCAGAAGGCCAATGGTATAGCCTGGAGTGGCCAGCAGGTCATGGAAATGATGAAAGGGCTGGTGCACCTCACTTAGGAGAGCAGGTTGAAGAAGTTAGGCTTGTTCAGTGTGGAGAGGGGAAAGCTCCAGGAAGACCTCATTACAGCCTTCCAATCCTTAAAGGGAAATTACAGGCAGAAAGGAAATCAACTTTTTACATGGATAGAAAGTGATAGGACAAGGCAAAAAGGTTTTAAACTAAAGGAGGGAAGATCTAGATCAGATGTCAGGGGAAGTTTTTCCACTGAGAGGGTGCTAAGGTGGTGAAACAGGTAGCCCAGATAGGCTATGGATGCCACATCCCTAATGATCCTTGAGGTCACTTCCAACCCAAGCCATTCTATGATAACACTTGACTAGTGAATGCCAGTATCTAAGTGTATTTAGTGTTAGCTGTTAGTGGCAATGCACTACCCTGCAGAAGAATATTACAGCAAGGCTGAAACATCAGTTCACTTAGTACAGCAAAGTCTCCACTGCTCAGAAATGAGATAGTCCACACTCAAGGTCAAGAGTGACAAACACTTGAAGTGCATTTTCACTTTTATTTCAAAACTTTAGACAAGTTATTTTAGTATATAAATTTGATTTTTTTCCTCTTACAGAATATAAAGATAATTCCCTCATTACTTCAGTATAAAGTGTTTTACAAGCTTGAAGACAATTGCATAAGTGTATCTCACACAGGGTTACCAGAAAGAAAGCAGTCTCTCAAAGAAGTACAGACAAATAACTACCTCAGAAAGCATAGCAGTTTAGTCAAATACAAGTGAACGTGTGACACTACAACTGTGCAAGTTCAAGTAAGGCCAAGTCAGTAAACATTAAGTCATTGCAAATGAGTGGAAAGGTTTGTGAAACATTGCAAGGGGTGGATGGTCTCATAATATAGTACTCTTAAATCAGAGGGATTTAGCTAAAAGACAAGTGAGGGTTTTGGGTTTTTTTTTTGCTATGAAGTATATGTAAAGACCAAGCAGTGTACTGATGTTAGTGGAGACTTTGTGCCTGTTTATCCTCAGCATGCCAAGACAAACCACAATCTCTTAAAAATCAAGCATAAGAACCACTAATGTTTGGAAAGAATTTCAGAATTCAAGTATGTCTTATTTTGGATGGTGTGTAGTTTTTGTCTATTACTTCATCTTGTAAGAACATATGAAGACAGCGCTCATTCTGTGCCAGTGGGTGGCCTGCAACCCTGGAAAGAAAAAAAGAAGCATTAGTACTCACAAACTGAGCCTACTTGCAGCTTGTCAGTAGCAAGTGTTTTTACCCCAACAACCTATGGGCTTGCTCTTCAGCACACATCCACTTCCAGTTTACTACTGGTGTCTACAATGATGTCTGGCAGCAAGACTTGCCATTATGCACTGCATTAAATTAGTCTGTAGGAACTCCGAGTCACCTTAGATCAGTAGGAAGCATGTCATCTGTCACCTGCAGCTGAGGGGGTACAATCAAAGCACCCATTCTAACATGATAAAGCTAAGCCAAGATAAGTTGATTTTATTGGTCTTGATGCCTTAGACACAGAGCAACTCTCTAAAGGCAGTTTAACCCATTAGTTCTCAGTTTGATTTCATTTAGTTAGCCCAGGTAGAATAACAGTTAGTCCACCAGGGGGTGTCTGCTGCAGGTCCTGACACCAACTCAAAGCAGCAACTTACCACAGTCGTGTTTTCAACACGTGCAAGCAGCACTGATGCTCAACCAAAGGGTACTAAATATGGCCACTCTGTTAACTGAAAATGTTTTTAGATATGAAGCATTGTAGAGTGAGCCTCTGTCACAGAAGAGAATAACACTTCTACCATTGATTTTTGTTCCAGATATGGACTATACCAAGCCACTTTTCACCAGTAAAGGAGCTGAAATTGAATTACATGCTCCCATCTAATCCCAATCTAAGCCTGGAAAAGAACCACATCCTACAGACAACCCCTAAGATACCTAGTAGCCTCCTGTGTAGGAAAAAAAAATTAGGATCTCTGAAATCTGATCACTTAATGAGTTTAAAAATACAGAAGTATTCCAGGAAAAACTGGATCCAGTTCATCCAACACAGGCCTCTCTTTAAAAGAGGCTGTCCCTCTCTATCCATCATCAACTTCAGATGCACCTACAACAGCAGCATGCACAAACCTTATGGCTCCCATATCTGTTAGAACATGCCTGTGTATTAGTTTCGTGAATAAGCTTCCACTTTGAACAGACAGCTTCAAGGACTCAGCATCAGTACTTTAAAGAACTTATATGCACCTTCTCCACATATAGTGGAGTGTTCATTCCTCCACAGGACTGATTAACTTGTCACCAGTGGTCACTGAGGGTACCCCTTAACAAGGAGTCAAAGCTCTCCTGCTCAGCACTGATAGTGTCAAAAATAGTCAAAGTTTATCAACCTTGACAAATGCAAGCAAATAGACAGCAGTCTAAAGCAAAACACAGAACAGCATGGAGCAGCTAGTTTGGGTTTCTTACTCCTATCTGACTAAATCACTTGCCTTGAAGTTCAAGGAAAAAGAATATACTGCTGTTCTTCTCCTTTCTCCCATATCTAAAGGGTACAAAATGGTGGTTGAATTGATAGACTAGATCTGATCTCAGATCCAGCTCTTGGTTTCACAGGAATACCTCACTTCACACTTCCCTCTCCCCCCACCCCCTCAGTATTCTTCACTAAGGTGACACATTTGCAAAGTTTTCATGCCTCCTAAGAGTTAGGTTCAAACAAAAAAGACTTCTGCAGCATAGCTATACCTGCATCTGACACTGTGATTAGTATCAACAGCTTTGCAAGCAAGCTGGCCCATTAGGGCTAACTCAAACAAGCTCACTGTTGTCAAAAACTTCTCAACAGCAGTCACCTGAACATTTGTGGGTATCAAGAACTGGCACTGGTGCACTAAGACCTTCTCTGGATGCAGCAGTACCAGTTATCTCAGGCACTGAACGAAGATGAGCTTAGAGAATGAAGTAATGTAAATACATTGTGAGATCCTTTCTAGGCTAAGTTCACTAGCTAGAATAGTTGGTAGAATCTTAAAATGCTGCTACATGATTTAAAACTTCAATTGGTTGTATTTGCTTGAGTTGCCTATGCCATTAGAATAGACTGATGAGCTTGAATAGCTGAACTCTGCTTGAAGAGTCTTATTCCAGATGTACTCAAGTCTGGCACTACATCAATAACATTAACAGCCCGCTTCTATTTTTCAAGGATGAGAAAATTGACTAAGAAGTTTCATTCCACGAGATCAGTGCATTAATGGCTGTAAGACTCAAAGTGATATCAGCAAATTGATCATTTCTATCAGCTATACTGAAATGTTCTTCACTGAGATGTTCTTCAGTATTTGAGTTAAGGTGTTTCACTATCAGCTGCTTTAGAATGTCAGCCACTTTCTTCCCATGGATATTGCTAAACACAGTGCTAGTAAGTATATTTCCTCCAAACTGGACAGTCCCAAGCCCACTTGAATTGCTTGAATGAAAGTTGTACTCTAGAGTTATAATTGCACCAGACAGCCTTAGAAAGCACATTTTATCTTAGCACAAGGACATCAGCCTTTGCATAAAAGCAAAACTAAGTGAGGTGGAATGAATTTCCAGCAGCCTTCAAACAGGGAAAGTAACAGTTGGAAGTATTCTATTTGCTCAGAAACATTAGAAATACCTCTGAACTGAACTAGCAAGCAACTACGTGAAGACTTAACACAACCACACACGTGCAAGTAAGTTGTAGTTCCTTGTAAACTAGTGACTCACAGCTCCTCAAGTCACAGGCCTGAACTGATCAACAAAAACTGAATATAATCAGCTATATATAAGCAGATTAAGCTCTTGTTCAACTGAAGGGTATCTCCTATTCCCATTAAAGAGCATTATTACTGAGCAAGATTAAAATCAGTGGAACTGACAAGCTCAAGCTTTTTATGATGAAAAAAGTCCAGAAGCAGATGGGATGAACAGTGTTGACTTTAGAGATCAGACAAACAAGGTAATGACAGCTTTGCCTCCTATTCATCTATCCTCTATGAAGAGAGGCTGAAGGAGTTTGTATTGTTCAGGTTGGAGAAGAGAAGGCTCTGGAGAAACATCACTGCAACTTTCCAGTATTTAAAGGGAATTTATTAAAACAAAAAAACAAAACAAACCTTTCACATATTCTAATAGTGATAGGACAAAAGGTAATGGCTTTAAACTAAAAGAAGGGAGATTTAGGTTAGATATTAAGTGGAAATTCTTAACTCAGAGTCTGGGGGAGAGCTGCAAGAGGTTGTCCAGAGAAGCTGTGTGGATGCCCAATCTCTGAAGGCATTCAGAGCCAGGCTGGATGAAGCCCTGGGCAGTCCAATCCAGTGGGACATACACCTGCCCACAGCAAGGTTGGAACAAAACAGTCTTTAAGGCCTCCTCCACCCCAAATCATTCTGTGATTTGGACCTACTGTGTGAGAGATTAAAGTAGCTCCTCAAATCGCTATGTGGAGAGTAGTTTCTTACTCTACTTCTGATGCTGCAAGTCTTTCTTACTGACATACCTAAACACTCTTAGCAAGTCAGTGACAAAGTTCAAAGTGTCTCTCTCAAACTATACATATACATACCTCAAGCACTTTTTAAATCTTCAGAAAGATTCTTACAATATTACAGAAAATATGCATAGTGCATAGTTACACAAGCCCAGGACACCTCATATTTGCAATTAAAGAAAACTACTGTAAGCCCATCTTAAGTTTCATTGTTCACCTAGTGGAGGACACATTATCAAAGTGAAAAAGTAGAACTATTTTGAATGCTATAATTTTAGTGGTAATTTGCATATATTACACATAACACCAACATTCATTTTAGCTGTTCAGGTAAGCATCAAGATAACCAAATCCAACACTGTATGAGCAATGTTAATGTGTCCTATTGTGAGATCATGGGATGGTTTTAATTAGTGAACCTAGTGTAGCTACCGTAACGGCTTAGCACTATAATTCCATTTTGCAGAGCTCAGTTTCAAGTTTGTCTCCACATAACTAGACCCAATACTTACTTGTTTATGAACTGCTCAAGAGCTTGCTTCCTTTCCTCTATAAAGGAATCATCAAATATGCCATCATCTCCTCGGAAGGGGAGCTGACGAAGGAGAGCTTTTCCTGGTAAAGGTGGTACCACAACCTGAAACATTTAGGAACGTGTTCTAAGTGCAGCCTGTAAACAAGTTTATGCAACACCTGTGCCACGCCTTCCCCTTGGAGAAGCCAACTCTAGTGAAGAAAACAGGACTACAGAAGAACAGTAATTGCCCATACCAATAAACTGAACTTAAATTGATCAACTCTAATTCAGTGCCATTAAACAGCCTAATAGCACTGTGTTAGTCTTTGAGCAAGCTTCAAATGTACTTTTTGCTCCAGAAGTTTTCAACTGCAACAGCAGCTTTATGATGCATCTATATGCTTAATGAAATACAGATAACATTTCACTATCAGTTCTCCCCATATGTACATGAAGACTTAGTTTACCCACCTTGCTTTCTCTTTCTAGTTCATTCCTTAGCCATTCAAAATCACTGTACCTTCTTCTGACTGTAGATTCTTTCAATTTGAAGATAGGGAGGTTTGTCTAGAAATGAAACACAGTCTGATTAGATGGAGTATGAAGCTCTGAAACACAGAAGCAACAAATGTGATCTTAAAGGTTAGTGCTGCTTTAGCAACAATACAACAGTATTGAGAAACACTCCATATAGAAATGCTGATAAAGCTCTTTGTAAGCTACATAACTAAGCTATGTGTCAGACTGCTCAACTGTAGGCCCCTCATCAGCACTCTATTAACTGGTATTTTGTCATATTGCCTGGGAGTAGATTGGCTCATCCCTTGCAATGTTGCTAAGGTTGCACAGGCACCTGCTAGCCTTACTTTCTAAAAGGCTGAATTCCTAACGCCAATATATGTACACTGGAGAGAGGTAGTTGGAAAATAAAAAAGCCTTCTTTATGTGTTCAAGGGAGCTCAACTCTAATGTCCTTGACAAACATCAAAAGCAAGTCAGGCTATAATACTGCATAATCCTTGTAATGATTTGTATATATTAATCCCGTTAATTCCTGGGATGCACATTTACCCCACTGTTACACCTAAAGCTACACCTAAAGGCAGACAAAGTAAACTTCTCTAATGATGTTCCCAGAAAAAGTTCCAAAATCTTAATAACATTTACACTTTAAATAGTGATGATGAACTGTCAACAGTGTCACAAAAAAGTTCATGTAGGAGTTATGATCTGCTATAAGCAAGACCAAGGGTCCATAAATGCTATGTATAACCAGCAGTAGCAGTAAAGATCGCTGACATACCACATGTTCCTATTTGTCTCATACATCTAGAAAGGAAGCTCTCTAGGAGTATTCTAATATCAAGAGTTAACTGCATGTATAAGTTTCCTTCTGTTGACAGAAGCATAGCAGTTACTCTCAGCTAGTAACTTCAAGTGGAATGGCTCAAACACCCCACTCAGCTTGTGGTACCATTTGAGTGGATATCCCTGAACAATACCATTTGTGCACTGTTACACTTAAGCTATTGAGTGACATTTTTGGCTATTCATGATAGGTTTAACTGCCAAACTATTTTCCCACACCAGGTAGGCCAATGACTACAGGGCATTGTACTATTGCCTGTCAATAACAAGCTTTTGGCTGTGACAGCTCAAAAGTACTCGAGAAGTTAGCCAGGTACTTTCACATGATGCTATTTAATCCACAATTCACTGATGAAGTACAAAATGTTATGAAATCTCATACTGATGAATGTTAAAAAGTATTTAGGATCTCCTTCCAAGGCAACCATTGTTCATTGTACTAATGACTAATAAAGGCCCAAAGCACAATTTTATTATGTCAGAAGTCAGGCTTTGTAAACACTCATCCCAACAAGAATCACTCAGTTCTAGAGTGAACGAACCTAGGTCCCCAAGAGTGCATGAAGGAGATTCCCAGAAGTGAAGCAGTGGATTATTTTTCTCTAATTTCAGCTACTGGCTTTTTAACCAAGTTCAGCCTTACACATTATAACATCAACTCTTTGTTAATATCTTGGACAGAAAGTCCTTTGGAATATTTTCTGCAGATGAGAGCCTAGATGTTAAATATTATAATCTCCTCTCAAATTACTTACAAGGATTACAACTGAATAATAGCAGATAAACACAAGTTCCCAGGTCTTGAGGAACTCTTTTCATGCTTATAGGCATAAGGTCTAAAAAAGTTAATCTCTGAACAGCATATCAGGCTTTAAGGTACAATGTGAAGACAGAGGGACCAATTAAGCTCATTTTACCTCCTGCATTCCCTTCTCAACTTCTAACATGCTAGCCAAGCTAGCAGACTGGAGAAAGGGACAGTTAAAGGGCTTGCTTTCCCTCCAAGTTGAATAAGCTTTCCCCATTCTGATCATCACAGAACATTCAAACAAAGGCATACAGCTAACCTTTAAGCATATACTAAGCGACTTACAAGCCACAACTTGAAACTACATGCTAAAGGAAAGAGCACATCCACTATTCTTCAATTTCGATATGAATTCAGAACTGCTGAGATCAGCTTCTAAATATCATGTTTCTTAAAGTCTAAACTGTAGCAATTCTCCTTCCACTAGAAATTCTGCTGATATAGAAGTGTTCTTCAGTTATGCAGCTGTTAGAAAGGATCTATGCAAAAAGGCAACTTGAGAGTTCTCTTCTACACTGCTTACCCTACTGACATCAGAAGCACCTATTTTTAACTCAGGGCATAGTCACACCTGAAGTACATTCCCTACTGCAGGATTATTGCCCTATTTGAGGGGATCCCTTCTTCCTTCAGTAAGAAGGGGTTTCTGCATGCCTCCACCCACCATGGAGAGACAGTCTTCATCAAACAAGCCAGACAGTTTGTGAAGTGTAGGCTACCACTGAGCCAGAATTTTGTAGAGGACAACTCTAAAAACATCAACAGAAACTTCAATAATTATCAGAATGTCAACATCAGTGCCATAGGGTATCAGAAAGTTATGTTCAGCTTTACAGTTCTTTGTTTAGCCACCAATGAGCCAGTGGCTATTCAGAACACTGTATTAGCACTGTTCACCTGCTAGAACAGGGATGAGAATAATGTACAAAACTTCAAGTCAGGCTAATTTCATTTTTATTAACACCTCCCTCAATTTTCTGGCCTACTGACCTGCACAGTCAGTCATGAAAGTCACCACGCAAAGCCTTTGAATCATAGCTCATCCATCATAATTATTGCAACAACTGTTTCTTCTATAGCATAATTAGCCTCATTTTTATCAAAATGACTTTAAACAATTTTCTAGTCTCTTTAGTAGTTTGAATGCAAGTTATTAATCTGAAAGGATTGGTCATGACCAAATGCACTGGACAAGCAAGTCACTTGTCAGAACTGCAAATAAACCGTTACACCAGCACCAGTAAACCAGCTCTGCAGATGTTCTGCTCAATGCCAAATCCCAAGCACAGAAAGATACTAAGGGAAGAGACGCTATCTAGAATCATTTCTTCATCAGAGTATATGCACACACCCATTAGGTTTCCTCTGAATATTCTACAGTCACCAATTTTATTCTGCTGTGTGAATTAATGGCCAGGTCAGTGCACTAGAATAAGCACTGTCAGAATGGTTGCCAAGTTAAACTACTTAGTTAAAAATCTAGAGATAACAATCAAATCCTAAGTCATTCCTGCATTCCTCCACTCAGATGCCAAACAAGTTTCGCCAGTCAAGCCCTTTGACCATTGTTTAACAAACTGACAGCAGGAAGCAGCAACTTCCTACTAATATATTTCAGGGCAAAACAGAGAAAATGACATTCGGACTACAAAGTCTAACCCCAAGCTCCGGAGATTCACTCTGGAAGCAAATGAAAACTGTAAGACTGCAGCTTGGATGACCACGGAATAGTCTTCTAGCTGCTACTATGTTTAATTCCCATGATATGCCCAGTTAATTTTTAAAATGGTGTACAGATGCAATTGAAGAGACTTGTACTTGTTTATTTGCACTCTGTATGCACATGTCAACACTATGCTTCAACTTCAGATACAACAGTACTCCAGTGTAGGCATTCTGGTATAGAAATTAATTTAAATGCAGGACAACTGAGTTGATTTAGTATTATCAACTACTCTACTCAAAAATAAATGATTTGTGTTCTATTATCCAGATGAAATTAACTCATCCAGTCAGTAAAAAGCCTAGCAAATAGCCAGGCCTGTCTCTACAAATTTGTTGCCAGATATAAATACAACTAAATAGCATCTGGGCTCCTTCAAAGAACATACTGACACTCCACAAGACTGACTCAGCACATCACCACAGCCGAGCACAACCCCAGGACTCCTGGAACTCCACAACCATAGTTATCCAGACAGTTTGAGGTAGATTTGATTCATTTTCTCATATGCCAACGTAGCACTAATCAGCAACAGGGCATTGCTCAAGTCTCCTCTTAACAAACTGAGGATAAAGCTGCACTGTTGCCATGGCACCTACCCTGATGTTGTCTTTTCAAGTAGGTTGTGGTAGCCTTGATACAACTCTATTTCCATTAAAATAGAATGAAAGAAAGCACTCAGCTCACTTGTGATAGAAGTTTGCAGCCTTGACTCTCAGAAGCTAAATTCAGGATGGAGAGATTGTATGAAGCCTATCTCTAATCTTTGTCAAGAATCTACACCACTGGCTACATTTACGGGCAGCCAGTGGCAGCTCCAGGGTATTACAGCAAGTAGTACTCAGGGTGGAGAAAAAGTATTACAGTTTTCTTAATGCAAGAGCCTACCACTGTTATTACAAAAAACAGCTCCAGCAGCCCACTGTTATTGCAGACACCATGCCAGTGGTTTGTTTCCTTCCAGACTAGACATAAGCAGCAACCTGCCCATTTCCTACAATTATAAAAAACAAGTACAAAAGCAAGCAGGCTTTAAACTTCAGGTCACTACAAGTTTAATTTTTTTGCTATGTACTTCACCAAATGCAAGCCCTGCAAGTTTGCAGCAAAAGTGAATATATTGTCTTATTTTCACACATGCTTTCTAAAAATCAGTCATATGATTAAAGCCAAATTCTACAACCTTCTCTTATGTCCACCTGGCATCTAGGCCTACTGCAGGAATCTTACACACCAAAAAGTAAAACACAAACAAATCTGACCACATCTATAAGCCCAGATTTAAAACAACGCTGACTTCAGTTATACCAAACTCTGCAGATCTTCCCATCCTACAGTACTGAGACAAAGCTACAACGCTGTTCATCCTGAAGACTAACATAGTAAGATCCTAATAGTGAAGTAACCATGAAGATTATCAGCCTCAATTTCAGACAAAAGTTAATTCTCAGTAACTTTGTCTTGACCCCAGAGCTGCTCTATGATAATTAGTATACATGCCTTTGAGGTTCACTTTTTTTGCCAAACAGGTTCTGTCATCACCTGGCAAAGTTCACCAATATCCTGAACAACTAAACTAGGTGTGTCACAGTCAATAGGCTCAAGGCAGGATAAATCTTATGATTAGACTAGAAAAACAGATTGCTTCATGATTCTTCAGGTTGTATCCCCAGCAGCCAAGGTGAAAAGCAGGAACACATTTTAAAGAGAACACATTCAGGCAAAGGCTTTTATATCACCCAGAGAGAATTAGTAAATCTAGGTAGTTATTTCTGAGTTCTCAAGCCAGAGTCTTTGAAATGCCAAGCATTTATTTTTCTAATTCCTTCTCCTTCCCTTCACACCACTGCAAGGTAAAGCCACCATAGGATCTAGTTTAGCATACTGTAAGGCCAGATTATTATTTTCTCAATAAGAATGACTGAAGAGGCATGAAGTTAAGTTGATGTTTTAGCATCGTTAGTCTGTATCTACCAGTTATGGTCAAATGGGCAGGAAAGAAAAAATACAGTAAGTCACCGCTGATGGTTTTCATTAGGAAAAAAAGTTTTAATATGCTTTGTGAGCTACTGACAATTTACATAAACATGCAGAACAACAAACAGCCAATAACACCTGTTGAGTAATTTGTCAGACACCTCACCCTTAGGGACACTGCAACTTAAACACGTTAAAAAAAAGCCTATCAATTCCTCGCCCCCCCCTTACATCTAGATCTAGAGGTGGCTTTAAACTACTTGAGATCTAGCTTCCCTCTCATGAATTTTAGAGCAAAGGTGCTATACACTAACTTATAGTTCTACTTTCAAGATTGCTCATGAAGACAAGGTACACTCCTATGAGTTCCACAAGACTCCTCCATAACAGGACTTTTGAGCTAGATTCTAAAGAAATAGTTCCAGAAAGAACTTGCTCATGGACCTGTCCTCAGTTGGTAGCATATATTTTTATAACAAATGTTATCAAGATTTATAACAATATAAAAACCAGACTCATATCACCAAAGTTGGAAAAGACCTCCAGGATCATCCAGTCCAACCATACACCTTTCACCAGTATTTCCCACTAAAACCACATCCCTTAATGCAACCTCTAAATGTTTCTTGAACATCTCCAGAGACTCTATCACCTCCCTGGGCAGCTCATTCCAGAGCCCAGCTGCTCTTTCAGAGCAGTTTTTCCTAACATTCAACCTGAATCTTCCCGGCACAATTTGAGGCCATTCCCTAACACTAGTTAGGCAGGAGAAAAGGTCAACTCCCACCTCATCACAATCTTCCTTCAGGGAGTTGTAGAGAGCAATAACATCTCCCCTGTGCCTCCTCTTCTCCAGAAGAAACAATGACAGCTCCCTAAGCTGCTCCTCATAAGACTTGTGCTCCAGACTTCTCACCAGTTTTGTTGCTCTTCTCCAAACACTCTGTGGCCACAAAGTCTTTCCTGTACTGTGTGGTCCAAAACTGAACACAGTATCAAGGTGCAGCCTCACCAGTGCTGAGTACAGAGGGATGATCACTCCTCTGCTCCTGTTGGGAATACTATTTCTGATACAAGCTAGAATGCCACTGGTCTTCTTGGCCACCTGGACACACCACTGGTTCACATTCATCTGAGCATCAACCAACACCCCCCAGGTCTGCTCCTTCCACACAGTCTTCCAGCCACTCTGCCTCAAGCCTGTAGTGCTGCCTGCAGTCATTGTGACCAAAGTACAGTACCCAGCACAGTCTTACTGAACTTCATCCCACTGGACTCAGCCCAGTGATCCAGCCTGTCCAGATACCCCTGTAGGGCCCTTCCTACCCGAAGACAGGTCAATACTTCTTCCCAACCTGGTGTCATCTGCAAACTTACCACAGGCATACTCAATGCCCTCATCCAGGTCGCTAGTGAAGGTACTGAGCAGCACAGGCCCCAGTACTGACCACTGGAGAACACCACTTGTGACCAGTTGCCTGTTGGAATTAACTCATCACCAGCCTCTGAGCCCAGCCATCCAGCCAGCTCTTTACCCAGTAAGGAGTGTCTAAGCTGTCTAAGCCATAGCCTGCAGCTTCTTCAGAATACTACTGGAGACAGAGTTAAAGGCTTTGTTGAAGTCAAGGTAGACTACATCAACAGCCCTTTCCTCATCCATCAGGCTCATCACTAGATCATAGAAGGAGACCTGGTCAAGCATTACCAGTCTTCCATGAACTCATGTTGGTTGGGACTGATCCCCCACCTGTCCCACACATGCTGTGGGACTGTACTCAAGATGATCTGCTCCATAACCTCTCCTAGTACCAAGGTCAGGCTGACAGGCCTATAGTTCCCAGAGCCCCTTTATAATCCTTCTTTTAGGTGGAAGTTACATTGGCAAGCCTCTAGCCCTCCGGGACCTCTCCAGTTATCAGGAACACTAACAAATGGCGGAAAGCAGCCTGAATCATGGGGATTTATTCTGCTCCCCACCCCAGACTTCTAGGTTAGGGGATAGAGTATCCTGAGAATAACTGGTCTGACTTCTAAACACAGATGTAAAGAAGGCATTGAGAATCTCAGACTTTTCTATGTCCTCAGGGGTCATGCTCCCCACCACACCCATTAAAGGACAGAGATTCTCCTTAGCCCTCCTCTTACTGTTATTTGTAAAGCTCTTTATTCTTTTACCCCAGTAACAACATTGAGTTCAAGTCAGGCTTTTGCCTTTTAATTTTCTCTCTGTATGTCCTAACAACTACTTCTTGCTCTCCCTGTCTTGCCCATCCTTTCTTCCATAGGAGATAGATTCTCTTTTTCCTGGAGCTTCAGGAGTTCATTCATGCCAGTCTTCTTCCCTGCTGGGTCATGTTGTGGCATGAGAGGATAATCTGCTCCTGCAACTTTAAGACTTTCTTCTCAAGGAGCGACCAGCCTTCCCAGATCCCTTCACCCTTCAGGACCAAATCCCAAGGCACACTCCCTACCAGCTTCCCAAACTGTTCAAAGTCCACCCTCCTGAAGTCCAGCGTAGCAGTTTTGCTGCCCCAAGCTCCTGATTTCATCAAGAAGATGAGGGCTTCTCCATCTGCATATCAAAAAGTTGCGACAGCAATTTAACACAGTATTTGGATTTATGTGCCATTTCAATGGCCTTCAGTAGAGCAATTGGTATTGCAATACCAAGGAGGCAAAAAAAAACGTACTTCCTCTACAGTTCAAAGACACAATCTATACTGTGCTATTTATTTCACCAGATGGAAAACAGGAGACCCCCTTACTGCTCTAAAGTTAACTTTTTTTTTTTGCAAGCCAGCTAAAAATAAAGATGCATAAATACAACTCTGGCATCACATGCCTACCTGGATCACAGCCATCTGTCCTACAAAGATTAGACACTGTTCTGTTCGATTTGGTCTGCTCAGCACTGTATTAGAGTGCACTCAATACATGACAATCAAGGCCTACATTGTATGAACAGAAAGAAAAAAGTCTAAGTTACTAGTTAAACTAATACACTAATAAGTGCTATTCAAAGACTGGGTTATTCTATTTACACAGTAACATATCAACATCAAGCTAGTCCAGTACCTTTGGACTAAGTGCCTGAGTTTAGTTTAAATCAAAAACTCTACAGAAAAATCAGCTGCTCATCAGAGCAAATACATGAAATAGAGCAGTTAACCCACTTTTCTCACTTCAGAAGTTTATTGAAGCACTGAAAACGTGCCCATTCTTGGTCTCCTTAGTTAGTACCCTGGGAATTTCTTAGTTTTTCAGCTAATGCTCTGAATTACTGCTCCAGAGAACAGTTAATGTTTTTAAGTGTGTAGTACCTGAGCTATAGGACAAAGTTACCTGAATCAGTGCACTTGTATTCTTTGGAGTCTAAGAAACATCCACAGCAAATATCAGTAGCTAGAACAGTATATTTAAAAGTATAATTGCTAGCATTAAAGAAGTCTTGCAATCTGATACAAAATTTGCAGTAGCATGGAGAATTCGTGCTGACTATGCATCCCTAAACATATCCACACTGAGTCAGTGTTTAGTCATTACTCCACCACAACCTTCACAGGCCACAAAGCTGAATTACACTGACATGAATTACGAGTACCAGCCGACTCTCTTTCTCTCCTTGGCACAAGAAGTCTACAACTTTAACCCCTGCTGAAGTTAAGGACTGGAAATTTGCTATAGCTCAGTGACAAAACAACAAAAACACATTTGCTAGCTCAAGAGTACCACGTATAAGACGTGCTTCCTGTTCATTAATCACTGATAAATCAATTCAGAATAAGATAACTACTCAAGTCAGACTACCAATAGTAATCTGGAATACAAAAATAGTAGCCAAACAAGGCTCTGAAAAAAAAAAAAGTTTAAGATGACAAAAGATTTTCAAAAGAAACTGAAGTTTAGCAGTACTTTGATTTACTTCTGCAATCCTTGGAGACCAATACTATTCTTAACACCACATGTACTTCAGAGCCTGTATTCATTTCCTTCCCCACATTTGGTCTACATAGTCACGTATGTATGACATTCTGATAGTAAAGCTATGGAAACTACAACAGACACAAAGAGTACAATAATGGTATTTGATAGAGCATATTCTCAGCTACAGAACATATTTGTCAACAATCACCATTAGGTGTGTATTTTCACCAGCAATAAGCAAAGCCTGTACATTCCCCTCAATAATCTGAGCTAGTGTAGGTGATTCACTGTTCTACAGCTGGATATAATAGCATTATTGCTAGGAAAATTTCCCTACACAGTCCATTTGCCATTGGTCTGAACACATACAAGTGATAAGGCACCAAATCTGGAATATACAGAAGGTGCACCAGGACAGTCCAGCCAAGACGGGCAACATGCCCCATAGTTTTCAAACTGGTATGCGGCCTGACATTACTGTGTTGCAAGAAAAGGGTTGTCCTCCTCTCTGACCTGATCCTGGAAGTTCAAGCCTTCAGTTTAGACAGCATCATGATATAACTGCCACAGCTGATGCCAGGGAATCCAGAAAGATCACCCCTTCTGTAATTCAGAAGACAGTGCGCATCACTTCACCCACTGAGGGTGGTATCTTCAATCATTTATTTGTCAGGCAATTCTCATGTTGTCACTCCAAGAACTGCTGTTTTAACTCTAGCTCATAGTAGTAATACCACATCTTGTTTCTCACAACAATGCGCACCAGGAAATTGTCACCTTCAGCTTCACACTGGTTTAGCAGATCACAACAAATCTGCATACCGTGTTCCTTCTGTTCCCATGTAAGCATTTGTGGGACCCACCTGGCACAAACTTCTCAATGTTCCAGCATTGCCACCATCACTTCCAACACAATGAAGCCAGTATTCAGCTCCTTATACAGTTCCCTGGTTGTAATCTGCTGATTCAAACGGATGTGCTGATCAAGACTCTTCATTTTATGGTGTGACAGCTGTGCATGGTCATGCTGAAACATGGCTCATCTTCCACATTGCTGTCATCACTGCTGAAATGCACCACTCACTGCCTCACTGTGCTCACATTCACTGTTCAGTCTCCACCAATGTTCAGCAAGTGGAAATGAACGTCAAGGGGCATCAGTTTTTCCACACACAGGTACTCAATTACACGTCTTTGCTTCATACACACCTCCACATCAGATGCCACTGTCAGACTGCCCCCTCTGCTGCCATCTGTTGCACAGCAACAAAGTTTAACAGAATACTGGCAGGAACATTCAACTCTAATGCCATACTCTCAGTATCTGCATCTGACATTGTGGGTCAACATAACAAAATGGAAGGCATTACCTTTGGAGTAGCCACCATCCCTCTACAGGCCCACAGATGCCTTTGTGCAAATTACATAGAAAAGGTGACCACTGCCTTAAGGAGCATTGGTTCTACTAAAGTAATGCACATCACATCTGGAAGCAAAGTAGCCACGTGTCACTTTTCTATAAGGAATTGTATTAACACATTTATCCAAATATATTAAGTTCCTGTGTGTTCATATACTTTGTTGACCTCCTAACCAGTGTGCTTGTCTCCTTTGGCACCACTTTTACCATGGGAGTGTGGTTCTGAAATGTGACCAATTGCTGGGGATCAAAGTTGCTTGTAAAGCTTGAATCTTGTCTCCTTAAAGGGATTTAGAGACTGAGGCTGTTGCAAAGAGCCCACTTGAGCATAGATGTTCCTGCTGACCCACTTACCAAGAATACCATTGTTCCCAATTGAAGTATAAGTCAGGTAATACCCAGAACTGGATTAGACTGAAGATATGCTTTAAGAGGGTAATACGTCACTTGTTCCAGATTTATTTCCTGCAATTCAGAAAAAGTTCTAGCTTACAGTTCACAAGTAGTAACTTATCTTTTGCTGAAGCATGCTGACATGCACACACCTGAACAGGCACAACAAAAAATATTTGTTTAGGGATAGCTTTTGCCCTCTTAGAGAAGAAGGTGTTCTTCCCCACAAAAAGGACTTAACTGAAAAGTCAGTAAAGACTCCTGGGAAACTGCACATGGCATGCAAGTATATATTTCCACTCAGAATTTAACTGTTAAATCACATTTCTCCTTAAGGAGCTGAGGCAATAAACTGGCTTGTGGTATTGGATTAGCGAGGAATCTAGTTGCTTTTATCAGTTTAACCATTGCACAAGATCTAAGTAATATAGACTCCTTTAGATGACTAATTTACCAAGCTGTACTTAACTATAAAACACATTTGGAGCTTCGTGTCCTAACCACATTGTTCTCCTTTTTAGCTCACCCTAAGCCTTCACACAAAGGATACCTCAAAATAGCATGAACTCACTGCCCAACGCTGCTGACGGAAAGCAAATTCTCAAGTATCCTGTCAAGAACATTACTCTCCCAGATTTGCTATTTTAGTAATGTACTTAAATGACAAGGTGGTGTTTTCTATCATTTACCAATACTAAATAAGATATTTTATTTTACTGTCGTGATGCTGCTGCACTGTAGTTCCACATTGCCAAGTTGTGTGCCTTACTGGTTGCTGCAGTGAAAAGCTTTCCATCATCACTAACCCAGTCTCCTAAGAATGTCACTTAATGCAAGCATAGGCTGAAGAAGACAACACTTTGACCAATTCTACCCTGTAGCTTTTGCTGAGAGTTTCTAGCATCTATGTAAGCATATACTTAAATGCTAAGAAAACAAAAAACACACAGGTAACCAAGTGATCGTTTGTTAATTAAGCTACCCCACTAGAACCACTATATAAAGCTTAAACTCTCCTGTGCATACTGCAAGTACAACTGCCTGTCCATACACCATGTATTTACCACAACACTAACCTGCACAGAAAAGTAAACTACAAAAAGCTCTCCTAAATACTGAAATACAGCCAACTTGCTTATCCAGTAGTATAATGCTGAGCAGTGTATCAAACACATTTGGGCTCCCTGTTAAGCCTTCCGATGTACACCAGAAGCTGAAGACTACAGCAAAATACAGAAAGCATGAAGATGATCCACTTGCTGCTTTCCAAACAGCAGATATGCTTCAGCTGCAGTTCTAGCAGAAAGCTTCCCAATAAAGGTGCTGGCAAAAAACCACAATGCTTCACGTAAGTACTTTTAGCAAAATTTTAGTTATCAGACATCAGTTCAAAAATTCACTAACAAGCTCAGTCTTCCTAAAAGAAATTAAACTTCAAGATCCAAACAAACCAAAGACAGAATTAACCTCAAACCAGGTATGAAGGCACCATAACAATGGCACAAATCTAATTGCTTCTACACAAAAATAACTCCTAGCATCTTCTGTGACAACGTTTCTTGCCTTTACATGAGCTCTGTGCAGGATAAAGCTGTCCAATAGTTTCCACCAGATTTTTCTAGGTGTTGATAGCCATTCATTTCTGTACCACTTCACATCTTTGTGCTGGTGATAGTCTAAGAAAAAGACCTTCCAGATACGACACAGGTAAATCAATCCATCTTCTCAGGTTGTTCTGCTGACACTATTAACACTGCTGGGGGAAGCTGGGAACATCAGCTACTATTTTCTGTGACCACAATCAGAAGCCAAAGCACAGAGCCTAGTTAGTTGCTTCTGTCTGTTACACTCAACAAGGAGATTATAAAACAAGGTCTACATTTTAGAAAGGCAATACTGGAGTAATTCAGGTTCAAACTACTATCATGCTGACATTTTCACATTAGCAATATAGTTTGTGTGCAGCTGAGGAAAAAAAAATTAATGGACACAACTTTAGACAGCAAACATCATTCTGCATGACTTACAGTACCTGCTCTGCAGCCTTTCAGCATACAGAAGCATAAAATTCACCCTTATAGTTCATGATACCTATCAGCATACACATCAAGGACACAATGTGTACAATAACACAACTGGAAAAGGAATAATCATGTACTACAAGAGATAGTTCTGTATACATATGCACACAGATGCATGCAAGAGAGGTAAAGGAAGAAGTGTTTACATAGTAACTGGATTACCAGGAAAAACAGAAGGTCACTGTATCATTACAGAGTACATTTGTTTAGGTCACTCCCAGCTCTTCATTACAACATCAATTCAGGGTTTTCTATCGTAAATAAGTGACTTTAAGCCATCTGCAATCTAGAAACCTGGCCTTCTGTTTTCCTTTCACCTGAAGGACTTCAAATGGAATTTTATTTTTTAATACCAGGCAACTCCATTTAATTCTCAAGGACATATGAAGGCTATGACTGTTCTTTTGCATTACCTTCCTCAGATCTAGATGCTCAGACTTAACGGAAGAACGGAAGAAAAAGACATCAGAAACTTAAGGTACTAGAGTACTTTATCTGCCAGCAACGTAAAAAGTTGCATCCTTCTTTCTGTTAAGACAGTAGCAGAGGTCCTGATAATGACAGCATAATGTAACATAAGGTAGCTAGTCCAAATTTGTCCTCACGCAGAGGCCAAACTTCAGCTACAATCTCATTTCAGTTTATTCCTCCTGCCCTACAGATGCATACTGCACTTTTACAATAGCATGACAATTTAGCAGCACTAAAATTAAAGCAGCATCCTCTCTAGTAGTTTTATATCTCAGATGATTTTTTTCTGAAGCAAAATACACTAAGCTGAAAACACAGACCTTTAGTACCTGAAGATACATACAGGATTTTAGTTTCATCTGAAGACTTCTAATGGCCAAGAAGGCAGATATCAGCTTAAGCCTTTTATGCCAGGAAAGCACATACATTTCATGGCATTCACTACATGCAGAACTTAAACTGCAGAGCCTGAGTGCACATGCAACAGACCAGTGAGGTCTCTACTGCAGGCAGTTATTATGAAGCTGCTTCAATGAAGACAACTACAAGGCAGCAAACTTGATCACAAACTACAGCGAAAGGTCAAGTTGTAGGTTAGTCTTTCCCAACTCAACTCATCCCCAGCAGTATAGACTGTAAAAAGTGCCCTGCCTCAGGTCCCTGCCAGACACAGGCCATAAGTGCCCTGCATATACTGCATTTTTCTGTCCACTCCTCCATGCCCTGCTTACAAAAACAAGCATCAGAAACGGGGAACACAGCAATAGCTCCACACAGTTTCTCCTTCCTTCTCCATTATAAAAACAAACAAAAAAAAACCAAGCACCAAAAAAAAGCTAGGTTTAACCTGGCCTGCCTACTAGGCTTATTTACACACTCTATACAGCACGTTGAGAGCGCTGGAATCCTGAATATGCATTCCTTCTCTAGGTAGACCCACGCACATCACACCTCCTCAGCTGAGAGCTCATCCCCTTCTTGTGACCTGACAACAGCCACACAATGGCACGTCCTAGAGCAGCATTTCAGCCCAGCAGCAGCACAACTCGCAGCGCTCGTTCCCGGTTATCTCGAGGGAGCCGAGCTGCGCGGGCAGCCGCCACTTTTATCGGCTCCCAGCTCAGCGGCGGGGCCTGCCGTCCCGCCGAGGGAGAAGCCCACCGGCCCTGGGCCCCCAGCCCGGCCGAGCCCAGAGTGCAGCCTCACGCTGCCGTGCGAGGCGCCAGGGCCGCGGGAGGGCCGGGCCCTCACCTTGACGCGGATCTCGTAGGTGGTGAAGCGGCCGCGGCCCACTCCCACAGTCTGCGGGTTGCCCACATCGATCTCCAGGAAGTTGCTGGGCGGCCCGTAGGCGTCGTTCAGGTTCTGCGGCTTACTGATCAGCCGCCGGGTGTCCGCGATCGTTTCGGCCATGGCGGAGCGGGCGCCTTCCTCCTCCTTCAACGAGCGGCAGGACGCGACCGACCTTCCGCGCACGGCCACCCTGCGCCGCCCGCCCTCTCTTATCGCCCCGCGGCCAGCTGACTGCCCGGCAACGCGCGCCCACGCCGCAGCCAGCGGATGCGCCCGCCGCCCGCGCGCAAGGCAGCCTGGGAGCTGTAGTCCGCAGCCGCGGCGCCGCTCGCTGCTTCCCGCGCGGCCGCCCGCCTCCCGAACTACAAGTCCCGGCGTGCGCGGGGGCGTGCGTGGCGCGGCGGCTAGGAGAGCTCGGATCCTCGGGCCCGCCCGTGGCTGTGGGTTTTTAAACCGAAGAGAGGTTAGCGATTACAGCAAAAATAATACTTAAGTCTGAGCTTGAACTTCTTACCAGCGAATCGCAGCGCTATGAGTGGGGATGGGAGATCCAAGATAGGTTATGTTAGGCAGGAGCGTAGCCGAGATGAAGCGTTGTGCCTGGCCAGCAGTCCTGCCTCGCTGTGAGGGCTGCGAGGGAGTTCTGGAGGTGTTTACAGATGTGTGGGCAACAGTAAGGAGTGAGCAATGGGGCTGTCGTTACGGGCTGGTTTCAATCAGCAGGCGACGCCTCAGTAATGGATGCACAATTACTTGTTTTTCAGGTGGCAAATGGAGGACTATGGAGGCAATTGGAAAGACAGTTTTCATAATTAAAGTATGAGAATAAGAAAAAATCCTTGTGACAGCATTGCCAGTAGAGGTGGATAAAGCTGTCTGCATCAAGATGAAGGAATAAAATTCCATCATTGTCATTCCACGAGGCAAAATGTCAGCAGCCAGGCTGGGAGGCCTGGGTGGGCCATACCCAGTGCCAGGCACGAGTCAGAGGGACCCCAGCAAAGGCCCTGCTTTGAAAATGGAGCCTGGAGGATCCGTCAGGCCATGAGGAGTGTGGCAATGTTGTCTGCAGCAGCCTTAAGGCTTTTAGTGATGGGAAATCCTTCAGTTTTCACAAATGATAAGCACTTAATAGCAGTATAACCAACTAGCTCAGGTTTGGTAGCTTACAAAGCTAGGAGTTTGTTTCATTTATATAGGATAAGAAGGGAAATCTGTGTTCCTAGAAAACAAATAAATGGAAAGTTAGGAGGTAAAGGGTTAGAGGTAAAGGGGAGAGAAGAGAATGAAAGGGAGAAGTTTGGCTGATGGTGTCTTTCCCTGCAAAGACATAAGGCCATTGCTGTTTCTGTACCTGACTCGAATACTCAACCAAAGAAGTGGAAAGTTTGCCTTCTGCTGCACTGAGGACTTCAGTGAACAGTAATTCTATCACCCCACTGGTACTATTTCTAAATGACTCTATCGTCTCAGAGGTCTTCCAGATTTTTGTTTTAATATCTGCTAACTGTCTTTGCAATGAGAAAATTCTTGTTTCATTTGCCTTCATTGTTAAAGAGTTCTGATGACACTCAACTACTAGCTAGGTAGAATGAGACTATTGAAAAATAATTTATATATTTTTACTAAGAACTTGTGTCTAGGCAGTAGGCAAAATGACAGGTTGCCACAGATCACATTCAGGAGACTCAGATTTCACATCCAGTGAGTCTGGATAACAGTTGTCTAGAATAAAAATGTAATTAAGAAGCTGAAACGAACCTAAGTTACAAAAATAGCCCATCCACACAGCAAGAATGCTGTAGGTGTTTTGCTTGGTAGCTTTTCTCTGAATTTCCTGCTCATCACTCCTCCAGTATAATTCTTGTTCTTATTAGTGCACCTTCCTTATTCTTTCTTACTGTAGTAGCTGCTAACTACTTACTTTATAATTATAAACAGAAATTAAGCTGACAGAATTTTACAATGTAACAGTGAGATAAAGCCTCATTTGAATTACACGAGTTATTAAACTGGTCTTGCAACCAAGACAAGAAAATCTCATGCATTCTACTGAGATTACTTATACACACTTCTGCATACACTTTTGTTTGTTACATGACTTATGCAACCACATCTGACTGCAAACATGAAAATAAGGCAGAGCACTGCTAATACTGCTAAGCATATGTTATGTAATGTATTGCCTGACTGGTTTTATTATCCATTCAAAATAATAAAGAAGTGCCTAATATTGCACGTTTGGGAAGATGGTGAGCATATGATGAATGATGAACAGAATTTGTTCTTACACTGAGTAAATACTGCTAATAGTGAGCTTTAAGTAGACTGTTTTTTCTCACTGCATACCATTGTAGCAACATTATTCTCTCTGGCTTTCCTAACAGAGATAACTGGTGCTGGAGAGCTGTAGAGAGGCAAGCAATGGTTTAGTGCCTATGTGTCAATAGTATTGGTGAGTATGGAGGCCACAGCCATGCAATTCTGTTTCCCATCTCTGTTGTTGTTGTTTCCGTTATCTCAGCTGGGAATCATATCCTCTGTACTGGAAGACATAGGGGAAGATGCTGTGCTTCAAGAATAGACCCCCCTTACATATATGAAAGCACATATGCAACACTGGGTAGGTAATGCTGCAGGGAGTAGTGAATGAAGGTGGAGGAAAATTGGAGTCCTTTGAGTCTGCTTGTTTCCTTCCAGTGTGTGAGAACGTGTTTATTTTGAATTATGGATCATATTTTTTGTGAACTGTGAGACTCTGGAGTTACACTGTCTGTAGTATAACACTGTAGTATAACTACTATCTGCTTGCTGCAGTGGTTCGTCTCTCAGGATGGAAAATATGACCATAAATTCAGAAAGAATGTTTTAATTCTATTTCTGGTGTGCACTTCGGGCCAAATTTCAGATCTAGAGGGAGACAGGTCAGCTGTGTTTGTAGGTCCAAAGATTACATTCAAGTAATCAAGCATTTACACAACCAACCAAGAGATTAGGAATTCATGGATTTGTTGCCACACATTATTTATTCAGCTAAGATTTTCTTGCACAACTTCAAGTAGTGTTAATAATACTAGAGTTTCGTGGCATGAAGCAACTATTAATACATGATTAATTCTTAAGTTTAGGATTGTGATACCTCTTAAGTAGTTATTTGTTTTTAAAAGAAAAAAAATTGCATTTGACTGGATAGGAAACTAAATTTCTCCATTACATAGCTGGGGTTCCCCAGCTTTGCAACAAGCTCCCAAGATAATACATTTTAGTCAACACAGGCATATTTTGTCAAAACTTCTGAAGAATGCTGACCCAGGATAAGCCAAAGAAGAAAAACCAACATAAAGCATTGAACTAATTGTGCAATGCTTTATGTGGAAAAATGACTTCCTGATGCCAGCATTAGCAGGTGGTTCTTTCAAGCATAGTGTTTAGATATCTACATTTGCTTCTTATCTTCCAGATATAAATATTTTGTACATAAAAATAACTTGTTATATCCACATATATTAACTACTGTATTCAATCCTTCTTCTCTCTTTTTACATCATACTTTTTCTTTCAGCACCGATGATCCTCTATTTTTTAGGTTTCTTATTGTTTAAAATGTCATCCACCAACTCACAGGGATTTACTTTGTGAACCCCTTGTTCTAGAGAAGCTGGGTAGTGCCCGTGTAGCTGGGAAGTTGTGCAATGAGTTTCTGACACACTGAGCTGACTGAAATGCAAACTGTAAGGAGGCAGACGTGTAAAAATAGCTTGAAGTCCATAAGTTTAGGAACATTTTTGCAGCTTTAAGAATCTTAGATTTGATAAGGAGCATAAACTATCTATTTCATATTTGATTATTTCTAAACAGATAAAGCTAAAATCAAGTTTACCCCAGAGTGTGCTGTCATAACCCTAGGAAAATGGCATTTGATAAACTTGTGTTAATAAAAACAATCCACAAAATCCATTTTCCTAGAGAAGGTTGGGTGACCACTCTTACATCAAAACTATATTTATGTATTGGAGCCAGAGATGTTTCCCATGATGGAAATATCTTGGAGTCTTGCAGGCAGGTTGATCCGGCCCTCTTTATGAAGGAACTCTGAGAAAGTTTGGAAAAGATCCAAAGATCTTTGGACACACACATCCCTGAGGGCTCAGCACACTTGATTTAACAGAGGAGTGAATTTTATAACTCCAGAGGCTGGAGTGGGACTTCAGAGGGGTTTTATTATGCCCCAGTTTATATTCCTGTTTAAGGCCACCTATTATTTCAGTGAGCTTGCAGACTGCTGCAGAATGCTGCTTAGTTAAGCAAGGGTCAATCTAATTCCATCATCTTTATTACTTTATTTCTCTGGAGGCAAGAAAAGGGATGGATACATGAAATAAAATGAATGAAATATATGAATGCCCTATAGAATGGATCTATATCTATTACAAGATGTTGTCCATGACAATCTACAGATTATCTAATTCTTGTTACTTTCGATTAACAACAAAATGTGACTTTGCCAAATGCAGATTCAGTTGTCAGTGGTTTACAGGTTGACCATGACAAGTTCCCAAGGTGTTCAGTACAGTGGCACATGTCATGGCATTCCAAAGTTTGCTGTGTGCAGAAGCACTGCAAAAAGTTTTTTCACTTAGGTAGAGAATAACAGAACAGACCCAAATGGGAAGTTTTTCTATACTGTCTTGGGTAACAAGGTTAAAGCAGAGAATCTGTTAAGACAAAAAAAAAAAAGTGGCTATTTAAATAAATCAGATGTTTTTGCTGAAGATTATGCTGTCATTTTCTCCAATTATTCTTGACATTTCACCCAATCGTATTGTGATCTGAGTTAATAATGGAAGAAAAAGAATGGCTCTCGCTGCCTTGTTTATTCTTTGTTCTCAAGGAGATAAGCTGTTTATAAGGATATTTGTTATTTAAATCACTTTTACTGAAGTTGTTTGTTTCCTTGTTTGAGATTCTAAAAATATTGCAACAATTGCGATGCATCTTTGAAACGCCTATTCACTTCACTATGATTTGTACTGAAATTCATTCCTAAATGGGCACAGGTGTTGATAGCTAGAATGAGTCAAAACCAATAAGTGCTCGATAAAGGGAAGATGAAAGAAAATGCACTGAGAACAGCTCTTTTAAGATGTGATAAATTGGCATTTTAGTTCATAGCTTAATTGGGTATGTAGTATTGAAGATGTGCCTGGTGAAACTGCATGTTTTAAAACAGTTGAACATAGAATTATAGAATCATAGAATAATTAAGGTTGGAAAAGACTACTAAGATCATCTAGTCCAACCTTGAGCCCATCCCCACCGTGCCCATATAACCATGTCTCTCAGTGCCACATCCACGTGTTCCAGAAAGCCTCCAGTGGCTCCAATGTGTTAGAACATAACTTTAAGTACCATTAATATTTTCAAGATCATAAATTTTATTTTAAAAAGTTTGTAACGCTATTCAGTAGAATCTACTTTTGTAGATTTTGTTTGCAGTAAGTTCTACAGTGCCTTGATGAGGTATTTTGCTCCCTTCTTCGTAGGAAACCCTGTTGGATGGTGTTCTATGATAATACCTTGTTCACCTGCTCGTGTTGCACAGAAATTTAAGTCTAAAATACGTTAAAGGAATTCCGATATTGGAAAGCCAAATAGCGATGAAAGCGTTTCCTTCATGCTTTTACTGTGCGCAACATCTATTGAGGCCAAATCCCGACGTGTGGATGCGTTTGTGGCAGGAATGGACGGCGCCCATCCCAGCGCCCTCACCCCGGGACTCCATTTCCCAGCGCGCCCCGCGCCTCCCTCTGTGGAGGCCGCGCCGGGAACATGGCGGCGTCCGTGTCGCCCTTGGTTACTGCGCGCTGCTTGCTGCGGGTCCCGGCGCGGCGTGCCGCCCGCCTGCTACCGGCACGGGCCCTGCCGAGAGGTCAGTGCCGCCGCCCCGCGCCGTGCCCGAAGGAGGGCGAGCCCGGGAGCGCGGTGCCTTGGGTGGGGGGGCTGACGCTGCGGGGCTCTGCCACGTTCTCCGCTTCCCTGCGGCCTGCCGCCTCTGCCCGGCCCTACGGCAGGCTCAGCCGGCCCTGTGACTTCGCGGCCGGCCTGACCGCTCGCTTATCTCGGTGACTCTTCCCCAAAACCATCCTCTCATCTGTCACAGCAGCTGAACTTTCACTCGCAGGCCGCAAAAGTCAGTGTAGTGCAAAAATCCGTGGGAAAACGGCTTTTGTTAGTTTGAGACTTAGGTTAGAAGCTGGGGTCATTTCTCGTTAGTGAGTGCTCTTCCAGAGCAGTGAACACAGCCACAGGGTGCTGGAGCTCAAGGAGCATTGGGACAGCGCCCTCAGACATAGGGTTTGGATTTTGGGTGGTTCTGTGAGGAGCCCACAGCTGGATGCCATGATCCCTTTGGGTCATCGAGGATGGATAAGCATTCACGTACATGTGTTGTATTCTGACAGTACAATGCTTGCATCCTGGGGCAAATAGACTGAAAATCAGATCAGATGTGCTGATTAAATAAGTGCTGCACTTAGTGCAATGGTTGTACTTCTATTTAATTGTGATATTGCTTCAACTCTTTAAATTCGTGTCCTTTTTTAAGTCAGAACAAATCTGGTGACTTTATCTGCATTTCTTCGGGTTCCACATTATAAGGGAAGGTGGTCCCTCCACTTAGAGTTTGAGGACATCTGCAGGGAGGGGCAGTGATCTCTACATTGATTTATAATCCTGTTCTTATAATTAGTGTTTTCTTTATTTTGTGTGTGATCTGCCTGCTGCACCTTTATACCTCTTGAAAGACTTCAGAATTAATATTTCTGAACGATTTCCCTGATAAAGTTTCTTGTCACTCCTTTCACCTATAGCTGAGGTTGTTAAATGGGCTATGCTTGGAAATAGGACAAGAAATTGAATTTTCCTCATAATGTCATAGGCACATCTGGAAAAAGCAGAGTTTTAGTTGTACTATAAGGCTCATATTTCTCTAGAAGTTTAAATACAGAATATATATTCACATAGGAATATTCATATAATGAATGGTCTGTGAGAAGGTTAAATATATGGTTTAAGTCATCTGGGGTCATACAAGGAGACAAAGAAGAATGGACAGTCTAAGACCTTGTATCTTAGCTGCAATCTGCCTTTTCTGATCTGAACAGTTACTGAAAGTTGCTTTCTATTTTACCTTGCTGTCTTCCCCCAAATTCTGGTGTTTGTGAAAAGCTCGTAAGGCAGAATTAAGTCTGCAAAGCAGCAGTGAAACAGATATGCTTATTGCATTGGCACTGTCTTAGCGGATGTTATTCCAGCTTTTTGATGGCAGCTGTCTGTGGAGGTGGCAGATGGGTGGTCTCTCGGTCGTGGACTTTGATGTGCTTGTAGCCCCCGTGGTGATTTTGGTTGAGGTGCAGTTCTCAACTGCTGAAGTATTTTCTATCTTGGAGACAAAGAGTGATTAACCAGTAAAGGAAGTTATTATAGGAAGTGGTTGATTTCTCATCTCTTATGTCTTTGCAATGCATTTTCTTCAGAATATGTAATCAATCACAATTCACAGGTATAGTTTGGAGGTAATTAGGTGAATACTGCTGTTCCTAATACTTAAAACATTTGTTCTTCCATCCTTAATCTCCTTTCATTTAATGAAAGAAAGGTTATTTGTGATCATTCTCATGGTGGAACGATTTGAAGCATATGCACAGAACAAAGATGAAGTGCATTTTTGATCCCTTCAAGGAGTTATTTCCACTTTGATTAACTTCAGAAATTAATAATGCACATTTACACAAGTACTGTATATGGCTGACAATCTATAAAGTAAATACCGTTTACTGACGTTCAAGACCTGGACATCTACCTGTGCAACCTGGTCTAAGGAGCTGCTTTGGCAGGGGGGTTGAACTAGATGATCTCTAGAGGTCCCTTCCAACCCCTAGAATCCTGTGATTCTGTGTCTGTTTATGTTTTTCTTTTTTTTAGATTTTTTTCTGTATTTCATTCCATTGAAGGTTCACAATAATAAGCAGGTGTTTTAAAGACGCTTTGTTCTGTTGCAGTTAAGGATTCTGCAGATCAAATTTGAATTAATCTGTGGAAGTACAACACTTTCTCAGTAATTAATAATCATTTTAAACACACAAGATCTTCTTTGCATAACTTTGAATTTATTAATCTATGAATTTTCAAGACATCGTTTTCTGCACTCATAGAAAGATGGAAAAGATGAAGTTCATGGCAGGGAAGCTCATGTTCTTTTGTAGGTTCAAATATGGGGGATGCAGTGGCCTGCTAAGGCTTTTGCCAGAAATTCTCTTCTGATGGATTTAAGACATCGCAGTTCAATACCTTACATAACTGCATACAACTAGGGAGGGGGAAAAAAAGGTTGTGAGGGTGAGTGGTGTTTTTCTCAGTTACCCTTCTGACCTCTCAACCTCCTGGCTTCTGTCAAGATCGGTTTATGACAGGCCACAATCCTGCTTCCATTTCAGATTGTCTTCTTACATAAATAACTCTAGTGCCTGCCTCAGCTGTGAGCTTTGCTCTCAGAAGCAGTGTCATTGAAGCTCACTTGCCTTTTTCCAGTGTCATCACAGACACAAGTTCTAAGTGGCAGAAGGAAAGCTCGACACTGTACTGATTAAGTTTTCAATTTGTTGCTCTTTTCCTGAGCAGAATGTCTTTGAAAAGTGCTTTTTATTTTTAGATTTTGATGTGAGCACTTACCTTTGCAGTGATAAATCAATGCTAGTTTACTGAAGGTGTCTTAAGTAACTCACTTGAAGGGAATTTTTATACTTTCAGATTGGCATTTATGTTAAGTAATTTTACATTTAGAAGTTTATTACTTTTGAGGTTTTTTTCCCCTCTAATTTCTCCGATATTTCTCTCCCTCTTTTTTTTGTTTTGTTTTGTTTTTGTTTTTGTGTTTGTATCACAGTAGGTTTTTGTTGCAGCTAGATCTGTGATGCTTAGGTAGCCAGGCAGAAAGGCAAATGCAAGCGTCTAATTCTGTGGGTTGAAGTAAAATGAGGTTGCCCTGATGCTTATGTTTCAGGAATGGGAATTTAATAGAAAGTTGCAACCCACTGGCAACTCTTAAGTAGTAGTGAATGTTACATGGTAAAATCCAACACTGTCATGTACCCCTGGGAATGGGAAAGGTTATGAATCATGTCTCTGGTTTTACACTGCTTTATGTAAAACTCAGTAATGAATTGACACTGAGCTTTTCTATAGTCTTATCTAGATACATAAAGTGCTTTTTCTCTGTGATGCTTGCAATTCTATTCTAACAGTTTCCTTGTAGAACTATGTAAGGAAATTGTCTGGTATTCCTCTTCCTCTAGAAGCTGTGATTTTTGCTGTCTTCTCCACAATGCAGGTGAGAATGGAAGACTCACTTGTTTGTCAGTAGTTTATCACTTGAGTAGCTGTCTTCTGTTGACTTCTCTTTAAAACCCATACGTGCTTTATGTTCTTTTTAGGGTCTGTGACTTGCTTTCAGCAAACACATTTGAATTCAGCACTTACCAGTTATTGTGCGTCTCCTGGTACCCCTCACCATATTTAAATCTTGGTGTTCAGTATTATTTTAGGAAAACAGTGAGCAATTTGTCCCACAACACCCTCTGTCATCACTCACACAGTCTCCATCTCTGTCATCTGTTAATGACGTAGTGTTTTATTCCCACTTTATTTCCACTTACAGTCAGCTGTAAGTACATGTAATCTGAGACAAAAGGCATTCATGTGAGCTGCCCTGCTGGTGTCCCTTGTTCATGGCCAGCAAAGTAATGAGCTACAAACCCTTTCTTATCCCTAAACCAGCTTTTATTTTTTTCTCCTAATCTCATGGTAAGCAGTGGGAAATACAGACTTTGTAGGTATAGTGGGGTACTGTCTGGCCCCTCACATCAGACCTCCCAGAGCCATTGAGCTGTATGTTTTGTGCAGGCAGTCAGTAGTTCAGAGGTGCAAACCACAGGAGGTGGGGTTTATGTGGGAGTAAATAATTGGAAAAAATAAGATGAAGGTGAACTCTGAGAGATCAGCTATCTGTTTCTCTTCCTGTTACCTCCATCAATTTGAATGCAGATCAGGTATTACTGACTCATTATTGGTAGATTTTCATCAAGATTACTCTGAAAATTCTCTCTTCACCAATTAACGCATTTTATTCCTTTAAATAGATTTGCAGTTTGTCTTTTCCTTCACTCCAGACAGGTGAAGGATTCTGAGAAAGCTATGAGATTTTCTTTATCCTTCTGTAAAGATTTTATTGAAATTTTTTGCAGTAATGGACATTGAACTCAACTCTCTGGGTTATTTTTTGCTATGGATGAACTAATCAATTTTAATTCATGGCAGTAACTTAGTTCCTTCAGCGCAGGAGAATTTGGTATAATTATTGGCTACAAATGTCAATAGTTGCTGCCCTGCTTTGGAGAAACTGAGGTGTTTTCAGTTCTTTTATTTTATAACTATCCATTTTTTTTTTTTTAATTTAATAACAGTTGTAAGCTTTTCTTGTGCCTCTTTGATCCCTCTTGCAACATCTCTGTGGTTTGGGTCCCGTGGTGGAACAAATACTAATTCACGCATTTGTCAAGGCTCTGTTGTGTTCATATCTTTTAAGAAATATGGCATCAAAGTCAAAGTGTATTCTAGGGCAGAGCATACCACTATCTAGGTAGAACAGGGTTATTTCATGTGTACCTATGTTTTGCTCTTAGTTTTTTCTAGCTTATTTTGTACTTGCTCAAAAGTTACATCACTTGCATCTAGCTTTCTGACTTTATATCTCAATAACACTGTGTGACCCAATGACTAAAATGGGCGCTGTGATTAAGAACATTTTTCCTCTTTCTACCAAATGTATTACATGGTCAGCAGGGAAGACTTGTTGCTCTCACACTGCTCCTGAGGAGTTGATGTTGCCCCTCATCATGATTTACCTTAAGTACTTTCTAAAAATAAATAAATAAGTAATAAAGATCTGCTTGTACTAATTCCATTTTTTTTTGTGTACTTTAAAACTGTGTTGAGTGACCTATGAATTTTGGGATTTGTCTTTTTAAATGTCAGAACCTTTCCACATGGAAAAATTCCTAGTTCTTTTGAACTTGCTTACTATCCAGCAGGCCTCAAAGCAAGCTGCTGGAGGCTGTTGTGTTGGTTGAGGAACTTACCTTAAGCATTTAGGGATGACTTTCATTAGATCTAGCAGTGTTCAAATACTTTAACAGTTGTTAACTTTTATCATTAATACATATTGTGTTACTCGTGATTGTACTTCAACTTTTAAATGATAACATAAGCAAGGAAGGTATTGAACATCCATCAAAGTGAACTGTGGTATTGCAGGATTTCATAATTATTGCATTGCTTACTGTGGTCTTTCGCTTTTTAAACTTGCTTACAAAACTCCTTTTTTTGATTTCCTGTTTGCTTTTTTAAATTCCTTCTTTCAGCCTGACTCTTTCCAAAGGATTAATCTGTCAGAAAAAAATGCTCTCTGACAGGGATTTTAAATGGTTTTACCCCACTTTGCAACACATATGTAAACACTTTCCTTCCAACAGCTCATTCAATCTTACCAACTTTCCAGACAGGTGTTGTGTGTTTGTGCTTTTTATTAATAAAAGTGTTAAAATGTACTACTAAGTGTATTTTGTAGTTAGTAGTGGATTAATGAAAATCAAAGACATAACGCATTTGAGTAGCTGTCTAGGTAAGCAATGTATATCAGTCTTAGCATGAACTGTTAACGATGTGTTATGTTTATGATTAAGAGAACATTTTTCAAAACTTCTCTATTAATAGTCTGTTTTCTATTTTACAGCATATGCAAGTCATGCAGCAGATGAGAAGGTGGTTCTTGGTACTCTTACAGATGCTAATTCTAGAGCCTTACTGGTTTGCAATGGACCTTTAGAACATTATGACTTTCTGGTTAAGCAAGACGAGCTGAGGAGCGATGAACAGCAAAGAAGGGTTGTGCAGCACCTGCAAAAATTGCATGAGAGTCTTAAAGGCTACAGCATCAGCTCAAAAAATTTTCTCTCAAAGGTGAGATTGATGATAATTAACATATTTTTAGAATTTATATTTCCTCATAAGAATGGGCTTAAACATATATAAATTTCTTTTTCTAATGGAGTCTTATTTTTGAAGCGGGGTATTCACAGATAAATCATTGTTCGTATTTGCATCAGCGCCTTGACTGCATTTTTAGGAGCTTCTTTTCAAAGCATTAATAAAAAAATTGGTCTCCTACATCTTGTACAGTATACAGCAACTTTACTGAATTCTAAGGGCCTGCTGTTGCAATTCAGTAACTTTTCCCTGAAGTTTTTGGCATTGTATTTTCCAGAGCCGCTGTAGAATTACTTTTTATATCTTGTTCTCATGCTGTTATTCTCATGCCCTTGCTCTTGTGGCCTTGCACCTGCAAATTCTGGTGATGTTCTCATGGGAAGTGGCTAGAACTGGTGTGAGAGTGTCTTATCTCTCCCCCTGCTTTCTATGTCTCTTGTTTTGTAGACTTTAGTTTATATACCAGAAAACCAAACATAGCGCGCAGTAAGGTATGCAACTTCTTAAATCCTAGATAAATATTAGTCAAGAATATATGAGCCCAGAAGTGGAATGACCAGTGAATGTGCAACTTGTGCACCTGATTAGTGTATTTTAGTCAGCACAGTCATAAATGTGGACAAGGGACACAATTGTGAAATTGAGTGAATCTGATTTGGAAAAAAGTATATTTTTCTATATTTGGAAAAAGCATAGAAAAATCCTAATTGCCATTGTCATCATCTTCACTTTCCTGGCCTCTTGTAGTGGGGAGACATCTCCCATGTCAACAGTTCTCCTGTTTTTTTTCCTAGGCAGTCACTGAGAGTTTTCCATTTTCTTTCTCTCTATTGTACAACTTTTGCTTTTACTTTTTTCAGTAGGAATACACTGACTCTAACAGTTAAAATTATATAATCAACTACAGACCCTGTTAATAAATCTGTGTCAACCTCTCTCAGCATCTGTTACACAGCACACATCACCCCATGGGCATAAAACTATATCTCTAACTATTGGACTGTATGTAGTTAGTAAACTATATACTTGCCATTGCAACCTCAGATTCTCCAATTACATGGCACAATACTGTATTTTGTTTGCATGATAACCCTAGGTGAGGTTGCATGAGATCAGAGGAGCCAAAACCTACAGGGCACAAGTACCTGTAAATGACATGCTGTCCTCTACCCCTTAGGTACCAGACCACAGATTACCACTCCAAGGCTCATGCAAATTATGTTAGCTTCAAGGAATGAAAAAAAGCAGCAAATGGAATATTGCAGTCAGGGCAAGTACTATGCGAATGAAATATGTGTTTCAAATAGGCAAGTACAGCAAGATACAGAGCCTTGGGACTAAATGCTCTTTTACCAGGCTGCCTTCAATAAGCTTTGAGTGTTTTAAATTCATACTTGTAGCTGTCTGTCATGTATTTCCTAATCATACTTGACTTCCTGCCTTCTGACAAAAGGAAGCATACAAGACACCTAGGAAGGAGCTCTTTGTTTGTTGTTGCTATACACTGAGAAGTGAATTGGAGAAAGTTCTGAGGAGCACAAGTCAGAAAATCTGGAAAGAAAATCATGAGAATGGTGAAGAACATCAAGCAAAGTGCTGAGGCAAGATTGATCCTAGAGGGATGGGTGCTTTGTCCCTGGAGACATTCAAGGTCAGGCTGGACCAGGCTCTGAGCAACCTGATGTGGCTGTAGATGTCCCTGTTCATTGAAGGCAAGTTGGATTAGATTACCTTTGAAGTTCCTTTCCAACTCAAATGATTCTATGATTCTTTGAAAGGAGTGAGACTTTGCAAGTTCTGTTCTGAAAGAAGTTAATAAAACTTTGAGCAGGGAGTTTGACCATACAGTCTCCTGAGCTTCCTTCCAATCATTCTGTAATTTGAACTTAGATATGGCAATTTGGGCCCAGCAGTTGTTTAGGGAATAGTTTTGCCTTCTCCAACCAGTATATTAGTTCATCTCATTGTTTTCCTTTTTACTTAGCCAACTGGTCAAAAAAGGTGATTCTTTCACTATATTTAGCATTGGTGCAGTCTCACCTTGAATACTGTGTCCAGTTCAGGGGCCCTCAATGTAAAAAGAATATTAGGATCTTTGCAAATGTCCAGAGGATGACAACAGGGCTGAAAGGCATGTCCTGTGAGCAGAAGCTGAGAACAGTTGACTTATCTCACCTGATGGAGACCGAGAGGCAGCCTCATTGCACTCTGCAGGAGGGCATTCTCCTCTGAGGAGGGGAAGAGAGAGTTGCTGAGGTCTGCTCCTTGGTACCAATGGCAGGATCAGAATGGCACAAAGCTGTTTCAGGGAAGGCTCAGACTGGGTGCTAGGAAGCATTTCTTTACTGTGAGAGTGATCAAGCTCTGGAACAGGCTTCTGTGGTTGATGCCTTCTGCCTGGTGTTCAAGGGGCATTTGAATGATGCCTCAAATAACATGCTTTAGCTTTTGGTTAGCCCCTGGAGTGGTCAGGCTGTTGGATTTGGTGATCCTTCTGGAAAAAAATTCAAAAGTGATTATTGCTTATCTTTGTTATCCAAAGCAATCTGCTGGTTTGTCTAAAAGATAATCTGTTTTCCTGTGAGTATAAGGAGATCAGGCTGGATTCCTAAACCTGTTGTGCTGGCCTGGCATAGGCAATTTCCATAAGCATGCTTTGACAAGCTAGAGGTGGGCATCTGAAGGCTACTTACTGTATAAAGTTGCTCTTTATTGACGCTATATAGCATGAACTGTAAAAAATGAAATTACTTAAGAGAAAACCAGTTCTTTGGCTTGCTCCTATGTAACCTTTTGGGCATAAAGCCAAACTTGTATTCATTTTCATTCTGTAGAAACAATGTGATGAAGATTTTGATTTTGCTGTCTGACCTGAGGATCAGTAGGCTAGCATTCTCATCTTTTCTTGTTAACTGCTTTGGACATCTGGGTATTCTTTTCTAAAAGCTCTGCCTTTGAGAATAACTTTGAAAGCTGAACTGTGCTAACTGAAGTGTCCTGAATCATAGTGGTTAAGAGCAGATGTCTTGTAAAGACTCCGTAGATTGACTACTATTTGGGTTTGTTGTGTACCTTTTTTTTTTTTTTTT